>CM076967.1:55940300-55967800 GCA_039105355.1 Benthosema pterotum
GATCAGGCCCAAAGCCTGGCCCTAACTGGGCCCTAACTGATCAGGCCCAAAGCCTGGCCCTAACTGGGCCCTAACTGATCAGGCCCAAAGCCCTAACTGGGCCCTAACTGATCAGGTCCAAAGCCTGGCCCTAACTGGGCCCTAACTGATCAGGCCCAAAGCCTGGCCCTAACTGGACCCTAACTGATCAGGCCCAAAGCCCGGCCCTAACTGGACCCTAACTGATCAGGCCCAAAGCCCGGCCCTAACTGGGCCCTAACTGATCAGGCCCAAAGCCCGGCCCGGCCAATTAGCATAGTTTTCAGACCCGACCCGGCCCTACAATGTCGGGTCGGGTTGGACCTGGTCGGGTCTGGGTAGAATTTGAGCACTCTACACTAAGTAAAAGTGAGAATACCAACCAGCACCATCTGCATAAGAGGCAAATACACAGACAGAACAGAATTATTATTTTTATCACAATAAAATAATTCAATATATATTGCTTTTTTCATGGAGCCCTATAGGCCCGATCCGACCCTGGTCGGGCCTGGTCGCCCTATAGGCCCAATCCGACCCTGGTCGGGCCTGGTCGCCCTATAGGCCCAATCCGACCCTGGTCTGGCCTGGTCGCCCTATAGGCCCGATCCGACCCTGGCCTGGCCTGGTCGCCCTATAGGCCCGTCCGACCCTGGCCTGGCCTGGTCGCCCTATAGGCCCGTCCGACCCTGGCCTGGCCTGGTCGCCCTATAGGCCCGATCCGACCCTGGCCTGGCCTGGTCGCCCTATAGGCCCGATCCGACCCTGGCCTGGCCTGGTCGCCCTATAGGCCCGTCCGACCCTGGTCGGGCCTGGTCGCCCTATAGGCCCAATCCGACCCTGGTCGGGCCTGGTCGCCCTATAGGCCCAATCCGACCCTGGTCGGGCCTGGTCGCCCTATAGGCCCGATCCGACCCTGGTCGGGCCTGGTCGCCCTATAGGACCGATCCGACCCTGGTCGGGCCTGGTCGGGTTCGGGCAGAGTTTGAGAACTCTAGAGGGCAACTATTTACTGCATTATTTACCATGCAGATTAATCTCCCATCAGTGATTTAGATCTGTTCTGTCTAAATAAATGTTTTATTATTGTTGTTCAGTTCCTTAAAGGCGTCACTATAGAGCTGTGCGGTCCAGACATTGCCCCGGTTCCGGAAGTCTTTTCCAATTCATTTTTCTCATAGACTTTTCGAAAATAATTTATATCAAGACGATTACGCCGCGGCCAAAGCCAACTCGAGTCGTGACGAATCATGATGACACACACAAACTTTTGGCACAATAAAATAATTTCTAAGATGAAAAACGAAACAAAAAGTCTTGTATCATGCCGTTTTCTACTTCTTCCCAATTATATATTATATGACGATATTGTGTTTGTTGTCATGATTTGTCACGACCTGAGTTGGCTTTGGCCGCGGCGTAATCGTCTAGATATAAATTATTTTCGAAAAGTCTATGAGAAAAATGAATGGGGAAAAGACTTCCGGAACAGGGGCGGTGACGTCACTGCGCAGCTCTATAGAGCTGTGCGGTCCAGACATTGCCCCGGTCCAGAAATAAATCCCCATTGATTTTCCTCATAGACGTTTTGAAAATGATTTATATAAAGACGATTACGTTGCAGACAAAGACAAATCATGACACACACAATATTATCAAACAATATATAATTAGCAAGAAGACACTTTAAGTTTTGTGTTTTTTCTTTAATTATTTTATTGTCCCAAAACATTGTGTGTGTCATGAGTTGTCACAACCTGACTTGTCTGTATCTGTGACGTAATCCATTTTATAGCAATCATTTATGACAGGTTTTCATCAGCAGTGGTCCCTGAGAGGGTTGCAGGTGGTCCCCAGGCTAACCAGATGTAACTCTAAGAGTGTAAACATGAAACCAAATGGACCCGCAAGGGTCTATTTGGTTTCATGTTTACACTCTCAAGAGTTAAAATATTCGTCATGTGAATTAGCCCAAGTCTACACAACTAGAGAATGTAGAAGATTAATGGTCAGAGAAAGAGAGAGAGAGAGAGAGAGAGAGAGAGAGAGAGAGAGAGAGAGAGAGAGAGAGAGAGAGAGAGAGACAGAGAGAGAGAGAGAGAGAGAGACACAGAGAGAGAGAGAGAGAGAGAGAGAGAGAGAGAGAGAGAGACAGAGAGAGAGACAGAGAGAGAGAGAGAGAGAGAGAGAGAGAGACAGAGACAGAGAGAGAGACAGAGACAGAGAGAGAGACAGAGACAGAGACAGAGAGAGAGACAGAGACAGAGACAGAGACAGAGACAGAGAGAGAGAGAGAGAGACAGAGAGAGAGAGACAGAGACAGACAGAGAGAGAGAGAGACAGAGAGAGAGACAGAGAGAGAGACAGAGAGAGAGAGAGAGACAGAGAGAGAGAGAGAGAGAGAGAGAGAGAGAGAGAGAGAGAGAGACTACGGTGATGAATGTTGTCTCTCCACTTCTTGTCTCCTCATCTAAGCTCCGCCCCTTTGTCTCTGCTAGTAGGCTTCTAGTGTGTGGGCGGGGCTTCTAGTGTGTGGGCGGGGCTTCTAGTGTGTGGGCGGGGCTTCTAGTGTGATACTCCAACAGGAGAAACTAAACTCACCTGCTGTCATTCTCACCTGAGCAGCGAGGAGAGCTGTCTGGATCACACACACACACAGGGACACACACACAGACACACACACACACACACACACAGACACACACACACACACACACACACACACACACACACACACGCATGTGCGCGCACACACACACACGCACACGCACACACAGAGTTCCAGACCAGCAGTTTCCTACGGAATACTTTTTGTTTCTTTGATATTGTTTTGTTTGTTCAAAATGACGGAAATTTAATTCACAACTTTACGGGCATCAGACAGACAGACAGACAGACAGACAGACAGACAGACAGACAGACAGATGTCTAAATCAGAAGACAGAGAGGATTCGGAGTGCATTTGTTCCGTTGGAATGAAGTTAACATGGGATATAAATGACCCAAAGTTACCCCAGGTATTTACTATTTATTATTATTATTATTCAAATGATATTATCTTATACTGTATACCTAGTATTTAGTACTATGTAGTACTATGTAGTACTGCAGAAATAAGGCGTATTGCTTTGCACACACAGTGTAGGGAATATAATACTAATGGTTTAATGTCTGAATAAACATGAAGTATACTCTGTGTCAGCATGGTTCAGTATGGGACAGTATGGGACAGCATGGGACAGTATGGGACAGCATGGGACAGCATGGTTCAGCATGGGACAGCATGGTTCAGTATGGGACAGCATGGGACAGTATGGGACACTATGGGACAGCATGGTTCAGCATGGGACAGTATGGGACAGCATGGGACAGTATGGGACAGCATGGGACAGCATGGTTCAGCATGGGACAGCATGGGACAGCATGGTTCAGTATGGGACAGCATGGTTCAGTATGGGACAGCATGGTTCAGTATGGGACAGCATGGTTCAGTATGGGACAGTATGGGACAGCATGGGACAGCATGGTTCAGCATGGGACAGCATGGTTCAGCATGGGACAGCATGGTTCAGTATGGGACAGTATGGGACAGTATGGGACAGCATGGTTCAGTATGGGACAGCATGGTTCAGTATGGGACAGCATGGTTCAGTATGGGACAGCATGGTTCAGTATGGGACAGTATGGGACAGCATGGGACAGCATGGTTCAGCATGGGACAGCATGGTTCAGCATGGGACAGCATGGTTCAGTATGGGACAGTATGGGACAGCATGGTTCAGTATGGGACAGCATGGTTCAGTATGGGACAGCATGGTTCAGTATGGGACAGTATGGGACAGTATGGGACAGCATGGTTCAGTATGGGACAGCATGGTTCAGTATGGGACAGTATGGGACAGCATGGTTCAGCATGGGACAGTATGGGACAGCATGGTTCAGTATGGGACAGCATGGTTCAGTATGGGACAGCATGGTTCAGTATGGGACAGCATGGTTCAGTATGGGACAGCATAGGACAGTATGGGACAGTATGGGACAGCATGGTTCAGTATGGGACACTATGGTTCAGTATGGGACAGTATGGGACAGCATGGTTCAGTATGGGACACTATAGGACAGTATGGGACAGTATGGGACAGTATGGGACAGCATGGTTCAGTATGGGACAGTATGGGACAGCATGGTTCAGTATGGGACAGTATGGGACAGTATGGGACAGCATGGTTCAGTATGGGACAGTATGGGACAGTATGGGACAGCATGGTTCAGTATGGTTCAGCATGGTTCAGTATGGGACAGTATGGGACAGTATGGGACAGCATGGGACAGTATGGGACAGCATGGTTCAGTATGGTTCAGTATGGGACAGCATGGTTCAGTATGGGACAGCATGGGACAGCATGGGACAGCATGGTTCAGTATGGGACAGTATGGGACAGCATGGGACAGCATGGGACAGCATGGTTCAGTATGGGACAGCATGGTTCAGTATGGGACAGTATGGGACAGCATGGTTCAGTATGGGACAGCATGGGACAGCATGGTTCAGTATGGTTCAGCATGGTTCAGCATGGTTCAGTATGGGACAGCATAGGACAGCATGGTTCAGTATGGGACAGCATGGTTCAGTATGGGACAGCATGGTTCAGTATGGGACAGCATGGTTCAGTATGGGACAGTATGGTTCAGCATGGGACAGCATGGTTCAGTATGGGACAGCATGGTTCAGTATGGGACAGTATGGTTCAGCATGGTTCAGCATGGTTCAGTATGGGACAGCATAGGACAGCATGGTTCAGTATGGGACAGCATGGTTCAGTATGGGACAGCATAGGACAGCATGGTTCAGTATGGTTCAGCATGGTTCAGCATGGTTCAGTATGGGACAGCATAGGACAGCATGGTTCAGCATGGGACAGTATGGGACAGCATAGGACAGCATGGTTCAGCATGGGACAGCATGGTTCAGTATGGGACAGTATGGGACAGCATGGTTCAGTATGGGACAGCATGGTTCAGTATGGGACAGCATGGTTCAGTATGGGACAGCATGGTTCAGTATGGGACAGCATGGTTCAGTATGGGACAGCATGGTTCAGCATGGGACAGCATGGTTCAGTATGGGACAGCATGGTTCAGTATGGGACAGTATGTCTGATGGCACAGTAATATATTAAAGATAAGCAGTGTGGTTTGTTCATGTCGAAATCAAGCTAATTATTTTGTGCAGTAAAATGGTATAGTAATTTAATGATACAAAGTTGTGCAATGATTTAAAGTAGTAAACTATAATAGTTGACATAGGTAATTTCTTTATTATCATTCCTACTCCATGTAGAGCAAACTCTAAACAACTATACTCTACACATTTTAGTCCCACAGCCCCCAAAACTAAAGATTTCTTTTGCTTTTGTCCACAATTCCAGGCTGGATCAACATACAGATCAAAATGACCATTAATCTTCTACATTCTCTAGTTGTGTAGACTTGGCCTAATTACGATGGTGAATATTTTAACTTTTGAGAGTGTAAAAATGAAACCAAATGGACCCACAAGGGTCCATTTGGTTTCATTTTTACGTTCTCAAGAGTTACATCTGGTTAACCAACTTAGCTGGGGACCACCTGGAACCCTCTCAGGGACCACTGGTGGTCCCCGGACCGCCTGTTGAAAACCCCTGTTTTAGGTGTTAGAGAACTAAAACTAAAATGCAGTAAATCGTAAGAAGTTGGCGACCGTCTAAACCTGGACTATACTCTGTGGCAGCATGTCTGATGGGAGAGATGATCTATACTGTCGATTCACACCTGACGCTACACCTGATCATATAATATCTGATTGATTCACACCTGATCATATAATATCTGATTGATTCACACCTGATCATATAATATCTGATTGATTCACACCTGATCATATAATATCTGATTGATTCATACCTGATCATATAATATCTGATTGATTCACACCTGGCGCTACACCTGATCATATAATATCTGATTGATTCACACCTGATCATATAATATCTGATTGATTCACACCTGATCATATAATATCTGATTGATTCACACCTGATCATATAATATCTGATTGATTCACACCTGATCATATAATATCTGATTGATTCATACCTGGCGTACACCTGTGTGTCCACAGTGGCAATTATGTTGTATTTTTTTATTTCTAATGTTGACATAATAATAATATAATATAATAATAATGGCATAATCTTGTGTTTGTTTTTAGCGAACAATGGACATATTGACATGTACAAAGGATAAGAATTTGTAGGCTTTATAGCTTCTGCCAATGCCTTTTAGATCAACTGGTGTGAAATGATGAAAAAATGATTGAAATGATTTATGTTAATATTTATGTTGACTTGATAAAAATAAACTAAATTAAACTAAACTAAACTATAGCACTTTTCTAAAGCATTACAAAGTGCTTTACATAAGCCCCAACCCTTGCTTTAAATAAACTAAAACTATACAGCACTTTTTAAAAATTGGGGGAGATCATATATTTAACTTGCAAAGAAGAGACATTCCTACAATGACTTCAGGGAACTGCAGACACTGTAGTACAGCTGTAGAGGGTAAACATGAATTACATCATTTGTTTTTACCAAGTAAAAATGTCTTTTTGTAATTGGGGGTTAGGGTTATTGTAATTGTCTTTGGGGGATAAAGCGTTGAATTAAAATTAAAATTAAAATTAGTTTTGAATCTATAGCTCTGCAATATTTGCTATTAATTTAATGTGAACACATTAAATCCACAAGTTATTCTTAATTAACTCTTCATAGAATAGAATGTAGAGAGACAGTGTCTCAGTAAACTATAGGATCATAGAATGCAGAGAGACAGTGTCTCAGTAAACTATAGGATCATAGAATGCAGAGAGACAGTGTCTCAGTAAACTATAGGATCATAGAATGCAGAGAGACAGTGTCTCAGTAAACTGTAGGATCACAGAACAGACAATGTAGTGAATGTAAGTGAAACTGTATAATATGTTATATTTATCATCAATATAAACCAATAGATGAGCAATAGAATACACAAGTGCAACAAAAGATGTGTTTACAGATACTGACGTGTTGCCTCAGGTCTCAAATTTACATTAGTGTGTGTGTGTGTGTGTGTGTGTGTGTGTGTGTGTGTGTGTGTGTGTGTGTGTGTGTGTGTGTGTGTGTGTGTGTGTGTGTGTGTGTGTGTGTGTGTGCGTGCGTGCGTGCGTGCGTGCGTGCGTGCGTGTGTGTGTACAGTCACACACTATGAGGTAAATCATAATTTAATTTGGGTTATTGATTATTTTCTGTGTTTGTTTTTTTTCAGGACACAAAACAGTTTGATACATTTCAGGAATGGACAGATGGATATGTTCGCTTCATTTATAATGGTAATATTACTGTTTATATTTAAATGGATATGTTCGCTTCATTTATAATGGTAATATTACTGTTTATATTTAAATGGATATGTTCGCTTCATTTATAATGGTAATATTACTGTTTATATTTAAATGGATATGTTCGCTTCATTTATAATGGTAATATTACTGTTTATATTTAAATGGATATGTTCGCTTCATTTATAATGGTAATATTACTGTTTATATTTAAATGGATATGTTCGCTTCATTTATAATGGTAATATTACTGTTTATATTTAAATGGATATGTTCGCTTCATTTATAATGGTAATATTACTGTTTATATTTAAATGGATATGTTCGCTTCATTTATAATGGTAATATTACTGTTTATATTTAAATGGATATGTTCGCTTCATTTATAATGGTAATATTACTGTTTATATTTAAATGGATATGTTCGCTTCATTTATAATGGTAATATTACTGTTTATATTTAAATGGATATGTTCGCTTCATTTATAATGGTAATATTACTGTTTATATTTAAATAGATATGTTCGCTTCATTAATAATGGTAATATTACTGTTTATATTTAAATAGATATGTTCGCTTCATTTATAATGGTATTTATTATATTAACTTTTATATTTAAATGGATATGTTCGCTTCATTTATGGTATGGAATATATTACTGTTTATATTTAAATGGATATGTTCGCTTCATTTATAATGGTAATATTACAGTTTATATTTAAATGGATAATATCTTCACTTCATTTATAACGGTATATGGAATTATATTCATTTAAATTCACATCCGTGAACATTAATGACTTTAGAGGGTTGTAGGTTCAAGCAGCAGGCTGCCTTTGTGTCGTTGAGCAACACACTGAATATTATACAAAGTTATAATTTAACACTTAATGCAGAGTAACTTTACTCTGCAAGCAATCGAGGACAACACATGTTAATACATCAAATAGAGGTAGAAATTTTAGGATCATAAATAAGTATGTCTACAGGCTAAGATGGAGTCTGAATATGTCACTTTTCAGACGACAGAAGATTGAGGGTGAGTCTGTAATTCTGATGCAATCAAAAGTTCATTCCCTCATTTTAGAACCAAAAGGGAGAAGAGTCTGGGACGTGTGGAGCGTTGTCCAGGGTGTTTTAGAGAAGGATAGAAGAGTCTGGGACGTGTGGAGCGTTGGCCAGGTTGTTTTAGAGAAGGATAGAAGAGTCTGGGACGTGTGGAGCGTTGTCCAGGGTGTTTTAGAGAAGGATAGAAGAGTCTGGGACGTGTGGAGCGTTGTCCAGGGTGTTTTAGAGAAGTGAAAAGAGTCTGGGACGTGCGGAGCGTTGTGAATGGTGCATGTTAGGGTTTCCCCACCATGAATTGATTGTGTGTGTGTTAGGGCTTTAACCAACTAGTCGACTAGTCGATTGTCAATAAGTAAAACCACTAGTCGAACTCGTTTTTACTAGTCGACTAGTCGATAAGAAATCAATAAAAACTGAGGTATTATTATTTTTATCATTAATATTGTTTTAGTCTTACAACATAAATCTTAGCTGGATTATAGTCACCAGTGTAGTTTTACAATAACAAACATTATAATAATAAGAGCGCCTCTGCCCCAGAAAGGTGCTTGGCTTTGAGTAGGGTCTGCCCCTGACTTAAAACAAGTGCCGGGAGCCCAGGAGGTCAGGGGCAAGGCTTCCCCCTTTCCTGCCCCCATCTTTTTTCTTTTTTAATATAATTGTTTTTAATACCTGGTACATTAACAACTAGTCGACTAGTAAACTAGGCAACTAGTCGACAAGTGAATGCCCTAGTGTGTGTGTGTGTGTGTGTGTGTGTGTGTGTGTGTGTGTGTGTGTGTGTGTGTGTGTGTGTGTGTGTGTGTGTGTGTGTGTGTGTGTGTGTGTGTGTGTGTGGTTGGGAACCTTTGACATTGGTGTCAAATCAAACCAAATACAGTTTTTCAGAAGTGTATGCGTGGCACGCTGCCATGTTATTTATTTAGTTGTAACTCCCTATTTTTAATTCTCATGTGAACACCCTGGATCAGTGGTTTTCAACAGGTGGTCCGGGGACCACCAGTTGTCCCTTAGAGGATTCCAGGTGGTCCCCATGATAAATGATGGAAAGTTGGTTAACCAGATGTAACCCTTTGAGAGCGTAAAAATGAAACCAAATGGACCCTTGCAGGTCCATTTGGTTTCATGTTTACACTCTCAAGAGTTAAAATATTCATCATGTGAATTATCCCAAGTCTACACAACTAGAGAATGTAGAAGATTAATGGTCATTTTGATCTGTATGTTGGACTATTTAGTTTCCCAAATCCAGTATGATATTGTGGACAAAAGCAAAAGAAATCTTTAGTTGTGGGGTCTGGCGGGCTAAAATAGTCGGCCTTGGTATAAAAAAGGTTTTCTATTCCCCTATTGGACTGCTTCGCTTTCTTCCAACTTTTGTTTTTAAACACAATCCAGTATGAGACTGTGGCTAATGTGAGAGGTTTTATTTAGGAATCTGTTTTGTTTTTTGTTTTTTACAGTAAATGAAAAGCCTAACCCAAGGAGAGAAGAGGGGTGTTTACATTTCAACCAATTTAAAATTCATATTCATTACCGTAGGGTGTTCACATGATAATTATAAACTGTCTGGGTGTTCACATAGAATTATAAACTGGGTTAGGGTTCAATCCCTAACCCTACAAACATAGTCTATGCTGATGTACTAAATATTATGTTATTATATTTTGTTATTATGTTTTTAATCCTGTATTTCTAGGTGAGGATAAGAATGCACAGCGCCACCTATCAGGCTTGGCCATGCATAACACCTGTCATATTAATGACTTCATAATGTTTAAATGTGTTTAAATGTATTTTTTTGGTCCTGTAGGTGAAGATAAGAATGCCCAGCGCCACCTATCAGGCTGGGCCATGTATAACACCTGTCATTAATATGTTTAATAATGTTTAAATGTATTTACGGTGTGTATTCCTGTATTTTTAGGTGAGGATAAGAATGCCCAGCGCCACCATCAGGCTGGACCATGCGTAACACCTGTCATTAATATGTTTAATAATGTTTAAATGTATTTATGGTATGTATTTGTGTATTTTAGGTGAAGATAAGAATGCCCAGCGCCACCTATCAGGCTGGGCCATGCGTAACACCAACAATCACAACTGTCAGATCCTGAAGAAGTCGTGTTTGGGCGTCGTCGTTTGTTCCCGAAACTGTTCTTTACCAGACGGAACCAAGCTAACGCTACGACCGGCGATCTGCGACAAGGCCAGGCAGAAACAACAGAGTAATACTATGATAAATATATATATATACACTACTAATATAAATAATATACTACTAAACACAATGCTACCATCTGCGACAAGGCCAGGCAGAAACAACAGAGTAATACATATACTACTAATATACTAATAAATATACATATACTACATATATACTACTAAACACAATGCTACCATCTGCGACAAGGCCAGGCAGAAACAACAGAGTAATACTATGATAAATATATATACTACTAATATAAATAATACACTACTAAACACAATGCTACTATCTGTGACAAGGCCATACAGAAACAACAGAGTAATAACACGATACATATACTACTACTAATATACTACTACTACTACTAATATAAATAATATACTAGTAAACACAATGCTACTATCTAACGCTACGACCGGCTATCTGTGACAAGGCCAGACAGAAACAACAGAGTAATACTATGATAAATATATATATACTACTAATATAAATAATATACTACTAAACACAATGCTACCATCTGCGACAAGACCCACCAGAAATAACAGAGTAATACTATGATAAATATATATACTACTAATATAAATAATACACTACTAAACACAATGCTACCATCTGCGACAAGACCCACCAGAAATAACAGAGTAATACTATGATAAATATATATACTACTAATATAAATAATACACTACTAAACACAATGCTACTATCTGCTACGACCGGCTATCTGCGACAAGGCTAGACAGAAACAACAGAGTAATACTATGATAAATATATATACTACTAATATAAATAATATACTACTAAACACAATGCTACCATCTGCGACAAGGCTAGACAGAAACAACAGAGTAATACTATGATAAATATATATACTACTAATATAAATAATATACTACTAAACACAATGCTACTATCTGTGACAAGGCCATACAGAAACAACAGAGTAATAACACGATACATATACTACTACTAATATACTACTACTACTACTAATATAAATAATATACTAGTAAACACAATGCTACTATCTGCGACAAGGCCAGACAGAGTAATAATAGCCTCCCGCCATGTATACAGCTAATACATATAGCCTACTACACTAAATACTAAACATAAAACTAAAGCATATACGGTACTACACTAAACACAATACTATATTCTATACCTGTTCTTTAGAAGAGGGAAATAAGCTAAGTAGCTCAACGTAATAAATACAGTATGTAAGGGATAACACCCGACGAAGCGGTGATTTGTTTCCTAATAA
Organism: Benthosema pterotum; assembly: GCA_039105355.1. Lineage (NCBI taxonomy): Eukaryota > Metazoa > Chordata > Actinopteri > Myctophiformes > Myctophidae > Benthosema > Benthosema pterotum. The sequence continues at coordinate 55,952,281 of CM076967.1, forward strand.
CTGACCGAGGTTCAGCTGAGGTCAGTTATTAGGAAACAAATCATTGGTACGAAGGGTGATATCCCGCTTATTACATGGCTTACGTCAGTGGTTTTCAACCAGTGGTCCGAGGACCACCAGTGGTCCTTGAGAGGGTACCAGGTGGTCCCCAGGCTAAATGACGGAGAGTTAGTTAACCAGATGCAACTCTTTGAGAGCATAAACATGACACCAAACGGACCCACAACATAAACATGAAACTCTCTCTCTCGAGTTATTATATCCATCACCTGAATGGCAACGGCATGTAAACAACCAAATACATAGCTAACCAAATGGACCCGCTAATGGCATGTAAACAACCAAATACGCAGCTAACCAAATGGACCCGCTAACGGCATGTAAACAACCAAATACGTAGCTAACCAAATGGACCCGCTAACGGCATGTAAACAACCAAATACGTAGCTAACCAAATGGACCCGCTAACGGCATGTAAACAACCAAATACGTAGCTAACCAAATGGACCCGCGAACGGCGTTCTGGAACTAAATGTGGAAGCGCATTGTGGATTGATATTCGCACAGCTGTTTGCACTTTGGAGACTTTGATTATGCAGCGTTCAGATATAGAGCAGAGCGGTGAGTTATAGTGTAATATGTTACCGCTCACGTGACCTGAACGCTGGCTTCTGATTGGTCAGATATAGAGCGGAGCGGTGAGTTATAGTGTAATATGTTACCGCTCACGTGACCAGAACGCTGGCTTCTGATTGGAGCATTCATTCAAGCCATGTAATAAACTACTGTAATGTAATGTAGGCTACTGAGAGAAATGTACTTGTCATGATACAAATACAACTATAATAGTCCACATGATAGAAATGTACTGTTATGATACAAACTATAACAATCCACATGATAGAAATGTACTGTTATGATACAAACTATAACAATCCACATGATAGAAATGTTCTGTTATGATACAAACTATAACATTCCACATGATAGAAATGTTCTGTTATGATACAAACTATAACAATCCACATGATAGAAATCTTCTGTTATGGTACAAATGCTACCATAACACTAAGTTACACAACATCAGAACACAATGTAAACAGCTGTGTGTTGGTGAATCACTACAACATGTGATTCAAAGGTGTGGTAAACGTTTGGTTCATGGCCTGTTATTTTCTGTGATTGTGTATTTTACTGTGCAGAGATCATGTTAAAACTAACTGTATTAAAGGACCACTTCGCCCATTTTCAACATATATTCATATAACAGGTCCTCACTAATGTACATGATAAAATACCAGTATTTGTTTCTACTCAGTCTGTGTCTCACAGGAGAGCTGTGGACAGTTCAGAAACTTTTTCCAATGGCATCAGCAATGGTGCAGAAATCTGCAGAATGATGCTGTTAGATACTGTTGCTGTTAGATACTGTAGCTGTTAGATACTGTTATAGATACTAAAACACTGCGGTCTTTAATTACAGAGAAGTTGTGTCCAAGCTGTAACTCATCCTTAGAGCTGTTAGCCTGCAGAGGACACAGTGGATATCCAGTCACAAACTTCTGGAGAATCGACGGGAAAGCCATTTTCTTTCAGGTAACAATGATAATTAATCTGTTACAGTGCATCAGCATGTGCATCTGTTAATCTGTTAATCTGTTACATCTGTTAATCTGTTACATCTGTTACATCTGTTACATCTGTTACATCTGTTAATCTGTTACATCTGTTAATCTGTTACATCTGTTAATCTGTTACATCTGTTAATCTGTTAATCTGTTACACTGTTACATCTGTTACATCTGTTAATCTGTTAATCTGTTAATCTGTTAATCTGTTACATTTGTTACATTTGTTACATCTGTTAATCTGTTACATCTGTTACATCTGTTAATCTGTTACATCTGTTAATCTGTTAAACTGTTACATCTGTTACATCTGTTAATCTGGTAATCTGGTAATCTGTTACATCTGTTAATCTCTTACGTCTGTTAATCTGTTACATCTGTTACATCTGTTACATCTGTTAATCTGTTAATCTGTTACATCTGTTACATCTGTTAATCTGTTACATCTGTTAATCTGTTAATCTGTTACATCTGTTAATCTCTTACGTCTGTTAATCTGTTAATCTGTTAATCTCTTATGTCTGTTAATCTGCAGAGTAAAGGGGTCCATGACCATCCCATTTGTTAATCTAATCTGTTAATCTGTTGCAGAGTAAAGGGGTCCATGGCTCTAATCTGTTAATCTGTTGCAGAGTAAAGGGGTCCATGACCATCCCATTTGTTAATCTAATCTGTTAATCTGTTGCAGAGTAAAGGGGTCCATGGGTCTAATCTGTTAATCTGTCTCAGAGTAAAGGGGTCCATGGGTCTAATCTGTTAATCTGTTGCAGAGTAAAGGGGTCCATGGCTCTAATCTGTTAATCTGTTGCAGAGTAAAGGGGTCCATGACCATCCCATTTGTTAATCTAATCTGTTAATCTGTTGCAGAGTAAAGGGGTCCATGACCATCCCAGACCAGAATCTAAAGCAGAAACAGAAGCAAGACGTTCAGCTGTGAAGAGAAGAATCACTTCTCCATCCTTCACTCCCAAGAGACGTCTGATGGATACAGAGGTAACTATTACACCTACTATCAGTTATAATACACCTACTATCAGTTATAATACACCTACTATCAGTTATTATACTGTACACCTACTATCAGTTATAATACACCTACTATCAGTTATAATACACCTACTATCAGTTATTATACTGTACACCTACTATCAGTTACTGTACACCTACTATCAGTTATTATACACCTACTATCAGTTATTATACTGTACACCTACTATCAGTTATTATACACCTACTATCAGTTATTATACTGTACACCTACTATCAGTTATTATACACCTACTATCAGTTATTATACACCTACTATCAGTTATTATACACCTACTATCAGTTATTATACTGTACACCTACTATCAGTTATTATACACCTACTATCAGTTATTATACTGTACACCTACTATCAGTTATTATACACCTACTATCAGTTATTATACTGTACACCTACTATCAGTTACTCTACACCTACTATCAGTTATTATACACCTACTATCAGTTCCACGAGTGAGTGTGGAACTATAGCGGTCCTCTGGAGTGAGTGTGGAACTATAGCAGTCCTCTGGAGTGAGTGTGGAACTATAGCGGTCCTCTGGAGTGAGTGTGGAACTATAGCGGTCCTCTGGAGTGAGTGTGGAACTATAGCGGTCCTCTGGAGTGAGTGTGGAACTATAGCGGTCCTCTGGAGTGAGTGTGGAACTATAGCGGTCCTCTGGAGTGAGTGTGGAACTATAGCGGTCCTCTGGAGTGAGTGTGGAACTATAGCGGTCCTCTGGAGTGAGTGTGGAACTATAGCGGTTCTCTGGAGTGAGTGTGGAACTATAGCGGTCCTCTGGAGTGAGTGTGGAACTATAGTAGTTGACCTTTGAGGAACGACATCATAATGAATACTGCGTGTTGATTGGTTGTTTTCAGGGTCGTTATGAGCTGGGCTCCTCCCTCCTGTCATGTGACCCGGCTGTGACGGACAGGTTCTCCATCATGGACTCTCAGTTCCCTCTACAGGGACAACATTTCCCAGCATTCCAGAGTCCAGAGCCGTACTACACTTCCCATCATGCTCTGGGGGAGCAGAAAGCCTGCAGGGACCCCAGACTGTACGTCACCGCGCGGCCTGGTTGCCATGGATACGATACCTTCCCATACCTGGGAGGATACCCTGAGAATACTACCGACCCAAGGTAATCTATTACTAGTAAATATACTGTTAAAATACTGCAGACCAAAAGTAATCTATTACTAGTAAATATACTGTTAAAATACTGCAGACCAAAGGTAATCTATTACTAGTAATAAATATACAGTCAAAATACTGCCAAGTGAAGGTAATCTTATTATTAGTAATTAGAGATGTCCGTAATTGACTTTTTTGCCGATATCCGATATCCTGATAATTTTCAACTCTTAATTTTCGATATCGATGTCATAGTCGATATGCATAGCCCAATAGGATGGCATCATGTTGCATAGCCCAATAGGATGTTATCATGTTGCATGGTCCAATAGGATGTTATCATGTTGCATGGTCCAATAGGATGACATCATGTTGCATTGCCCAATAGGATGTTATCATGTTGCATTGCCCAATAGGATGTTATCATGTTGCATTGCCCAATAGGATGTTATCATGTTGCATGGTCCAATAGGATGACATCATGTTGCATTGCCCAATAGGATGGCATCATGTTGCATTGCCCAATAGGATGGCATCATGTTGCATAGCCCAATAGGATGTTATAATGTTGCATGGTCCAATAGGATGGCATGATGCTGCATCATCCAATAGGATGGCATCATGTTGCATGGTCCAATAGGATGGCATCATGTTGCATGGTCCAATAGGATGGCATCATGTTGCATGGTCCAATAGGATGGCATCATGTTGCATGGTCCAATGGGATGGCATCATGTTGCATGGTCCAATAGGATGGCATCATGTTGCATGGTCCAATAGGATGGCATCATGTTGCATGGCCCAATAGGATGGCATCATGTTGCATGGTCCAATAGGATGGCATCATGTTGCATGGCCCAATAGGATGGCATCATGTTGCATGGTCCAATAGGATGGCATCATGTTGCATGGTCCAATAGGATGGCATCATGTTGCATGGTCCAATAGGATGTTATCATGTTGCATGGTCCAATAGGATGGCATCATGTTGCATGGTCCAATCGGATCGCATCATGTTGCATCATCCAATAGGATTCCATGGTGGGGAGATTACGCACAGCAGACAGATTAATTTAAAGGAGAATTCCACCCATTTTCCTGAGAGGTGTTGTGTGGACAAGATAAAAACGTTTCCCCATCATGGTTAGGGTTCATTTGGTTGCATTTTTACACTCTCAGAAAAAATGTTGAAAATGGGCGGAATTCCCATTTAAGCCCATATCCACAGGCCAATAGCAAGGGGGGAGCTCTGACTGGCGCTCCCCCACCTGCAGAGGCCGATCCGGGACTAGGGAGATAAGAGTGGCGATCCACTCTATGTTTGAGCCTCATTCATTTCAGTCGTTGCTATAAGATACCTGTACAGACACAGTACTAGGCATACCAGCTATGGGATGTTTATTGAGAGTCGGGGGGATTTGCTCGCTCGCACTACAGCTCAAGCTCACACAGTTCACCGTTCTCACACGTTGCTAGCTGGGCTGCTGCTGCTGCTGCTGCTGCTGCTGCTGCTGCTGCTGCTGCTGCTGCTGCTGCTGCTACTCCTGCTAATCATTATTATAGCGATCATATTCCACCGGGAGGGAGGGAGGGAGGGGGAGACAGTCAGCCCACCGGCTGACTGTCTCCCCCTCCCTCCCGGTGGAATATGATCGCTATAATAATGATTAAAAGGTACCCAGGAAGCGGCCGGACCCCTTATGGGTCTCGATTCTCTGGAAACACAAGCACACTGCGCGACGCATTTGAGCTTGTGGATCGGCTCTTTACAAAGTGTGTGCCATAGTGCATCACGCACGCACACAAAATAATGCTCCCCAAAAAATGACTTTTCTGTCCGCGTTTTTCGGCGCACGCACGTGCACGCACATGTATGTGCATGCAGCGCGCGTGCATCGCCCCCTATCCCTCCTACCCGTCCGTCTGTCGCTCCCTGTTACGTCACCCGTGGTGATCCGTCTGTCCGTCTGTTACGTCACCCGTGGTGATCCGTCTGTCCGTCCGTTACGCCACCCGTGGTGATCCGTCTGTCCGTCTGTTACGCCACCCGTGGTGATCCGTCTGTCCGTCTGTTACGCCACCCGTGGTGATCCGTCTGTCCGTCCGTTCACACGTCTGTCCGTGCGTTTGTCCATCCATGTGGCTGTTACATCACCCTGACCCAAGACAGTGGAGACACGTCCCTGAAAGGTCTAGTCGATGTGTAGATCTTGTTGAGACGCTCCTTTTGAAAGTAGCTCTCAACTCATTATCTTTAGTATCTCTCCCTGCCAGGCCCGTTGTCCCTCTCACAGGGCTTAAACCACTATGAAAGATAATTAAGATTATTTATCTCAGACCTATAGACTCCTTCAACAAAGATGGCGAATGCAAATATTCTCTGTATTGTACTCATACATAATGTTGCAAGATACAAAACATTGAAGTCTTTTACCACAAACCTAACCCTAACCTAACCTAACCCCAAAAGTCTGGTCACCTCTGGAATGTAGTATCTCTGCCCATCTGTCCCTGCCAGGCCCTTCGTCCCTCCCTGCCATAACCCTAATCCTAACCTAACCTAACCCTAACAGAATAGAGTATCTCTGCCTATCTCTCCCTGCCAGGCCCTTCGTCCCACCCTAACCTAACCCTAACCCTAACCTAACCTAACCTAACCCTAACAGAATAGTGTATCTCTGCCTATCTCTCCCTGCCAGGCCCTTCGTCCCTCCCTGCCCTAACCCTAACCCTAACCTAACCTAACCCTAACAGAATAGTGTATCTCTGCCTACCTCTCCCTGCCAGGCCCTTCGTCCCTCCCTGCCCTAACCCTAACCCTAACCTAACCTAACCCTAACAGAATAGTGTATCTCTGCCTATCTCTCCCTGCCAGGCCCTTCGTCCCTCCCTGCCCTAACCCTAATCCTAACCTAACCTCTCTGCCCATCTGTCCCTGCCCTAACCCTAATCCTAACCAAACCCTAATCTCTCCCTGCCAGGCCCTTCGTCCCTCCCTGCCCCTCTTCCTCGACTCCTCTCTGCTCCTCCTCGTCCTCCTACGACCCCCAGGCCTCCGGGGGGGTCAGGGGTCATCAGGGGTCAGGGGTCAAAGGGTGGAAACAGCTGCTGAAGTCGTCCGGCAGCCCCTACGGCGACCTGTCCTCTGGCGCGGCCAACCACCACTACTACACCCCGGAGTACAGCTGTCGCTACCCTGTAGCACACACCGTGGACCCCCAGGGGTCCCCAGCCGCTCTGCAGACCATCATCACTACTACCACCAAGGTAACATTTACACCTCAAAGGATCCCTGGCTAATAAGACAAATATACCTTAAATCACTATGCTCGCCCTCTATAACTAAAACATGCAGATAAAAAACTTTATTTCTTTCATAAATAGAGAATCTTTCTCTCAATAGGAGGTGCTCCGGTCGCAGGATGATGATGTCACATGAGCATGTTCATCCATATATTACATACAGCTAGACCACATGTGACATTTTACATTTTATGTGTAGGTAAGCCTATGTATGAAGGTTCTCATATGTAGGCCTAGGAATAAACTCATGCGTGTGTTCACGTGCGGGGGTGCATGCATGGGTATGTATGTGCATTACATATGCATGCGCATGTGTGCATCCGCGCATGTGCCTGTATGTTTGAACGTGTATATATATGCGCAAGTACATAATATATATATATTCCGCGCACGCATGTGTGCGAATGCATGCATGCATGCATGTATGTGTGTAAGTATGTGCATATGTGTATGTATCTACACAATTATATTCTGATATTTTGGTACTTAATTATTATTATTATTATTATTATTATTATTATTATTATTATTAATACTCACTATCTACTATACTTACTTATCCAGACCCATTATCATTATTATCATCATTATCATTATTATCATCATTATCATTATTATCATTATCAGAATTACTATTATCACTATTATCATTACTACTATGTATTTACTGTCACTGACTCTACAAACGATCCAGCCATCTTCCCACTTTGCAACTGCTTATTGTAATACCCTGTTTTTGTTTTGTTTTGTTTTGTTTTGTTTTGTTTTGTTTTTTTGTTTTTTTGTTTTTTTGTCCTTGCTTTGTGTCCGTCCTATATGTTGATCAATTTTGTCTGCTCATGTGCAATCTACATTTTTTGTCCTGTGTTTGTATTTGTTTTTTGTACTATGTTCTCTTTGTATAATGTTGTGTATCAACTGTAGGAACCTCTCGAAAACGAGATACTATATCTCAAGAGGTACTCCTCAATAAAGAAATTTGAAATTAGACCACATGTGACATCATCATCCTGTGACAGGAGCAGTTCCTGTTCAGTGAAATATTCTCTATTTATGGAAGAAATCAGATGCCATTGGTGTTTTTATGTGTTTCTTTTAGTTATATAAGGAAAGTATAATGTTTTAAGCGATGTTTATCTTATTAGTCAGGGATAGTATATTCAGCTGTTGGTGTGATTGCAGTGCTCTAAATCAGTGGTTTTCAACCGGTGGTCCGGGGACCACCAGTGGTCCTTGAGAGGGTTCCAGGTGGTCCCCAGCTAAATTACCAGATGTAACTCTTTGATGTAATGTAACTCTTTGAGAGCGTGAACATGAAACCAAATGGACCCTTGCGGGTCCATTTGGTTTCATGTTCACGCTGTTTCATGTTCACGCTCTCAAGAGTTAAAATATTCAACATGTGAATTATCCCAGGTCTACAAAATTAGAGAATGTAGATTCTACATTCTCTAATTGATCAAAATGTTGCTTAATCTTCTACAGATTAAGCGACATTTTGATCTGTATGTTTCCCAAATCCAGCTTGGAATTGTGGACAAAAGTAAAATAAATCTAGTTTTGGGGTCTGTGGGGCTAAAATATCATCAGTGGTCCGTGGCTCAAATTCTGAATAGATAGTTGGCCCTGGTATCAAAAAGGTTGAAAACCACTGCTCTAAATCTTCCAACAGTGTCCCAAGTTAACCTAACCTATCCCTAAATCTGTCCCAAACCTCAGTCCTATCAGGGCTGTCCTATACTGTCCTATACTGTTCTAAACTCCGTCTCTAATCATCCAGGTGTCCTACCAACACTGTCCTAATCCTATACTGTTCTAAACTCCGTCTCTAATCATCCAGGTGTCCTACCAACACTGTCCTAATCCTATACTGTTCTAAACTCCGTCTCTAATCATCCAGGTGTCCTACCAACACTGTCCTAAGCCTCCATCGTACCAGGGCTGTCCAGCCGCTCCTCTGTCCTCCTCTAAAGCTCCCTGCTCGTCATCGCTGCTGGACGAAGCCTCCTCTTCCTCGCCGTACTCCTCCGAGATGAAGATGACCTCGCCGGACATGAAGATGACATCATCATCGTCAGACGACTCAGCAGGAGTCATCAAGTCTCTGTCCTTCTGTCCAACAAACCCAGAGAGCAACGCCTCTACCAAACCAGAGAGAGTGGAGCCGTATGATTATAGATACAGCTATCCTAACTACAGATATGATGAATATTAATATTAATGACTACAGATACAGCTATCCTAACTACAGATATGATGAATATTAATATTAATGACTACAGATACAGCTATCCTAACTACAGATATGATGAATATTAATATGAACCCTTTGTGTACTGAACGCGTTTTGGTGTTTTATCTGTTGAAAAATAGCAGATCTACAAGCTCATATCGCGCCACCGAGTGGCGCGATATGAGCTTGTAGTTCTGCTACTTTTGAGAAATTGTGAAAATGTGCTGCAAATCTTTGAATACATTATTTTGGAAGCAAACATTTTAACTCAATGTTTTGCTTCTTAGATGAGGGTCCGCAGCCAAATATAGATAATTCTCGTGGTCCTTGGCATGAAATATGTTAGGCATCACTGACACAGGAACATAGTTTTTTTTTTTTTTTTTTTTTTTTTTACTAGAATAAATTGTGGAAAAACTACGTTGTAGAATCTGGTGCCAAAAAAACCTAAATTCTAGCGTTGGAGAATAGAATCTAGCACCAAAAAAACTAGAATCTAGTATCAGGAACTAGAATCTACCTTCAAGAACTACCGTATATTTAGTGCCAGAAACTACAATGTAGCCTCAGAAATATTAATATTAATGACTACAGATACAGTTATCCTAACTACAGACATCTGTGTATACAAACATCCTTAAGCTTTAGTTAATTCAGACAGAGCGTATAGAGATAGAATACACTGTAGATATTCATCTAGCAGACTGATGGACACACATTTAGTGCCTGTGCAGTACTCTAAAACGCTGTGCCATTTTGTTTGTAGTTTTCTTTCATTAAGTGAACTCTCAAAAGAACTACGATGCAGCATTAGCACAGCTGGCATGATGGGAAATGAAGTACAGCTTGATTACAGATAGAATTACTGCAAGGCTTCTGGTAGAGAATAGAGATGATGACTTATAGTATTTTCTTCTATTTACCATATACCTAATCTGATGTATAAATACATGTACTCAGGGGTTGACACTAAGGTCTCCGAGGCACTTGCCCCATCGGGCAAGTGCAAGTCAGGTTCTACTTGCCCTCAGGTCATGGTGACTTGCCCTCCAAAAATATATTGTAAATTTTGCATATAAGTTTACTTCCTACTGGGGTGCTTTAAACCAGGTGGTTTTAACAGGTGGTTCGGGGACCACCAGTGGTCCCTGAGAGGGTTCCAAGTGGTCCCCAGCTAAGTTGGTTAACCAGATGTAACTCTTGAGAACGTATAAATGAAACCAAATGGACCCTTGCAGGTCCATTTGGTTTCATTTTTACACTCTCAAGAGTTAAAATTCATAATCTTTAGGGTTAGGGTTAATCTTGGGTTAGGGTTAATTAGCCCCTAGTGGTCACAGACCCAGTGGTCCCTGACCCCAGCAAAATGATAGTTTGGAACCAAATGGACCTGGGAGAGAGATAGGTAGAGATAGCTAGAAAGCAGGGAAAGACACAGAGGCAGAGTGCAATGACTGCCTTCAAGACAAATTTATCTTGTGTTGTGTTATAGTGCACTAAGTTGCACACTTGCCCGATCGGGCAACCAGGTAGCAGTCTTCACTTGCCCCACCATTTTTTTTACTTGCCCCGGGCCAGCGGGCAAGTGTTAGTGTCAAGCCCTGTGTACTGTATACCTAATCTGATGTATAAATACATGTAGTGTATACCTAATCTGATGTATAAATACATGTACTGTATACCTAATCTGATGTATAAATACATGTAGTGTATACCTAATCTGATGTATAAATACATGTACTGTATACCTAATCTGATGTATAAATACATGTAGTGTATACCTAATCTGATGTTTGCTAGGCTCAAACTGTACTTAGTTCACATTTCATTGAAAATCATTAAATGTTTTTATTTTGATTATTCTAGTTTAATTTTGTATTTCATTTAAAACACATGTGATTTCCTGAAGCTTCTTCGCAAATAGTGATCATTTAACTATAGTGAACTATAGTGAACTAATGTGTAATGAACTATAGTGAACATTAATGTGATTTAACTATAGTGAACATTAATGTGATTTAACTATAGTGAACATTAATGTGATTTAACTATAGTGAACATTAATGTGATTTAACTATAATGAACATTAATGTGATTTAACTATAGTGAACATTAATGTGATTTAACTATAATGAACATTAATGTGATTTAACTATAGTGAACATTAATGTGATTTAACTATAGTGAACATTGATGTGATTTAACTATAGTGAACATTAATGTGATTTAACTATAGTGAACATTAATGTGATTTAACTATAGTGAACATTAGTTTGATTTAACTATAGTGAACATTAATGTGATTTAACTATAGTGAACATTAGTGTGATTTAACTATAGTGAACATTAATGTGATTTAACTATAGTGAACATTAGTTTGATTTAACTATAATGAACATTAATGTGATTTAACTATAATGAACATTAATGTGATTTAACTATAGTGAACATTAATGTGATTTAACTATAGTGAACATTAGTTTGATTTAACTATAGTGAACATTAATGTGATTTAACTATAATGAACATTGATGTGTGATCTTAACAAGTTACTTTAAGGAGTTGATCTATAGTAAGAGATCTACTGTTAGATCTGTGAGATCTACTGTTAGATCTGTAGTAAGAGATCTACTGTTAGATCTGTGAGATCTACTGTTAGATCTGTGAGATCTAAACTAAGACTTTGTAACCCTCCTAAAGGAGGAGAGGATGTAAGGAGACAAGGACAGAGAGTGTATATAAGTGAAAAAGTGTTTATATGTATTTAACATAAACTGTTGATAAAGCACATTGCGTGTCACGTGTCATGTGGAATTCTGCTGTGGTTTTGGTGAATATTAAGTATCGGTAGTTATGGTCACTTTATGGTCATTGGGGTCACACAAACAAATTAAGAAAAGTAAAACTACATTTTTATAGTTTAATTCAGGGGTTCCAAACTCAATTTGCCTTGGGGCCACTAGAAAGAGAGCCTGGTTGAGGCTGCAGCCGCAGCGCGTCACATGGCCCAACGTTTTTTGTCATTTCAAGTGTATTTTTTCCACCGATTTCGTCTTTATTTCGCTTAAATTTAATTAGGGTTACAGCTAGGCGATCAGATTCAAACTCACCAATGTGGGTTAAAGAATGCGTACATACTGTATGTCACATAAAATAAAACAAAAATAACATTTCTATAATAACATTTGTATTCCTTCCTCTTCATATACCACTGTTTCATACTATGATGATAGCTATACTTGAACACTATTAAATGAATTATTTACTGGACAATAGAACCTGGAGTAGCCAACCCAACTACATCAATTTTGAACGTATACAGCCACAACAAGGCACTACCGTGAAATAAATAAAATAGAACATATTCTGTAGTGTCACTGGTCTTGCCAACATGACACTAGAGAAGACCATCAGAATCGCCACTTAGATCCAACTAGCAGCATTGATTTCCCAATAGTTGTCATGTTTTACACATGCCTAAAAAGGCTTTTATTTATTTTCGCCTCTTTGAAAACTATATACCAGTTGCACAACGTCTCATCTTCGCTGGCAATGCAGCCTGCAGTTCTTGCACAACGGGGCTATTTAATAAAACTATGTGTTTTCTAATATTCTATTTTCAACAAACTTCAGTTTGTCTCTATTCAGCAGGTTCGGTTTCTGAGCCACAATGTCTTTGTGGATTAATTTACAGAGACTTCCACAAAATGACCAAAACTACTTAATATTGACCCAAACCAGGGCAGAACTCTCACCATGGGATTCTGGAAGTCAATTAATGCAGTTGACACCACTATATTAACGGACAATATTTCATACAGCTTGACTTAAAAAAAAATCCGGACTATCCCTTTAAGCCACTCTTAAAGGGATGTTAATGAGTGTAATTATTACCATGTTCTAGTTATAGTTGTAAATAGTTGTAGTTGTAGAACTACTAGACAGATCTACTACAACTAGTTACTACTAGTTGTAAATAGTTGTAGTTGTAAATAGTTGTAGTTCTAGAACTACTAGACAGATCAAAGACTTGGTGTTTTGTACTGGAGGTTGGAGGGTTAATCTCAGCGGCTTTAGTTTCTCTGTAATAAATGTTGTTTTGACACAAAGATCATGTCTGGGCAAGATGAGCTGTTCCTCCCCTCCCCTCCCCTCCCCTCCCCTCCCCTCCCCTCCTACACTCTGAATGAACCTGTCTACTCCTCTCCATCTCCTCTCCTCTATTCTATTCTATTCTATTCTATTCTATTCTATTCTATTCTATTCTATTCTATTCTATTCTATTCTCTCCTATTCTATTCTATTCTCTCCTATTCTCTCCTATTCTCTCCTATTCTCCTCTCCTCTATTCTCTTCTCCTCCATTCTCCTCTCTTCTCCTCTATTCTCCTCCTCTATCCTCCTCTCCTCTATTCTCCTCTCCTCTCCTCTATTCTCTTCTCCTCCATTTTCCTCTCCTCTCCTCTATTCTCCTCTATTCTCCTCTCCTCTCCTCTATTCTCCTCTCCTGTCCTCTATTCTCCTCTCCTCTATTCTCCTCTCCTCTCTTCTCCTCTATTCTCCTCTCCTCTCTTCTCCTCTATTCTCCTCTCCTCTATTCTCCTCTCCTCTCTTCTCCTCTATTCTCCTCTCCTCTATTCTCCTCTCCTCTCTTCTCCTCTCCTCTATTCTCCTCTCCTCTCTTCTCCTCTATTCTCCTCTATTCTCCTCTCCTCTCTTCTCCTCTATTCTCCTCTCCTTTCTTCTCCTCTATTCTCCTCTCCTCTATTCTCCTCTCCTCTCTTCTCCTCTATTCTCCTCTCCTCTCCTCTCTTCTCCTCTATTCTCCTCTCCTCTCTTCTCTCCTCTATTCTCCTCTCCTCTATTCTATTCTCCTCTCCTCTATTCTCCTCTCTTCTCCTCTCTTCTCTTCTCCTCTATTCTCTTCTCCTCTATTCTCCTCTCCTCTCTTCTCCTCTATTCTCCTCTCCTCTATTCTCCTCTCCTCTCTTCTCCTCTATTCTCTTCTCCTCTATTCTCCTCTCCTCTATTCTCCTCTCCTCTCTTCTCCTCTCTTCTCCTCTCCTCTCTTCTCCTCTATTCTCTTCTCCTCTATTCTCCTATATTCTCCTCTCCTCTCTTCTCCTCTATTCTCCTCTCCTCTATTCTCCTCTCCTCTATTCTCCTCTCCTCTCTTCTCCTCTCCTCTATTCTCCTCTCCTCTATTCTCCTCCCCTCTCCTCCCCTCCCCTCGATACTGAAAATGATGCTGGAAACTTTAAAAATGTTTAGAAACTGTTGGACTCTAACTTGCATATGATGAGCAATTTTAATAATTGACATAATATTTTGTAAGCTTTGTGTTCGTATCGTTGTGTATGTTATGTCATGTTTTGTATACAGTTACCATTAGCAAACATTTCTAAATGTCATTGTGTGAGGGTTATGGTGCCAAACTAGAGGATGAATCTATTATAAGCATGGGTTTTTATTTTAAAAAATAAAGAAAATCAAAACACTCATTTTCCTCAAATCGACTCTCACCCAAACGTGCTGAAATCATCACATTAGTCATGACGGCTATATATGTCCGTCTGCAGTAAAAGTGACAGTTGTGTTTGTAAGTAATGATGGTGTCAGTCGTTTCAGTTCCATTACAGTCACTCATTACATCATCACAGCTTTATGTTTATGTTAAAATCACTCACTGCTTTAATTATCCAAAGCTTTCACACTTTGGCAAAACTGTGAGATGTAGAAATAAGTGTAGAGTTCAGCCAGAATACACTGATCGAAAAAAAGAAATAGACATGAAAGCATGTAGATATTTACTAAACAGCATTTCATCCAACCCTAACCCTAACCCTAACCCTAACCCTAAAAAAAGAAATAGACATGAAAGCATGTAGATATTTACTAAACAGCATTTCATCCAACCCTAACCCTAACCCTAACCCTAAAAAAAGAAATAGACATGAAAGCATGTAGATATTTACTAAACAGCATTTCATCCAACCCTAACCCTAACCCTAACCCTAAAAAAAGAAATAGACATGAAAGCGTGTAGATATTTACTAAACAGCATTTCATCCGAACATCACAGAGCTCTGTCTCCAGATACTATATCTGTAGTAATACATCATCATTTATAGCAGCAGTCTATCTGCACTGATACTGATGTAGTATTTTATAAGATACTAACTATATCATT
>CM076967.1:55980300-55990300 GCA_039105355.1 Benthosema pterotum
TTGAATCGGCCTTCCAGAGTGGATCGAAACTTATCCGGTCATTTTGCGTCTCCGTGTGGACAGTCGAAACGGGCGAAACCGTATAGTTTTTTAACTGAGATCCCACAGCGCATGCTCACCCCTGAACAACAATAAACAAACATGGCGGCACCCAGCGTTTGCATTCATTGCATTAATGCTGTAGAAAATAGTTCACAGTTGGTGCGTTTCCAACAACATGTACTGCTTCTATGCAACAACACCACTGCTGTTTGTAACAAGTGTCTGTTCGGTCTGTTCCATAGGTCTGTTGCTCATGTTTACGTTGTCAAAGGCAGTGTTGCCAGAATGTGAGCGAGAAATAAGCGCCCGGCCTATACTAGCCCAGGTTATTTGAGAACAGCAGATCAACAAGTTTGCGGCTCGAGTCGTGACATGATGTTGCATTTTGTGAGCTTGTTGATCTTCTCTCTAAAACAAACATATATACCCTATTGGCCTGAATATAAGAACATTTTCCCCAAAGGAAATATCGTAAAAACAGGCTAAGTGAGGACTAGACATTTGACATCCAATGTTATTTTTCCACAAATTTGTCTAGAGAAATGAATGTTGTCTTATATTTGGTTTAAAACGGTGCATTTATGCATATAGGCTACCATGGAAAAAAGTGACAATTTTTTTTATTAATGATTTTAACAACACAAATTTGGTATGGTGGTCACTTCCTTTATCTTAAGTCAAGTTATACTTTCAACAAATCCTCAATAGGCTACACAAAATCACAAGACTAGACAGTCTGTTACAGCTCATATATATAATATAGTCATATATATATATATATTTAGTCTTTAATTGTTTAGTTTTTATAATGAGCTAAAACAAATCCAATGAAACAGGCTCAACTAATACTATATACACTCTGAAGAAACAGGCCCAAAGTCACTTATAATACGCAAACATGGCAACCGCTTATCTTTCCTCTTCTTGATATTTGTGCCAACGAGTTGCTACAGCGACACCTACAGCCCGGCATATATACTGCACCCTTCTCAATGCGTTTTCAGTGGTCAGTGGAGACGGTAAACTTTTTGAGACCGTTTTCATTTTTGCACGGCGGATCGTCTTAGTGGAAACGGGGCCTGAGACACTGTCTCTCTGCATTCTATGATCCTATAGTTTACTGAGACACTGTCTCTCTGCATTCTATGATCCTATAGTTTACTGAGACACTGTCTCTCTGCATTCTATGATCCTATAGTTTACTGAGACACTGTCTCTCTGCATTCTATGATCCTATAGTTTACTGAGACACTGTCTCTCTGCATTCTATGATCCTATAGTTTACTGAGACACTGTCTCTCTGCATTCTATGATCCTATAGTTTACTGAGACACTGTCTCTCTGCATTCTATGATCCTATAGTTTACTGAGACACTATCTCTCTGCATTCTATGATCCTATAGTTTACTGAGACACTGTCTCTCTGCATTCTATGATCCTATAGTTTACTGAGACACTGTCTCTCTGCATTCTATGATCCTATAGTTTACTGAGACACTGTCTCAGTACCAGACAGACAGACAGGCTATTTTGTCATGGTAGGCCGACTGTACTTCCACGGAGGCATTGGTGTGTGTGTGTGTGTGTGTGTGTGTGTGTGTGTGTGTGTGTGTGTGTGTGTGTGTGTGTGTGTGTGTGTGTGTGTGTGTGTGAACTGCAGGTCTCCAGGTGTGATGGAGATGTGTGTGTGTGTGTGTGTGTGTGTGTGTGTGTGTGTGTGTGTGTGTGTGTGTGTGTGTGTGCGTGTGTGTGTGTGTGTGTGTGTGTGTGTGTGTGTGTGTGTGACACAGACCAGCGCATGTGAAGCGTGACAAAGCTTTTCTTTCTCTCTCTCTCTTGTCTTCCTATGTCTGATGATGGATGGATCTGTACTGTCCTGTTTGATGTGTGTGTGTGTGTGTGTGTGTGTGTGTGTGTGTGTGCGTGTGCGTGTGCGTGTGCGTGTGCGTGTGCGTGTGCGTGTGTGTGTGTGTGTGTGTGTGTGTGTGTGTACACTCTCTGGACATTAACTAAAAACACATTGTGATAAATGACTACATAGTATCTGATCTACAGTAAAATGCATACATTATACAAGATGCTTCATAAATATATCGCAGTGGTTTTCAACCTTTTTGATCCCAGGTACCACCATTTATTCAGGATTTGAGCCCCGGACCACCATTTGAGGATATTTTAGTCCCACAGACCCAAAATCTAAAGATTTATTTTGCTTTTGTCCACAATTCCAGGCTGGATTTGGGAAACAAAACAAGCAAAACATACATTCCAAAATGGCTAATTCAGATGATGAATATTTTAACTCTTGAGAGTGTAAAACTGAAACCAAATGGACCCACAAGGGTCCATTTGGTTTCATTTTTACGTTCTCAAGAGTTACATCTGGTTAACCAACTTAGCTGGGGACCACCTGGAACCCTCTCAGGGACCACTGGTGGTCCCTGGACCACCTGTTGAAAACACCTGCTGTATGACATTTGGTCCATTTGGTTTCATGTTTACGCTCTGAAAGAGTTACATCTGGTTAACCAACTTTCCATCATTTAGCCTGGGGACCACCTGGAATCCTCTCAGGGACCACTGGTGGTCCCCGGACCACCTGAAAAACCCTGATTTATAACAATCAGAAACATACCAGAGGGAGTTCAGGGACGCCCTACCAACAGTCATTAAGACATGCACATCCAATGACTCCTTCAAAATCACTCTCACTTACACCTATGGATGGCTGACATTCAAAACTAGCCTCTGTAAAAATATGATTTCCACATCATGAGTATTCTTAACTGCTTTGTCCATTAATCAGTCAATCAAAGTCTGAATCAAATCAACTAAAGTAAATAAAACTACCAAATACCCTAACCCTAACCCTAACTGATCCATTTCTGCCATCAAAACATTCAATCAATCAATGAATAAAAAAATGCCCTGTAACTGTGATATAGCAAATATTTACACTGGAAATTAACTGTGTAATTTAGAGCAAAGAGAGAGAGAGAGAGAGAGAGAGAGAGAGAGAGAGAGAGAGAGAGAGAGAGAGAGAGAGAAAATATATATATATATATACACTCGAAATTGTTAAATTAAGTTGCAATAGCTTTGATCTTAGACCCTACCCTAACCCTAACCCTTAACAATAAAAATCAATTGGACAATCAATGTCCTTTCAATGCCTTTAAAGTTCAGTGTCAGAGAAATCTCCCAAAAGCATCAGAGTCATACAAAGACCAGTGGTTTTCAACCTTTTTGACTCCAGGGACCACAATTTATTCAGCATTTGAGCCACGGACCACCATTTGATGACATTTCAGCCCCAAAGACCTAAAACTAAAGAATTCTTTTGGTTTTGGTTTGTGCACAATTCCAGGCTGGATTTTTTGCAAACAAAACAGTGTAGACTTCTTAATTAAATAGTGCTAATTAAGATGATGAATATTTTAACTCTTGAGAGTGTGAAAATGAAACCAAATGGACCCGCAAGGGTCCATTTGGAACCCTCTCAAGGACCGCTGGTGGTCCCCGGACCACCTGTTGAAAACCCCTGCTATAAAGTAATGGATGGATTTCTTACCGGAAGTCAAAGTATCTCCTCTTCAGTCAGCTGAGCAGCCATCAGCTGGTTCAGGTCCATCTGATCACAAAACAAACAAACAAAATGCTACTTCAAACTTCAGATTAATGTTCCACAAACGTTATTCTTCTTATATTATCTTTCAATACAACTCAATCTGTTCTTATATTATCTTTAATACAACTCAATCTGTTCTTATATTATCATCACATTACCCAAACACAGCTCAATGTGTGTAGCACCAGTATTATAAATAATGTGAAAGAAGCCGTAATATTAGTATACTGTATATAGCAGTAATATTATAAATATTGTGAAATAATCAGTACTCAGACAGTATATATATATATATATATATATATATATATATATATATATATATATATATATATATATATATATATATATATATATATATATATACAGTATAGCATAGTATTATCAGTATTATCAGGTAAAACACGTGGAAGTCATTCATGACATCTGTTTTTGTAAGAGTGTTGAGGTTGTGCCAAACGGTATGCTACGTGACACACACACACACACACACACACACACACACACACACACACACACACACACACACACACACACAGGCTTGTAAATGCTACATGATGGGGACCCATGAGTGGACACCAACGGTGTGGGGACACCCCTTTCTAGACATGGTACGCCTCTGAAAAAAATCATGTATGCTCAGAAAAACCTCAGGAACCAGAATATCACTTTAAATTAGCAAAATTCAATACTTTTTCTCCCAGACCTGACTCCACGCATCCATCTGGGGACCAACAGATATTCCGCCTTCCTGGGGACACCATAGCACACCTCAGATGGCATACCTCCTGGGGACTCTATCTGATAACACTCGGTCAGATATTGCATCCTCCTGGGGACTCCATCTGATAACACTCGGTCAGATATTGCATCCTCCTGGGGACTCCATCTGATAACACTCGGTCAGATAGTGTATACTTTCTGGGGACAACACTACACAACAGTTTCAGATACTCTTTCAGATTACTCTTTCTGGGCATCTGTATAGACAGAGCATTTCTGCGCACACATCAGACAGTACAGTTTGTGACCATACCACAATTTCAGGTCTTTCTTTATGGAACACATCTACACCCTTTCAGGTTGTACTGAAATTTATTTTTTCAAAATACAAAACTTTTTCAGAACTTTTTTGTTAGGTCTCAACTGCAACAGCAGCAGAGCACACCAAGCAAATGAGGACTTAAAGTTCCTATAAGCGAGTTTATGGTCAAAATAAGCGAATTTGTGGTCAAAATTATAATGACAATCTTTTTTTTTTTCATTGTTTTTATGTTTTTCATTTAGTCTTCCTGTATTTGATCATCTCTAAAAAAAATCTAGGGGCCACAGTAGGCCTCCAAAGAAAATAGTAGTTACTATAGTCATATTGGTTACATTTTTGCTTAAAAATATCACATCACATCACAGCTACTCAATTGGAGTAACACAGGCAACACAGTTTTGACACCATCACAGAAGATCCGCAAGCTCATATTGCACCAAACTTCACAAGATAGTTGCTTACTACTACCGCAATGTTCTTAGCCACTAATTGCGCTCCTACTGCGTCCACAGCGGCTAATATACCTAAGTAAATTAATTACGCGGACTATCGTGATGTCAAAAAGCTACGGTCCAGACCTAGCACAACTGGGTGCAACTCTACCAGAGCCATAGAGAAAGGCAGAGTTGCACCATACAGAAAGGCAAATAACCCAGAGTTGCGACATCTCCGTTCACTTCCATGGAAAGGTGTAATGGCAGCTGCTCTACATACTTTTATTCAGCATTGGGACAGCTATCTGTGACAAGTCCTCAGGCGACAGCCCAGCTTTAATTCTCTGAAACCACTTAGTCCATGTTGCACGGGCACGGCCGCTGTACCACTTTACTTTAAATAGTTTTGTAGTATGCCTAATAGTATCCATGTTACACGAGCATGGCCGTTGTAAATCACGCTTTACTTTAAGTAGGCCGCTTGCTGTTTTCTGCCCCCTCAATGTCGCAACTCCTCTACTACTGGCCGTAACATCGTCCCCTCCCCTTCCTTCATTCATTGTAGGGCTGAACGATTTTGGGAAAAAATCTAATTGCGATTATTTTGAGCAATATTGTGATTGCGATTAATTCGCGATTATTTTTTAAGAGTCCAGTTTCGGTTTAAATCTTTACCATGTCCATTAAAAACGTATTTTAATATTACCAATACCAAAAGACAGTCATTTACTTCTCTGAATAAGGATAAAAGATATGAATTGCTTCCAACAGGCATTATATTTATTTTCCAAGTACATTCTTCACAACACACTGTCTGGAATTGGAAATCAACAGGTGCATGTTCTGTTTCTGAACAACCTGTGGAAGTACAACTTCTTTTCTTACTGAACAAAATATTTTGAAATTTATCAAGAAATATCAGAATAGCCAGGTAGATACTGCAGATCTTCTAAACTCAATAAGACCTGAGGCCGATTCTTTAAGTGTCTTTAAACTATTTTCTGAAAAACTATTTAGCTTGCCAACATCAACATCCGTATAATAAAAGTAGGCTATTTCTAGATGCTCTGGATTCGCCCATTTATGGACAGGCACCATAAACGGGCGCCTATAGTGGAAAGGACCCCACATCATCCCCGCAGCGTGGTGTTATGAATCCCACCGCAGTTGTTAGCCATTACTGGCAATCACAGCGTGGGGAGCGTTCCTGGAATTGCGGTGGGGTTCATAATGTCGCTCCCGCAGCCTTTAGCGCTGATGGAATGTTGGTTAACTAGATGTAACTCTATGAGAGCATAAAAATGAAACTAAATGTACCTTTGCAGTTGCAGGTCCATTTGGTTTCATGTTTACACTCTCAAAAAATAAAATATTCATCATGTGCATTAGCCCAAGTCAACACAACGACAAAATGTAAAAGATTAATGGTCATTTTGATCTGTACGTTTGATTATTTTGTTTTCTCCAAAATCCAGCCTGGAATTGTGGACAAAAGCAAAACAAATATAGGTGTAGTTTTGGAGTCTGTGGGGCTAAAATGTATCAAATGGTGGCCCGGGGCTCAAATTATGAATAAATAATAAAAGGTCTAAAACCACTGGCCGAAAGGAATTAAATAATTGTGAGGCCAGCATGTTTGTGGAGTGGACCTGCAGCTTTAGTGGCAAGTCCATGTGGTCTGTGATTCAAGCTTGGCTGGTTGGGCCAATATACGAATGGATCAGCATAATAATAATAGGCTAATAATAATAGATAATAAGCTCATAAGCAGCTAAATCAGGGGTGGACAATTATTTTTTCCCAAGGGGCCAAATGAGATACAGAAAATATTGTGGAGGGCCGGGCTTAAAGGCTGTACTAAATTCTGCATAATATTAATTTAATTTCTATATAAAAGTAGTAAATGGCAGTGTTTTGACACTCTAATAAGAGTATTATCATTATTATTATGCAATGAAAAAGTGTGGTTGTTAGGGTAAGGGTAAATTTGGATTAAAATTGTCATTTAGCTGGGACCCCCTGGAAGTCGTGTTGTGAGCTTTCAGATTGCGAGTACAAACTAATGGGTCTATGTGTTCCATTTGTACACTACAGTAGTTACAGACCGATAAGGGTGCATTTGTTTCCAAACTATCATTTATATATTTTGCACAGAACAACAGGCCTACAGCCAGTCAGTTGGAAAGCCTCACTGCATGTCACAGCTGCGGTCATGTGCAACCTGTTTCAGATTGATTGAGACACTAGAAAGAAACTACTGGACAAATGTGTTTGCATGTATGCTATGTCCTGCTATGGCAAACGTTCAGGGCAGGTCAGATCCAGGCAAACCAGTAGTGGTGTATACTAGGGGTTAATTTGCCCTTCGAACATCGAACAGCAAATTCAGGCCGAGCTTCGAAGCATTGAAAACAATGCATTTCCAACTGCAGTAACAGCGCGTTTCACAGCGAGTTTCTGACCCCTCGATGTCGCACATCTACTAGATGGGGGGAAAAGTTAAATAAATAAATAAATAAATGCGAATGGTTCGGGAACATTAATATTCGTTCGCGTGGCGACCTTAGCGAGCGAGTGGTTCGAATCCCGAGCTTCGGTATACAGCCTTACAAACCAGCACAAATAAAATCTGTCCTAAACCAGCAGGGCCAACCAGAAGCCATAGTCAGCTCAGAAAGCAGAATAAATGACATTCAAAAGCTCACTTGGGTTACTTGCAGGTGTGTTGATTTAATTATTTCATTAGTAGCCTACTATTGGGTGTAATGGGTTGTATTTATGTATTTTATTGCGTAGGATAATATTAGGACAAATGGGTAAGTATGGTAGAAGTGTTTGTTTTGGTTTAACTTGCCGACTATATCTTCATCAATCAGTTCCACACAGCGTGTCACTGTCCTGCATGATATATCATGCAGGACAATATAATTTGGACAAGTTTGGCAGGCCGGATTAAAAGGCTTAACAGGCCGCAGTTTGCCCATGTCTGATTTAGACAGTAAATGAACCTGAAAAATGAGTGCTGATTCTAAAATAACAGAAAGCTATGTGACAAAAATGTTTAGGGGGGAAGGGACTAATGGAGAAGAGATCCAGAAGAAATAAAAGACATGCCATTGTATGCTTGACTGCATACTGAAAATATAAGCTCAACACATAGTGAGCTTGTAACATGGAAACAACAGTAAAATCAGCTATGACAATGCCCTCAAGCTCTGCCAACATTCTTGTCTACTAAATACCCCCACCCTGACATGACTTGGAATTGTAGGAATTCAGTTGAGATATTACGTTGTGTTTTCAAATATGGTGAGAACAACAGATCTACAAGCGCATGTGTTGCAGAAGCGACACATTGTAGGCTTGCAGATCAGCTAATCTTAAGGAATAATTTCATGGTACTCACTACTATTACAATTCCTCTTATGTCCAAAAATTAAGTTGCCTTCGACGAAAGATGCAGTGTTGCAAAGTGTACAAAAATACTTGACTCAACATTTTCCACATTGGAGAGAGCACAGGTCGCCTCAGTCTCATGTGAACACCCCAGACAGGCTTCTGCTGTTTTTGCTAATTAACGACCCAATCAATGCAGTGCAAGGGTGGGGGGTATTCTCCCACTCTAACTGGGGGAGAGGGGGGGTGCTCTCTCCTGCAGCAACTCTACTCTACTCACTGAACTGATCAAACTGGATCTACTTAAATAAGAAGTTCCCTTTATTGAAATACGGAATGCACCAGCTTTATTATATAATAATCCATTTTATTATGTTATTTGGATACCCATAAGAATCATACAAATTGAGTTTGAGACCCCTGTCCTACTGCGTGTTCCATGCTGAATTTTTTTCTGTTAAAATGCTTCATTATGGTAAGGTAAGGTGTGCACTTCACCCCACTGTAGAGTATGTGCATGTGCACATCTTGTAACCAGTAGGACTGGAGGATTTCCCAAATCACACAAATCACTTACTATACCTTTTAAATGATTGTAGTGGGTCAGTGGGCCTAATGTTTTAACAATGTTTGGCTCTGAGATGTAGTGGAGTATAATTTCTTGTAATCAATGCACCTGCACACCCCCCCCCCCCCCCCCATCCCCCACTCCAGTCCACACTGAATGAAAGATGCTACAGAGTGCTACAGTTGAGTGGAGTGGGGGATGGGCGCAGAGTCTAGCTGACAGTTCAACTCAGAGCATAAGCTGTTGAAGAGGTCAGACCAACTTTACACACAGCTTCAGTGTATACTGTATACTATATAATATGTTTCTGTTCTATAAATGGAACAGAAAAATATATGGTCTATAAATGGAACCAAATGGACATATCATCTAACCTGACACAATGATGTTCATAATTAATTAGGGATGTATACAGTCAAGATTCCCTGGAATCCAATTTGAGAACCACTGTGTAAAACAGCATTAATAATAGGAATATTTCTACATAACAGCTTGGAAGCTAGTAGAGTAATGGGTGGTTGAACCCCAAAATTTAGTGTGCAGATCTTGTTACCGGGAGGCCAGGCCAGTGGGATTTTCCAAATCACCCAAATGACTTACGGTACCTTTTAAGAATCAGGTTCCTATTTTGGATAAACTTTTTTGAGCTTGCTGCTTTTTGCTGCTTTTTGCCTTTTTTGATTTTGAATCCTGAAAATTATTCATTGTATTACTTTACCCTTGCTGATAGTATTCGGCAATGCTAAAGAACATATACTTCTTAAAACACTAAAAGGTTTACAAAGGCAATAATGTCAACAACGATATTGTAAGAAAACTGTATGCTTCCAAACTCCAAACTGTTCTGACACTCAGTGCCACTCTGTACAAACAGACAGAGAATTCAA
>CM076967.1:55992800-56015300 GCA_039105355.1 Benthosema pterotum
TCTCCATTCTAAAGCATTGCTCTCCTCTCCATTCTAAATGCATTGCTCTCCTCTCCATTCTAAAAGCATTGCTCTCCTCTCCATTCTAAATGCATTGCTCTCCTCTCCATTCTAAAAGCATTGCTCTCCTCTCCATTCTAAAAGCATTGCTCTCCTCTCCATTCTAAAAGCATTCCTCTCCTCTCCTCTCCATTGTAAAAGCATTGCTCTCCTCTCCATTGTAAAAGCATTGCTCTCCTCTCCATTGTAAAAGCATTGCTCTCCTCTCCATTCTAAAAGCATTGCTCTCCTCTCCATTCTAAAAGCATTGCTCTCCTCTCCTCTCCTCTCCTCTCCATTCTAAAAGCATTGCTCTCCTCTCCATTCTAAAAGCATTGCTCTCCTCTCCATTCTAAAAGCATTGCTCTCCTCTCCATTCTAAAAGCATTGCTCTCCTCTCCATTCTAAAAGCATTGCTCTCCTCTCCATTCTAAAAGCATTGCTCTCCTCTCCATTCTAAAAGCATTGCTCTCCTCTCCATTCTAAAAGCATTGCTCTCCTCTCCATTCTAAAAGCATTGCTCTCCTCTCCTGCTCTGTGCTGCCTCCCAGCGGTGGTCTGTTGAATCACACCCAACAACTCCTCTATGGTTTCCATGTTAGACTGTGAGATATTATTGTTTAATGTCAACTTTATGATTCAGACCTCATCTATAGGTTTTGCAGGTGATATTCATCTTGTTTGATAATAGTTACATTTGCATTCGCTACATTTACATTCAAAACGTGTACATAAACATTCCAAATTCAAACATAAAGTACTCACACGTGTTTCTACGGCTGTTAGACACTTGTTGCGCCAGAAATCAAGATTGCAGCGTGTCGCGTTGTTTAATAAAAACTATTTTTATACTTTCCTGGGTTGGGGCAGAGCCTTGGGGTACGTTTGGTAAACAAACATTATGACACCGGAAGCACAGCCCCAATCACTTTGTATAGAACAATTATTTGTTTACAAACATTGGGACTGGATGCTTCTTCTTCTTCTTCTTCTTTCAGGCGAATGGCGGGTCGCAACCAACTTAAAGGTGCATGTCGCCACCTACTGTACAAGAGTATGCAACATTATGTCAGTTTTCCCATTTACCTATTTACTCAGATTCTGCCTATGAGATTAGTGCTGCATAAAAAGACAAAAAGCGCCTTCCTGACCACCACTACGTCCTTTCCCTCTGCCCCAAGAATCCCTGACAACCTCCACTCCCGTCCTGTATCATGCACAGTGCTCTGGGACTGGATGCACGGGTGACTGTTTCATGTAATCACTTCCCAACAGATGTTGTTTTCACCTCATTCAAACTCCTCTTGTGTGTTGGCTAGAGAGGTGCTGCACACTATGACGTCAGAGCCTTGGAAATAGACAGAGTTACGCCAACTCCGTTCACTTCATGGGGCCAGTCCTATGGCGGCTCGTCTATATAAACTTCTATTGGATAGTGACAACGAATAGTGACAGCCGGAAGTTACTGAATGCATTGAAGCCTATGGGCTCGCGCGAGTACATGAACCACGTGACCAGGCTGTTTTCTGACCCCTCAATGTCGCAACTCTTCTACTAGATGGCTCTGGGAGACGTTTGTACTTCGTTGTGCAACAGTACTGCGCACAGGGAACAGCTGATATACAAGCTCACATCTCGTCATGGACGTGACTGTAGTGATCTTAGAGGTCTGCGCGCGCGACACCGTCACACGACGAAGCCAACGAAGCATAAATCAAACAGATGAGTTGCAGGTGCGCATGCGCATAGAGGGTCTGGAAAGAGTTGCGACATTGAGGGGTAAGAAACTGGGCGCTCAAGCTGCTGTTCATGCAGCCTGAAAGAGGGACAAGCTGGACTTTAAAATATATTGCGCAGAAACATATCAGCTGTTTCAAAGTAGTGTACAGTAACAACTAAATTACTGCAAAACGATCTACAGTAAAATAAAGGGATTTGTCCCTATTTGTTGTCCTTGTCCCCATTATCTATGACTGTAGAGGAGCCGCCATTAGACTGGCCTAATGAAGTGAACGGAGTTTGCGTAACTCTGTCTATAATCTAACTCTAGGCTCTGAACTGCCGTGATCATGTTGAGCCAGAGCCATCTAGAAGAGCCGCGACATTGAGGGGTCAGAACCGCCTGGTCACGTGGTTCTAGTACTCACGCGAGCCCATAGGCTTCAATGCATTCAGTAACTTCCGGCTGTCACTATTCATGTCACTATCCAACAGAAGTTTATGTAGAGGGACAGGCCCCATGAAGTGAACGGAGTTGGCGTAACTCTGTCTATTTCCAGGGCTCTGTGTTGAGCTGCACCTCTCGTTCTTCTGACAGCGACTGGAGGAGTGGTTTGGAGGAAAACTGTTTGGAATCGCTATTATATTGTTGTTTAAGCACAACAGAACCCGAGGATTATATATTTCAAGGGCGAGAGATCACAATAAGAATCCTAATCATTTATCCTTCATATTGGGGTAAAAAAAAAAAACAGCATTTGAAAGTTTGATGGTGTGTTTTTTACAAGTGGGTGAACTTGGTTGGAACTTTTCTATTGCATCTTATGAGAGGATCTTATGAGAAATATCTTTGGGTCTGAAAAAAAAAAACTGGTGAAAAAAAGCATGGTGAAACACATCTTGATGACATCATCTAGATGTGTTTCACCATGTTAATGAGTTTTGTTGAAAATATAGTGGGAAAATAATACTTAAAAACAGTGCAAAGATGTTGAAGAAGGAAGCAACGGAGGAGCAGGCAGCATTATTTCGAAGTTCCATGTTTATTGTAGTCTTGGATGAACAGCAACAGACCATCAGGCCTGCCGGCCTGACGGGACACACACACACACTCGACTCTCT
This sequence comes from Benthosema pterotum, assembly GCA_039105355.1. Classification (NCBI taxonomy): domain Eukaryota; kingdom Metazoa; phylum Chordata; class Actinopteri; order Myctophiformes; family Myctophidae; genus Benthosema; species Benthosema pterotum. The sequence continues at coordinate 55,995,681 of CM076967.1, forward strand.
CAATTCAACTGGCAGTACATACAGTTAAAGACTTTATAGTTTCAAGTAACAGTTGTCATGCTCCAACCCCCAAAGGTTAGAGGTGTCAAGAACCCCAAATTAGGCATTGTTTCACTGAGGAAGCTATAGTAGATGTTCTCACTCACAAGTCCTGACCATAGCCAGGTGGCCTTATAGGCTAGTTATTTCTGTAGAATGACAGCTGCAGGACTCCTTACTGTCCCAAGCTAAGCTGTCAGCATTTTCGTGAAACAGCCAATTGTAATTATACCCAATGCAATATTGTAATTGCAATGTATAATGTATAATGTGGTTCATAAATACACAACATTTCCTCCCTCTTTGAGGTATCCATAATACCTCAAACAAAGACGAAATGAACCACATTATCACCAGTCCTCCCTCTGTCCCTTATGACTAGGCGAACATCAAAAACATGACACTTAAAAAAATCAAACATTTACAGTAGAATGCAAAAAAACTTAAAACAAGGTTTTCGAATCACATAAATTGGTAATCAGTGTTCTTCAATACATTACATTTAAATCATCAAAATGTTTCTCAAAGCCCTTCATGTGTTACTTTAATTTCAAGCTCTAACGTTTAATTAAAACATACAACATACACTTCAGAATCACTGACAAATCCTGGGAACTCCTCGTGCGCCAGCCTTTGCTGCCACGGAAACAAACACAGAAAAAAAATACGTTCTAGCTGAAAACCACAATAAAAACTCCTTTTACATATCAATAACTCCTTTGTGACGTAATTAATCTCACTTTTAACAATTACATAACCTCAACCGATGTAAAGATTGGCATGAATGAATAGTACACATCTCTGACACTTAACATCACGCTGTCGTGTTTACGGTAAATTTATCACGTGCAATAACATATTTGTTATATACTGCATTAAATCTAAATTCTGCTCTCTCAGAGTTAGGTACACAGAACATAGAAAAGAATAACTTTAAAAGGCCAGAATTTAGTAAATTAAAACAATATTGACCAATATTCTCTTCACGTCATGGGGAAAATATTCCTCCTTGATTTATGTAATTAGGCTTATAAATCAACATATCTAATTTACGACAGAACATTTACATCCAACATAGTGCCTATAATATGTTGAACTAGACAAACTTTTGACATCACAATTGAACTCAAATGAAACTGATATTCATCTGATATATAGTAATTCTCCTGCAAGTTCTCTTTTCTTTCATCTCACCTTTGACTGTTCAGTATAGCCATCACAGGCCATTATGAAGAAGCTTGTATGCACACGCAGTTCCTGTGCACACCACTGGATGCGCAGAGGCCAAAGCACGGCCTTCGTCGTAGAGTTGAATTGCATTGTTCTCAGTTGTTTTCTTTCCACTTCGATTTTTTTCTTCTTCTTTTTTCTCAACGTGTACACACTTCATCACATTCCTCTTCCCAGTCATATTGGCCAGATATGACTGAAAAACAGGAATGCAACTGTGTCATCACAGCAGCTCACAGCCACTGCAAGGCAGCTTTCTTCTTCAAAAATAAAACTCACATCTCCTCCCTCACATCCATGAGCAAATCATGGATGTAAAAGAACGTCTTCACAGGAGCCGTAGCCCGTGAGGCAAAACTCTTGGTGTGCATGTAGTGAAGTTGTAGATCAGCCGTGCGCCGAGGACTCTCATAGCAGCCTCTTGCTGCCTGCATGCCGCCGCACCGGGCCGTCCGGGAACACCTCCCTCAGGTCGTAGAACACCAGGGGGAGAAGAGACTTCACCTCCCTCGGACCGCAGACAAGCCGGGATGATGCTGCTGACGTGACAATTACTGTAGTAGTGTAGACTGTGCGCTGCTCCACTCCTCTTCCTTGTTGTTCCAACATCTCGTCACGTCGCTGCGTAATGGACACGCCACTCGGAATGAAGACACGGGGCCTGCTGGTGGTGTCGACTGCCACCGCTTGCCGCATCTCCGTCGCGCTGGTGATGAACGCCGCCGACGATCCACTCCTCTCCACAGGCGAATAAGACTGCTGCCGGCGCAGCCCGCTCCGCCGCATCTTGGAGTAGGACATCACCTTAGTGTAGATGGATCATCGAGTGCCGCCGCATAGCGCCGACTAGCTTGCGCATCGCCGTAGTTGATGGATAACATACCGCCGAAAAACACGTCGCCAAAAAAGAAACAGATCGCCACCGAAAAATCAGACTGAAATACTGAAAGTCCATGCATGGTTCCTTTCAATGGCTGGAATCCCCAACCAACTGAACCGGAATGTTTCGGCACCAAAAATGTTGAAAATATAGTGGAAAAAATACTTAAAAACAGTGCAAAGATGTTGGAGAAGGAAGCACGCAGGAGCAGCATTCTATTTCGAAGGTTCCATGTTTATTGTCATCTTGGTCACAGAAGCCACCACCAGCCTCACGGCTGATGGGGCACACACACAACTCTGGCAGTACATACAGTAAAGACTTATAAAGACTAGGCTATAGTTCGGGTTGCACCCCAACCCCCAAGTTAGGGGTGTCAAGAATCCCAAATTAGGCATTGTTTCACTGAGGAAGCTATAGTAGATGTTCTCACTCAAGTCTTGACCATAGGGCCAGGTGGCCCTATTTCTGTAGAATGACAGCTGCAGGACTCCTTACTGTCCCAAGTAAGCTGTCAGCATTTTAGTGAAACAGCCAATTGTAATTATAGCCAATATTGTAATGCGCAATGTATAATGTATAATGTACAATGTATAATGTATAATGTGTAATAATGTGGTTCATAAATACACAACAGTTTCCTTTTTTCTGAGAGTGTACAAATGGAACCAAATGGACCCGCTAGGGTCCATTTGGTTCACATTTGTGAACCGAAAAAATATAATAAAATAAAATGGGGGGAATTCCCCTTTCAGAGGCGTCTCCCCACGACCAAAAGGGGGACAGGAGATCTCGGGCCGCCGCGAACTCGGACCGAGCAAAACTGCGGAGATCTCGGCTAGGTGGTGTGGAGAAGTCGGCTAGGTGGTGTGGAGAAGTCGGCTAGGTGGTGTGGAGAAGTCGGCTAGGTGGTGTGGAGAAGTCGGCCAGGGGGTGTGGAGAAGTCGGCCCATTAGACATGCATAGGCACCTTTATCACTGCATATCATAGACATGCATAGGCACCATTATCACTGCATATCAACCATTATCAGGCCATATACCAACCATCATCAAGTCCTTTATGCTTGATATGTCTTGCTGTTGTGACAATAGACATGTATATAGGCACCATTATCACTGCATATCAACCATTATCAAGTCATGACAATAGACATGTATAGGCACCATTATCACTGCATATCAACCATTATCAAGACATATGCATGTTCAATAATACTGGTTTACTCTCAACTAGAGTTGAATAATTAAATGTTTTATCTTTACCAGAGTTGAATAAATACATATTTCACTCTTTACCAGAGTACTTTAAAGTTATTGAAGTAATTCATGTAAATCTATGCTTCAGATTGCAGTAATGTGGCTAAAAGGATACATTCTATGCTTTAGGATACAAAATGTTTGTTTTGACTATAGCAATGGCTAACAGGTTGACACATGCCTGAACTCACAGAGTTGAATAAATACATATTTCACTCTTTACCAGAGTTAAAGTAATTAGACAATAACACATATTTAAAACAGTTTGAAACATTGTGGATGTGTTCTTCCAAACTGCAGCAGGACTAGGGTTGAGGAAAGGAAACGGAACTTTAGACAAGAATAATGTAATAATCACTTTTATACACTTTGAGCTCCCAAGTATAATGTTACATTATACTTAAACATCTGAATTACGTAATTTTCATTTCCCAATTGTGGGAAACAGTACACAGCAAAAATTGGAGAGTTAAAATTTCAGGGTTACATATTTCAGAGTTGATTTCAACTCCCAAAGTGTATTTCAACACCTTTAGAGTTAAATTGGCTTCAGTGTTGGAGTTATTTCATAGAGTTGATCATGTCAGAGTTGTCTGGAGTTAATTTTACTTTAAAGTTATTGAAGCCATTAGCAAGCAATTTCACCTCGGGTCCAAGTGTGAACATACCCTCAGCAATTATCAGTCAATCACATCACTTTTGCTGGACCAGGGAAACAAAGCAGTCAATTCACTAGATCAACATGACAATTAATCTTCTACATTCTGTTGTAGCCTTAAAAAGTGCACAATAATAAGGATAATGATATACAAGGGCCTAAAACAGCTGACACTAGCTCACTAAGTAACTAACTATTCCACAGACATGGGCCGACCTCTCCACTCCCCCGGCCCGACCTCTCCACAGCCGCGGCCCGACCTCTCCACTCCCCCGGCCCGACCTCTCCACAGCCGCGGCCCGACCTCTCCACAGCCACGGCCCGACCTCTCCACACGATTCGGGCCGACTTCGCGGCGGGCCGACTTCTCGTGCGACCTTCTAAAAGTACCACTACAGCACTGTGCACCGCAAATATCTAAATACTGAATGTAGTAACTTATAAACTGTCTGGTGTGTTCACATGATACTGAGTAGACCATAAAATGGCTATTTTTTATTTTATTTATTTTATTTTTTAAAGTGGAATATCCCTTTAACTGTGAGTGGATGACATCATAAAGCATTTCCACCTTGTTCATTTCATCAACACATTTAGAGACGTACAAAATATTCACTTCTGTAAAGATCATAGTGGAGGTAAAAGAGAAAAGATAAATAGGGATTAGTGAATGGAAGCTTTGTGTTTAAACTACAACAAAATACCTGGAAAAATCCACAAAGGAAAAATATCATCCAGGTGATTTTAATCAACCAACACAGCCCAAACGGTACAATATAATTATACATGTTGAAATATGATAAATAAATCTTTAATCAAAGAGAAGACGAAAAATACTCACCAAAAGATGCAATAATTCCAAAACATTAAGTTATTTGGGACCCCTTGGTGGTCCCTCTACATAAACCTTCCACATCCCTTCAACGGAACAATATTATAGATCATTTGTATTTCTATCCTTAATTAGTACATGAAATAATTAATAAAACTGTATTCATGCATTTATGTTACACTCACTGGAATGTTGTTTAATAAACACTTCATTAACCAAATGAACCCCAACATGCCCAAACACAGCAGATCTACAAGCTCACTGCAGTCACTACGAGAAATTAGATTTAGTTCAGAGAATCATTTAAATGGAACTCTAGTCAAAGCAAAAAAAAAAACAAAGTCTGAAATAAATCAAAACATTTTCATTTCCAAGACAAATAGAGATAAATAGAGAGCCATGGTGTCAAAATGGTTGGTTTTACGCTTACTTTTATCTCGAAATTAAATTAATATTAGGCAGACTTTAGTTCAGCCTCTAGTCTTGGTCCTTCACAATATTTTATGGATCTCATTTGGCCCCTTGGGGAAAATAACTGCCCAGCCCTGGTCTAGAAACTAGACTAGCGCTAGACTAGCCCTGGTCTAGACTAGCCCTGGTCTAGAAACTAGACTAGCCCTAGACTAGCCCTGGTCTAGACTAGCCCTGGTCTAGACTAGCCCTGGTCTAGACTAGCCCTGGTCTAGACTAGCCCTGGTCTAGACTAGCCCTGGTCTAGACTAGCCCTAGACTAGCCCTGGTCTAGACTAGCCCTGGTCTAGACTAGCCCTGGTCTAGACTAGCCCTGGTCTAGACTAGCCCTGGTCTAGACTAGACCTGGTCTAGACTAGCCCTGGTCTAGAAACTAGACTAGCCCTAGACTAGCCCTGGTCTAGACTAGCCCTGGTCTAGACTAGCCCTGGTCTAGACTAGCCCTAGACTAGCCCTGGTCTAGACTAGCCCTGGTCTAGACTAGCCCTGGTCTAGACTAGCCCTGGTCTAGAAACTAGACTAGCCCTAGACTAGCCCTGGTCTAGACTAGCCCTGGTCTAGACTAGACCTGGTCTAGACTAGCCCTGGTCTAGAAACTAGACTAGCACTAGACTAGCCCTGGTCTAGACTAGCCCTGGTCTAGACTAGCCCTGGTCTAGGACCATGTGTTTGGAGCAGGTCCAGGACCTTCAGTTCTTCTTCATAGAGTCCAGCACTCTGAGGATGTGCAGAAACAGATTGACGATGTCCAGGTAGAGGTTTATGGAGGCCAGGATGTGTTCCTCTGGAGACAACTGCTTCATCAGCAGGCTGGTGTCCAAGATGATGAAACCACAGAACACCAGAGCTCCAAACGCAGCGTAGAGCAGCTCCACTGTGTCATCATGGAAGAACATCTGGAGAACATTATAAAACATTATGATTAGATTAATGATGAAACCACAGAACACCAGAGCTCCAAACGCAGCGTAGAGCAGCTCCACTGTGTCATCATGGAAGAACATCTGGAGAACATTATAAAACATTATGATTAGATTAATGATGAAACCACAGAACACCAGAGCTCCAAACGCAGCGTAGAGCAGCTCCACTGTGTCATCATGGAAGAACATCTGGAGAACATTATAAAACATTATGATTAGATTAGATGATGAAACCACAGAACACCAGAGCTCCAAACGCAGCGTAGAGCAGCTCCACTGTGTCATCATGGAAGAACATCTGGATAGAGAAGAACATTATGGTTAGATGATGAAACCACAGAACACCAGAGCTCCAAACGCAGCGTAGAGCAGCTCCACTGTGTCATCATGGAAGAACATCTGGAGAACATTATAAAACATTATGATTAGATTAATGATGAAACCACAGAACACCAGAGCTCCAAACGCAGCGTAGAGCAGCTCCACTGTGTCATCATGGAGGAACATCTGGAGAACTAGAACATGCTATTTATTAAATACTCTGATGACACGGTCATTGTCGACACTTCCAACTCCAATGGCCGTGTCATCAAGGCAATGGATGGCTTTGCGGAGTGGTGTACTAACAACTATCTGGACCTAAACCCCAGCAAAACCAAAGAGATGCTGGTGGACTTCAGGCAGGGCCCACCCACTCCTCCTCCAGCCCTAGAAATAAATGGCCAGCAAATAGAGCGTGTCGAGGAATATAAGTACCTCGGTACCACCATCGACCACAAACTCACATTCAGGACCAACGTGGAGAACATTCACTCGAAGTGTCAACAAAGGCTGTTCTTCCTCAGGAAAATGAGGAAGCTACAGGACCGACAAAAGATAAAGCATGCACATCCAATAACAGGCCCAGGTGCAGGACAAAAAGAGTTCATAGAAAAGAAATAAGGTCCGCAACACTGGATGAGAGACTCAGCTCCTCTACTTTATTCAACGTTTCGATCGTTTGTGATCTTCTTCAGGAATACTGTGTCATGAAATGGGAAACACCTTTATAGAAGGGAGGGTACAGCTGATTGGCTTGACAAAAATGAGCTGGGCGTTCTCACCTGGCTCAAACCAATTATTCAAATTACATGATCACAATAAACATGACAAGTTTGAATATATACACACACAGGATACACAAATTAATATATACACAAGCTAAATTCATATGTTTAGTCTGTGGACCAGGACTTAAAGTAGGTCTTCAGGAGGGGAACTCCATCATCAGAGTCCTTTGTCCAACCTACAAATGAAAAGAACAACATGTGAGCAACAGAAATATATAAGGTGAGTGCCTAAACATAATTGAGTGTAGGGCCCACTGTGTTGCTACAATGATTAAAAACAAGTTAAAAACAAGTTAGGGGGGTAACTACCCCAAAAAGCACCACCGAACTGGATGAAGAGAACTCAACTATAGAAATGGTCTGATGTCAAAGGATTCATTCAGACCATTGGTCACAGTGTTTAGAGTGGAAATCCAAAAACATTCTCTCTGAAGGAGCAGAGTATCTATGGCTCCAGGTCCGACCATCAATCCTGCAGGCCTTCTACAAATCTTTTGTGGAGTCAATAATGACCTTCAACATCACATCATGGTTTGGAGTGACACGCGCCATCAACAGGAACCCTCTAGACAGGGTGGTCACAGTCTGCAGTAAGATCATCGGGAGGAACCAGGAGTCACTCACAAGCATACATAAAAAAAGAACAATAAAAAAGGCCTCTCAAATCGCAGAGGACCCCACACACACACTCCATAGACACTATGAACTACTACCCTCTGGCCGAAGATATAGGGCATCGAAGCTCACCAAAAGGGGTTCAGCAAGCTTTGTACCCACCTCTATAAGACTGCTGAATGCCTAGGCTGAATCCCCCCCCCACCCCTCCCCACCCACCCATGAACCCCCCCCCCCCCTTCCCACTGGGACTGACCACAGCAAACACAGGCTGTATAAACCATATGAAATTCTCAACTGAGCTTCTTAACCTAATTTTTAAAGCCGTTTTTTATTGCTTTTATAGTTTTAGCCTTTTATAGTGTATGTATCTGTATGTGTGTATTGTTGTATGTTTTTAACCACTGCACAAAAGAAGTTTCCGAAAGGAAAAATAAAGTTCTTTGAAGTTGAAGTTGAAGATTATAAAACATTATGATTAGATTAATGATGAAACCACAGAACACCAGAGCTCCAAACGCAGCGTAGAGCAGCTCCACTGAGTCATCATGGAAGAACATCTGGAGAACATTATAAAACATTATGATTAGACATTAAAACATTATGATTAGACATTAAAACATTATGATTAGACATTAGACCAGAGCTCCAAACGCAGCATAGAGAAGATCCACTGTGTCATCATGGAAGAACATCTGGAGAACATTATAAAACATTATGATTAGATTAATGATGAAACCACAGAACACCAGAGCTCCAAACGCAGCGTAGAGCAGCTCCACTGTGTCATCATGGAAGAACATCTGGAGAACATTATAAAACATTATGATTAGACATTAGACCAGAGCTCCAAACGCAGCGTAGAGCAGCTCCACTGTGTCATCATGGAAGAACATCTGGAGAACATTATAAAACATTATGATTAGATTAATGATGAAACCACAGAACACCAGAGCTCCAAACGCAGCGTAGAGCAGCTCCACTGAGTCATCATGGAAGAACATCTGGAGAACATTATAAAACATTATGATTAGACATTAGAACATTATGATTAGACATTAAAACATTATGATTAGACATTAAAACATTATGATTAGACATTAAAACATTATGATTAGACATTAGAGCATTATGAATAGACATTAGAGCATTATGATTAGACATTAGAACATTATGATTAGACATTAGAACATTATGATTAGACATTAAAACATTATGATTAGACATTAGAACATTATGATTAGACATTAAAACATTATGATTAGACATTAATTAAAACATTATGATTAGACATTAGATCAGCTCCACTGTGTCGTCATGAAAGGAGAACATCTGGAGAACAACATTATGATTAGATTAGATGATGAATCCACAGAAGACCAGAGCTCCCATTTTCAAGAGTCCACACAATTATAAAATGGAGAATAATTGTTATTTTGACCAACGTTTTGCCAGTTCTCTTTCCCAATTGTGGACAAAAACAGGAAAGTTCTAAGTTCACGAACTGTCAACTCAAACCTCAGATACTGTTTTCAAACATCATTAATTGCATATACGGGAAATCATTCCAATTCTCCCACTGTATTTTTCATTATAAGTGCATTATTCTTACACTATAACAGTAAGTAACACCATCACCAACTATTTATTACAAAGCTCAAACTTTCTATGGGTCTTGAAATGGATTTTCAGTAATGGAACAATCACATTTCTGATGTGTAGATCTTGTTGATCCGCTCATTTTGAAAGTAGCTCTCAAGTCAAAACAGTGTGGGCAGCCCTGCATTAGAACATGTGGAGAAACATGAAGGAATGAATAAACGGTGCGGCCAATCTATGGATTTTTACAAGTAACACAGGGGTAGTCCCTGAGAGGGTTCCAGGTGGTCCCTGAGAGGGTTCCGGTTAGGGTTAGGAAACCAAATGGACCCTTGCGGGTCCATTTGGTTTCATCTTTACACTCTCAAGAGTTATGATATTCACCTCCTAAATTAGCACCACTTAATTAATAAGTCATAAGTCATGTTCATTTTGGTCTCATTTTGATGTTTTGCCTCTTTTGTTTGCGAGAATCCATCCTGGAATTGTGAACAAAACCAAAAGAAATCTTTAGTTTTGGGGTCTGTGGGGTGTTAAATTGTGGTCTCTGGCTCAAATGCTGAATAAATAGTGGGCCCTGGGATCAAAAACATGAAGCTTATTGCCTGGTGCGGCTTATACAAGGAAAAATCAGTATTTTGCCCCAAATTTAGCTGGTGCGGCTAATATTCAGGTGCGGCTTATAGTCCAGAAATTACGGTAATTTATATGGCACCCTTCTCAGCACAGAATGCCTCACAGCAAAATAATAAAAACTAACTACAACAGCAGCAGGTAGACATTACAGTGAAAAACAGAAAACATCTGATAAGATGAGATCCAGATTTCACTCTGTATCAACCACCAGGATTCTAAAGAACACCTAGAATTATTAGAGTCTGACCGATAGAATCGGTATATCGCAGTGGTTTTCAACCTTTTTGACTCCTGGGACCACCACTTATTCAGCATTTGAGCCACGGACCACCATTTGATTACATTGTCACACCAAAGACCTACAATTAATGAATTATTTTGGTTTTTTTCCACCACAATTCCAGGCTGGATATTGCAAACAAAACAAAACAGTGTAGATTTCTTGTTTAAGTGGTGCTAATTCAGATGATGAATATTTTAACTCCTGAGAATGTAAAAAATTTACATTCTCTAGAGTTACATCTGGTTAACCAACTTTCCATCATTTATCCTGGGGACCACCTGGAACCTTCTCAAGGACCACTGGTGGTCCCCGGACCACCTGTTGAAAACCCCTGGTATATCGTATCGGTGGTCATAACAGCGGTATGTGATATACATACGGTGGTGATATCAGTGAAAAGGGTCTTAAGTTATATAGTATTATGACAGGTCTAAGGTATGGATGTAGATTGTCATATTAATATTTGGAAGTCTGGACAATGTGGATAAACTGACCATGAGTGGCCTAAGAGTATCTGGCATGACAATGAGTAAAACTAAACAACTTTAAATTCATTTCTGGGCAGATTGTCTGAGGAGGAGCCATGTCTATCCTGTTAAATGTGTTTCTCTTAGAGGTTGGTCTGAGTTGGTCTGAGACCCGTCGGTTCTGGTGGTGTGTTTTATCAAAGTCACTCGGATAGGGTTGGAATCGGACACATGTCCCTCGGAACTCGGACCTGTTAAACATTATGTCTAAAATCTGAGTGTATCCGAGAAGACCTGTACGTTCTACTGTGTACTACACACAGTAGAACCTGTACGTTCTACTGTGTACTACACACAGTAGAACCTGTACGTTCTACTGTGTACTACACACAGTAGAACCTGTACGTTCTACTGTGTACTACACACAGTAGAACCTGTACGTTCTACTGTGTACTACACACAGTAGAACCTGTACGTTCTACTGTGTACTACACACAGTAGAACCTGTACGTTCTACTGTGTACTACACACAACACACGTTTGTTTTTTGTTGTTGTTGCTAATGTTAAGAAAATATCTGGTGTGTGATAGTCTCTGTCTCCAGGTAGCGCGCTGCTCTGTGCTGTGCTGCTCTGTGTGGAAGGAGACCAGAAAAAAAAGTGTTGCTTTTTTTTCCCTCTAATTCCAGACTACATTATATCACGGACCCCTAAAACAGTACTGTTGGCCTAAACGAGGTGAAAGCTCAAGGCAAGTTAACACACCCAGTGCCAGCCCTTTTTCATATTTTTTGAGGTAGCCAGTGCCAGCGATTTTCATCTAAAAGTCATATTTCATGTTTCGGTCCATGTTTCCCGTCGGACAAGTTAGTTGGCGACACACTTCCGGTTCCGGGTTGGTCCGTCCCTTATTTTGGTCCGTTCTGAATGGAATATGCGGTCGCTGCTCGCTGCTGTTATCATTGGGATCGTATCAAACCAGCGACGGTAAGCGACGTAGATCAACCTAAGAGGCATCGGTCATAACTATTTTTCATAATGATAACCGGCGACGTAGCTCTATTGTCTGACAGACAGACAGACAGACAGACAGACAGACAGACAGACGACAGCCTCCCTCTCTGTCTGTCTGGGTCTCTCTCCCTTACTTCTTCAGTGTTAATAAAATGCTAATTGGTCAATACGTCAGCTATATTAGTTTATAAAGTCGGGTCTCTCGGAATGTGCTGCACGTCGCATTTCGGACGGGTTCGGCGCCGCCATCTCTCTATATAATTATAGCAAGCGCGTCTGTCTGTACACTTCCTGTGCAACTGTACTGTGTCATTTGTCTCCATTTGCGTAACGCCACGGCGCACAGACAGCCTCAATGAACCTCGAGTCACACAGCCCTGTCATCCAGCATCAATATGCACGGCTCATAAGCACCAAACATTATACCCATCATTTTATTTTTAATACTTTGCGCACATGACGTGTCACCGGATAGGATAAAGATAAAAAAAAACATCACGTGTAACATCACGCGTCACGGAGACACATTTATTGTGGTCACAGTTTGCCGTATCACCTCCCCTTACGGGTACAGCCATTGGCGCTGGGTACAGTGTTCTCTGTAGATGTCTTCACGGGTTGTCCGAACCCGAAAAAATCCGAATCCGTCCGAGACCCGACAGTTCCGGCGGTGTGTTTTATCACAGTCACTCGGACAGGTCGGAATCGGACGTATCCCCGTCGGAAGTCGGACCTGTCAATCATTATGTGCAATACCCGAGAAAATCCGACAAGACCCGAGACTACAGTGAGACGTATTCTTTCTCTACGTTTTTTTTTTTTTTTTGCCTTTTTAATGATAATAAAATATTCTATCAACCAAGTGTGTGTATGATTGTATCTTTGTCACTCTGCGAGTGCGCTTCTGGACATGCACTGACATGTATGATAGGGGCGACAGTCTGTGGTGTCCGTGTAGACAGCGTGTTACATAAGGGGGCAGGGGTAACCTCCCGTATGAGGGCACTTCTGTGTTTTAGACATGCGAAAGAGCTGGGGCTGCAGGCCCCTTTTTAATCTGTGTGTGTGCACGTACCTGTAGAGTGTAGAGTAGACTGGCAGCGCGGAACAGTGTTAGCGAGCCGAGGCAGCGTCGCATGCGAAATATAACTGATCTACAGGTTCATCAAACGTAGGCAAGGCGGGGGAGGGATTTGGTCAAGGCGGATCTGTCGGACGGTCAAAAATAATCCAACTTCGGTCGGGCTCGGCGAAGCAATTTGGGGAAAATCTCGGAACAGTTCGGAAGCGGAAAACCATGCCACGGATCGACTCGGATCCAATTTATTTATTTGAAAATATTTTCGGAACAGTTCGGAATCGGTGATATTGCACGGATTTATTTCGGATTTCGGATGGCATTTTTGAGAGCCGTGAAGACCTCTAGTTCTCTGCTCTTGCTGTTTCGCCCTCCAGGCGACTGATCCACACAGGCAACGTTCTCTCGGCACAGCGTGGTGTTGTCGCTGTTCCGCCTGCTAGGCGACTGACCAACACAGGCAATATATACCAGGGGTTGACACTAAGGTCTCCGAGGCACTTGCCCATCGGGCAAGTGCAAGTCAGGTTCTACTTGCCCTCAGTTCATGGTCACTTGCCCTCCAAAAATATATTGTAAATTTTGCATTTAAGTTTAACCAGATGTAACTCTTGAGAGTGTAAAAAATGAAACCAAATGGACCCGCAAGGGTCCATTTGGTTTCATTTTTACGTTCTCAAGAGTTACATCTAAGAGTTACATCTAAAAAGAGTTACATCTAAAATTCATCCTCTTAATTATCCCAGGTCTACACAACTAGAGAATGTAGAAGATTAGGTCATTTTGATCTGTATGTTAATTTGCCTGTTTTGTTTCCCAAATCCAGCCTGGAATTGTGGATATCTAGAAAGCAGGGAAAGACACAGAGGCAGAGTGCAATGACTGCCTTCAAGACAAATTTATCTTCTGTTGTGTTACAGTGCACTAAGTTGCACACTTGCCCGATCGGGCAACCAGCTAGCAGTCTTCACTTGCCCCACCATTTTTTTTTACTTGCCCCGGGCAAGCGGGCAAGTGTTAGTGTCAAGCCCTGTATACACTCGGCACGGCGCGGTGACACACGCGCTATTACGGTCTTTCTACTACCACTACACTGCAACGTCTGGATATTAACGCGCGCCAGTCCACGGCATCCAGTCCTCTCCAAAGTTAGTATTCAAACGCCACATTTACGCGTGTGCGTCTGTGTACGTGCGACGGTCCGGGTCGCCTACAACTTATATCTACTACCACTACACTGCAACGTCTGGATAATAATACGCGGCAGCCCACGCCACCAAGTCCTCTCCAAAATCATTATTCAAACGCCACATTTGCGCGTGTGCGTCTGTGTAAAGTGCGACTACCAGGCTGTGTGACAGAGCATAGCCTACAAACTAGGTGTCATCTCATCCATACACATTGTAACGACCCTCTGGGTTTGTTACAATTACATTCACAACGACTAAAGTCTAACATTAACAGTAACTATATGACATTCATTTTGTGACCCAAGTGCCACCCAACTTTCCAACATCAACAATTCCCTCCCAATCAATGTGATCTGCACATAATTTCCAGATCATATAATACACAACGGGTATAGGACTAGTTTGAAAGAAATCTTAACAGTTCAGAATCTAAAAAAAAAAAAAAAAAGCCACGGATCGACTTGGTGATTTTGCACAGATTTATATCGGTTTTCGGATGGAAGACCTCGAGTTTCTCTGTGAAATTAATGTAATTTGTCGATTCCAATGAGGAACTGTGTGTGTGTGTGTGTGTGTGTGTGTGTGTGTGTGTGTGTGTGTGTGTGTGTGTGTGTGTCTCACCCTCATAAAACCAGCAATGATCAGGATCCACAGGCAGGCGAACAACCTGAAACAATTATTATAATATTATTATTATTATTATTACCTTATTATTGTTATATCTGAGCTTGTGGATCAGTGCCTTTATAAATGATTACAAACATTATCAATAATAGAAACCATAAAACTCTGGATAAATCTCAGCTGTATTTCTGCTTTGTGTCACCATGAGTTTGATTTGTTGGATGTTACACCAGTGGTTTTCAACAGGTGGTCCGGGGACCACCAGTGGTCCCTGAGAGGGTTCCAGGTGGTCCCCAGCTAAGTTGGTTAACCAGATGTAACTCTTGAGAACGTAAAAATGAAACCAAATGGACCCTTGCGGGTCCATTTGGTTTCATTTTTACACTCTCAAGAGTTAAAATATTCATCATGTGAATTATCCCAAGTCTACACAACTAGAGAATGTAGAAGATTAATGGTCATTTTGGTCTGTATGTTTTGCCTGTTTTGTTTCCCAAATGTAAAAGAAATCTTTAGTTTTGTCCTCAATTGGTGGTCTGTGGCTCAAATTCTGAATAAATAGTGGACCCTGGTATGAAAAAGGTTGAAAACCACTGTGTTACACCACGGGTTAGTTTGATCTACAGTCATATGAGTGTAGGCAGTGCTTAGACATCAGCTGGAATGATATAAACTTCATCCAGTTCAGCTACAGAGCTGTGAGATCAGCTGGAATGATATAAACTTCATCCAGTTCAGCTACAGAGCTGTGAGATCAGCTGGAATGATATAAACTTTATCCAGTTCAGCTACAGAGCTGTGAGATCAGCTGGAATGATATAAACTTCATCCAGTTCAGCTACAGAGCTGTGAGATCAGCTGGAATGATATAAACTTCATCCAGTTCAGCTACAGAGCTGTGAGATCAGCTGGAATGATATAAACTTCATCCAGTTCAGCTACAGAGCTGTGAGATCAGCTGGAATGATGAATTTAATTTGATCAACTCTCACTTGTTCCCTCTGTAGAGTTAACTTGGAATACTTTCATTACTGTAAGCAACAATTTATAATTTAGGTGTTTAGCAGAAGCTCATAAGATCTACAGCAACTTACATTAAGCATGAATACTTTGTCTTGATGTCGCTTTTGTGCAAAATGTATTAATTTGTGTATTAACTAGCTGAGAATAGACAGACAGACAGTTATAACAGACAGACAGACAGACAGACAGACAGACAGACAGACAGACAGACAGACAGACAGACAGACAGGCAGACAGACAGACAGACAGACAGACAGACAGACAGACAGACAGACAGACAGACAGACAGACAGACAGACAGTTATAACAGACAGACAGTTATAACAGACAGACAGACAGTTATAACAGACAGACAGACAGACAGACAGACAGGCAGGCAGACAGACAGACAGACAGACAGACAGACAGACAGACAGACAGACAGACACACAGACAGACAGACACACAGACAGACAGCAGTTATAACAGACAGACAGACAGACAGACAGACAGACAGACAGACAGACAGACAGACAGACAGACAGACAGACAGACAGACAGTTATAATAGACAGACAGAAAGACAGACAGCCAGTTATAGAAGACAGACAGACAGACAGACAGACAGACAGACAGACAGACAGACAGACAGACAGACAGACAGACAGACAGACAGACAGACACACAGACAGACAGACACACAGACAGACAGCAGTTATAACAGACAGACAGACAGACAGACAGACAGACAGACAGACAGACAGACAGACAGACAGACAGACAGACAGACAGACAGACAGACAGTTATAATAGACAGACAGAAAGACAGACAGCCAGTTATAGAAGACAGACAGACAGACAGACAGACAGACAGACAGACAGACAGACAGACAGACAGACAGCAGTTATAACAGACAGACAGACAGACAGACAGTTATAATAGACAGACAGAAAGACAGACAGACAGACAGACAGACAGACAGACAGACAGACAGACAGACAGACAGTTATAATAGACAGACAGAAAGACAGACAGCCAGTTATAACAGACAGACAGACAGACAGACAGACAGACAGACAGACAGCCAGTTATAGAAGACAGACAGACAGACAGACAGACAGACAGACAGACAGACAGACAGACAGACAGACAGACAGACAGTTATAATAGACAGACAGAAAGACAGACAGCCAGTTATAGAAGACAGACAGACAGACAGACAGACAGACAGACAGACAGACAGACAGACAGACAGACACACAGACAGACAGCAGTTATAACAGACAGACAGACAGACACACAGACAGACAGACAGCAGTTATAACAGACAGACAGACAGACAGACAGACAGACAGTTATAATAGACAGACAGAAAGACAGACAGCCAGTTATAACAGACAGACAGACAGACAGACAGACAGACAGACAGACAGACAGACAGACAGACAGACAGACAGACAGACAGACAGACAGACAGACAGTTATAACAGACAGACAGACAGACAGACAGACAGACAGACAGACAGACAGACAGACAGACAGACAGACAGCTGTCTCACCCTGCTCCTAGCTTGCTGAAGTCTCTTTTGGACTGGAAGGTGTAAGCTGTCAGACCGATGAACACGGCACAGGTCAAAACGAAGGCTTTGAGAACGATGGAGTATTCATAGAACGTCACTGTGGACACAAACCGTTTTATTCTGTGTGCCTGCCAGTATGGCAGAAGCACACAGGTTGTGATTCGTCAACTTAATCCATAATCATCAGACATCTATCTATCCGGAATTTCGACCGCTATGGCCGGCCGCACGGTTTGCACAACCCCCGCAATATATACATCGAAACGTGCGGCTCGGCCGGGAAAGATGTGCTTGTGCTTTTCTTTCCGATACGCGTTACCGTGCCAACGTAATTCGCAATAAACGACGCAAAAAATCCCCATTCGAAATGAATGGGAGCACACCGAAAACATCAGAAAAAAAAGCGCTTATTTGGAGCCACATTACTCTGGCACACTGTGGCGTAGAAACACGATTTTAACTTTAAACAGCAGACGCGGCTCTCGACTTCGTCACGGTTCAGGCGGTATTCGAATATGTTGCACGGTTTGTCCGCTATCGCAGTTCAAAGTGTGCATGGTTCGAGAATTTAGCGGAGCTTAGAGGGTCGCACGACCAGTGAGCGAGTGAAACAGAGTGCGAGATGCAGTGTCTCGAGGTTCGGGTCATGACCGAACAAATCGTCCTCACGGCCACAATATTCGCTTTACACGCGTGGTTTTCGGACATTTTGTAGACAAACTTCTCGCCTTTCACCCAATGTGACCATCAAAGCCCAGTCAGGTACAAAACCGGTGCTACGTGCCTCAGAGCGAGATGACGTGACCTCCCGTCCCCATATGAATTACATTGTAATGTGCTGCATTTTGGCGTTTGACGTTTGTTTTCAAACGCGAATTCTTAAATCGCTCTCACGACCACGTCTTTTATCGTACCAATACCACGATCGCACACAACATAGCTTGCGAAGTCGTAGCGCCCACATCGAAAAAATAAACACTTAAGAGTTTTAATTTTTGCGTGAGAGGCCTTTGTTCTAAGAGAGTGCTACCCATTCCCACTCCCTGTTTAAACTAATGGACAATAGTATCTGTACTGACACACTGAACACAGGTGTAACAGATTAGGCCCTAATTAGATGGCTGCCACTAGCCACACGCGCGCAGAGACACGCACACACATGCTCTCCTCTCCAGTCTATGCTTTGCTGCATATAAATAGTGTACTTGCTCATGGAGTTCTCCATGGGGTTACATATGCCCAAATATGGAGTGTGTGACGCACACACACACACACACACACATACACACACACACACACACACACATGCGCATACACGCATGCGCATGCACACACACACGCACACACACACACACACACACACAACCACACACACACGCGCGCGCATACACACACACACACGCACGCACGCGCGCGTGCACACACGCACGGACGCACACGCACGCGCGCGTGCACACACACACACGCATGCGCATACACGCATGCGCATGCACACACACACACACACACACACAACCACACGCACGCACGCACACGCACGCGCGCGCGCACACACACACACACACACACGCATGCGCATACACGCATGCGCATGCACACGCACACACACACACACACACACTCACACACACACAACCACACACACACAACCACGCGCGCGCGCACACACACACACACACACGCGCATACACACACACACGCACGCACGCGCGCGCACACACACATACACACACACACACGCATGCGCATACACGCATGCGCATGCACACGCACACACACACACACACACACACACACACACACACACACACACAACCACACACACACACACGCGCACACACACGCACGCATGCACGCGCGCATACGCATGCACACACATAGTCCGGGTCCTCTCTGAGGTCACCTGATGGGCCACGACTGGTTATTCATGCATGCAGCAACACACGCACACACATGCACACTCACACACACACACATTGGCAAATCTCGGGAAATGAGTCCCTGACGTTGATTGGTGTAACTTAGCTCCGCCCCCTATTCTGATTGGTCGATACTATTTCCTGCCATAACTCCTCAATGCTATGTCATAGAGACATATGGGTGGCATCATTGGACTCGGGTAATGAGTCCC
>CM076967.1:56017800-56040300 GCA_039105355.1 Benthosema pterotum
TGCACACACTTGGCGAGTGGCAGGCACACAGTAAAATTTCTTAGAAATTTTGTTTCTAGTTATTATTATTATTATTATTGAACAGATTGAAGGCTTTGAGAACGATGGAGTGTTCATAGAACACTGTGTCCCCCTCTGCGTGTGGCATCCACTAGTTCGCCCATCAATCCCACAGATTAGTTTTTATTCCATTTTATTCATTGTATTTAGGGTCATTTTCTGCAGTTCAAGCATACTTCCACAGGGTGGCAGGCTATTTCCAAAACTATTGGAAGTGCACGTGTGCACTTCCAATAGTTTTGGACAACACTACATAGCCAGCTCTACCCGATATAAAATGTATTTTGCAGATCTATTTGGACAATCCACACACTTTAAAGATCTAAATGGCCCTTCTGCATGTTTTGGAGATCTAATTGGTCAATCCATACCTTTCACAGATCTAATAGGCACAGATCTAATATGTTCTCACACCTGGCGGGCCCAGGCAAGACTCGGGTGCACAGGCTGTACCTGTGTACCATATTAGACTCCATCAGACTCCAACACACTAGCTCAGCTCTAGAAGGCTATGCTATAGGCTCTGTCAGGGTGCACAAGGCAGAACTCTACCATGGTCTAGAAATGTCCATTTGAAACTACTCGTCGTGCACACGAAACTAGTGTCTATGCACACAGTGTTTAGTTGCAATTGTGTGAGTACATACAGGGCTGACAACAGCTCAGCACACCCCAACATACTCTATTAACGCAGTGAACAACTAGTACAGCCCTTCCTGGTGTGATCCATTTTCTTATAGCAGAGTACACCCCCTGGCCTTGTCAATTCTAGCACTAGGCAGGACTAGGCCAGACTTGGGTGCCCTACACCTGTTCGAGAAATACTCAATAAATGGTCGTGCACACAGAAATGTTGCCCGTGCACACATCGTTTAGTTGCAATGGTGTAAGTACATACAGGTCTGACAACAGCCTAATAGAGCCCAGTATGTCCAGCAAAGCCCCCCAAGGGCATCTTAACCAGATCCATCCCATTATAGTCCAGTAGTACACTCTCTTCTAGTCCGTGGACACCTGGTGGGCCCAGGCAAGACTCGAGTGCACCAGGCTGTACCTGTGTACCGTATTAGACTCCATCAGACTCCAACACACTAGCTCAGCTCTAGAAAGCTATAGGCTCTGTCAGGGTGCACAAGGCAGAACTCTACCATGGTCTAGAAATGTCCATTTGAAACTACTCGTCGTGCACACGAAACTAGTGTCTATGCACACAGTGTTTAGTTGCAATTGTGTGAGTACATACAGGGCTGACAACAGCTCAGCACACCCCAACATACTCTATTAACGCAGTGAACAACTAGTACAGCCCTTCCTGGTGTGATCCATTTTCTTATAGCAGAGTACACCCCCTGGCCTTGTCAATTCTACCACTAGGCAGGACTAGGCCAGACTTGGGTGCCCTACACCTGTTCTAGAAATACTCAATAAATGGTCGTGCACACAGAAATGTTGCCCGTGCACACATCGTTTAGTTGCAATGGTGTAAGTACATACAGGTCTGACAACAGCCTAATAGAGCCCAGTATGTCCAGCAAAGACCCCCAAGGGCATCTTAACCAGATCCATCCCATTATAGTCCAGTAGTACACTCTCTTCTAGTCCGTGGACACCTGGTGGGCCCAGGCAAGACTCGAGTGCACCAGGCTGTACCTGTGTACCGTATTAGACTCCATCAGACTCCAACACACTAGCTCAGCTCTAGAAGGCTATGCTATAGGCTCTGTCAGGGTGCACAAGACAGAACTCTATCATGGTCTAGAAATGTCAATTTAAAACTACTCGTCATGCACACGAAACTATTGTCTATGCACACAGTGTTTAGTTGCAATTGTGTGAGTACATACAGGGCTAACAACAGCTCAGCACACCTCAACATACTCTATTAACATGGTGAATACCTAGCCCAGCCTTTCCTGGTGGGATCCATTCTCTTACAGCATAGTACACCCTCTGGCCTTGTCAATTCTACCACCTGGCAGGACTAGGCCAGACTTGGGTGCCCTAGACCGCAATGCATTATGCCCTAAAAGACTCAAACATGTTGTTTTCAGATGTAGCAGGCTGTGCCAGGCTCCAACAGGCTTTACTATGCTATAAAAGGCAATTCTGTATGGTGGACTAGAATTACTTAATAAAACTATTGGTCGTGCACACGGAACTGCTGCCCGTGCACACATCGTTTAGTTGCAATGGTGTAAGTACATACAGGTCTGACAACAGCCTAATAGAGCCCAGTATGTCCAGCAAAGACCCCCAAGGGCATCTTAACCAGATCCATCCCATTATAGTCCAGTAGTACACTCTCTTCTAGTCCGTGGACACCTGGTGGGCCCAGGCAAGACTCGAGTGCACCAGGCTGTACCTGTGTACCGTATTAGACTCCATCAGACTCCAACACACTAGCTCAGCTCTAGAAAGCTATAGGCTCTGTCAGGGTGCGTAAGGCAGAACTCTGCCATGGTCAGGAAATGTCCATTTAATAGTACTCGTCGTGCACACAAAACTATTGTCTATGCACACAGTCTTTAGTTGCAATTGTGTGAGTACATACAGGGCTGACAACAGCTCAGCACACCCCAACATACTTTATTAACACAGTGAACATCTAGTCCAGCCCTTCCTGGTATGTTCCATTCTCTTACAGCATAGTACACCCCCTGGCCTTGTCAATTCTACCACCAGGCAGGACTAGGCCAGACTTGGGTGCCCCAGACCGCAATGCATTATGCCCTAAAAGTCTCAAACATGTTGTTTTCAGATGTAGCAGGCTGTGCCAGGCTCCAACGCTTTACTGTGCTATAAAAGGCAATTCTATATGGTGGACTAGAAATGCTGAATAAAACTATTGGTTGTGCACACGGAAGTACTGCCTGTGCACACAACGTTTAGTAGCATAGTAGCAATGGTGTGGGTACGTACACGGCTGACAACAGCCTAATAGAGCCCACTAGAGTCCAGCAAAGCCCCCCGCCAAGGGAATCTTAACCAGATCCATCCCACAATAGTCCAGTAGCTGTTGGAGGCTGTGCCAGGCTCCAACAGGCTCTACTAGGCTGTACAAGGCAAATTTGTATGGTGTTCTATAAATACTCAATAAACCTATTGGTCGTGCACACAGAAATGTTGCCCGTGCACACATCGTTTAGTTGCAATGGTGTAAGTACATACAGGTCTGACAACAGCCTAATAGAGCCCAGTATGTCCAACAGAGCCCCCCAAGGGCATCTTAACCAGATTCATCCCACTATAGTCCAGTAGTACACCCTCCTCCAGTCCGTTCTCACACCTGGTGGGCCCAGGCAAGACTCGGGTGCACCAGGCTGTACTTGTGTACCGTATTAGACTCCATCAGACTCCAACACACTAGCTCAGCTTTAGAAAGCTATACGCTCTGTCAGGGTGCACAAGGCAGAACTCTACCATGGTCTAGAAATCTCCATTTAAAACTACTCGCCGTGCACACAAAACTATTGTCTATGCACACAGTCTTTAGTTGCAATTGTGTGAGTACACCTACTCCAGCCCTTCCTGGTATGTTCCATTCTCTTACAGCATAGTACACCCCCTGCCCTTGTCAATTCCACCACCAGGCAGACTTGGGTGTCCTAGACCGCAATGCATTATGCCCTAAAAGGCTCAAACATGTTGTTTTCAGATGTAGCAGGCTGTTTCAGGCTCCAACAGGCTTTACTATGCTATAAAAGGCAATTCTGTATAGTGGACTAGAAATACTTAATAAAACTATTGGTCGTGCACACGGAACTACTGCCCGTGCACACAATGTTTAGTAGCACTGGTGTGGGTACGTGCACAGATGACAACAGCCTAATAGAGCCCACTAGAGTCCTGCAAAGCCCCCCACCAAGGGAATCTTAACCAGATCTATCCCACTATAGTACAGTGCATTGCGGTCTAGGGCACCTAAGTCTGGCCTAGTCCTGCCTGGTAGTAGAAATGACAAGGCCAGGGATTGTACTATGCTGTAAGAGAATGGAACACACCAGGAAGGGCTGGACTAGGTGTTCACTGTGTTAATAGAGTGTGTTGGGGTGTGCTGGGCTGCTGTCAGCCCTGTATGTATTCACACAATTGGAACTAAACACTGTGTGCATAGACAATAGTTTCGTGTGCACGACGAGCAGTTTTAAATGGACATTTCTAGACCATGATAGAGTTCTGCCTTGTGCACCCTAACAGAGCATATAGCATAGCCTTCTAGAGCTGAGCTAGTGTGTTGGAGTCTGATGGAGTCTAATACGGTACAGCCTGGTGCACCGGAGTCTTGCCTGGTCCCGCCAGGTGTGAGAACAGACTGGAGGAGGGGGTACTACTGGACTATAAAGGGATGGATCTGGTTAAGATGCCTTTGGGGGGGGCTTGCTGGACTATAGTGGGCTCTATTAGTTTGTTGTTTTAGTAGTATGTACTTGCCTTTATGTACTTACACCATTGCAACTAAACGCTGTGTGCACGGGCAGTAGTTCCAAGTGCACGACCAATAGTTTGGTCGTGCAGATTTGCCTTGTACCGCCTAGTAGAGCCTGTTGGAGCCTTGCACAGCCTCCTATAGCAGCTGGACTATAGTGGGACTGGTTAAGATTCTCTTGGTGGGGGGCTTTGCTGGACTCTAGTGGCCTCTATTAGGCTGTTCTCAGCTGTGTACGTACCCACACCATTGCTACTAAACGGAGTGTGCACGGGCAGTAGTTCTGTGTGCACGACCAATAGTTTTATTGAGTATTTCTAGTCCACCCTACAGAATTGCCTTTTACAGCCTAGTAGAGCCTGTTGGAGCCTGGTACAGCCTGCTACAGCTGAAAACAACCCGTTTGAGTCTTTTAGGGCATGATGCATTGCGTTCTAGGGCACGCAAGTCTGGCCTTGTCCTGCCTGGTGGTAGAACTGACAGGACCAGGGGGTGTACTATGCTGTAAGAGATCACACCAGGAAGGGCTGGACTAGGTGTTCACTGTGTTAACTCATTGAGCGCGATCGATTTTCTTTGTTTTCTTTCCACTGCCGCGGCTCAAACCAGTTCGATCGGTAAACAGGATGTGCTGTTTCTGTTATGCTGTGTCTGTTGTCTTGCCTAATCGATCATCTGGCGATGTACCCAAAAACATCCGGGTCACAAGTCAGGAAGAGCTGTGTAGCCCTGGCTGCTTAACCCATGCGCCAGCGACATTGAGGGGGCAAACCGGAGGAGAGCCGTTTGAATGCATTGGGTTGAATGGACGTCAATGGGACGGGGAAAAAAAAAGTTGTCCCCAATTCTGTCCCAAATGAAAGTCAGCAACGGGATGATCATCAGACGATGCGCACGGACTAATAGTTGGATTAAAGAATGAAATCTACATCTCGTCGTGATACGAGCCGTCCGCGTGACCGGCGGAGGGGTTCTAACGGGATGTCCACGAGCCCCGCGTTATCGGCGCGAAGAGAATTAATAGAGTATGTTGGGGTGTGCTGAGCTGTTGTCAGCCCTGTATGTACTCACACAATTGCAACTAAACACTGTGTGCATAGACAATAGTTTCGTGTGCACGACGAGTAGTTTTAAATGGACATTTCTAGACCATGATAGAGTTCTGCCTTGTGCACCCTGACAGAGCATATAGCATAGCCTTCTAGAGCTGAGTTCGTGTGTTGGAGTCTGAAGTCCAATACGGTACAGCCTGGTGCACCCGAGTATTGCCTGGCCCCGCCAAGTGTGAGAACGGACTGGAGGAGAGGGTACTACTGGACTATTGTGGGATGGATCTGGTTAAGATGCCCTTGGGGGGCTTTGCTGGACTCTAATGGGCTCTATTAGGCTGTTGTCAGCCGTGTACGTACCCACACCATTGCAACTAAACGGTGTGTGCACGGGCAGTAGTTCCGTGTGCACGACCAATAGTTTGGTCATGCAGATTTGTCTTGCACAGCCTAGTAGAGCATGTTGGAGCCTGGCACAGCCTCCTACAGCTACTGGACTATAGTGGGATGGATCTGGTTAAGAATCCCTTGGTGGTGGGATTTGCTGGACTCTAGTGGGCTCAATTAGGCTGTTGTCAGCCGTGTACGTACCCACACCATTGCTACTAAACGTTGTGTGCACGGGCAGCAGTTCTGTGTGCATGGCCAATAGTTTTATTGGGTATTTCTAGTCCACGATACAGAATTGCCTTTTACAACATACTAAAGCCTGTGGGAGCCTGGCACAGCTGAAAACAACCTGTTTGAGTCTTTTAGGGCATAATGCATTGCGGTCTAGGGCACCCAAGCCTGGCCTAGTCCTGCCTGGTGGTAGAATTGACAAGGCCAGGGGGTGTACTATGCTGTAAGAGAATGGATCACACCAAGGAGGACTGGACTAGGTGTTCACTGTGTTAATAGAGTATGTTGGGGTTTGCTGGGCTGTTGTCAGCCCTGTATGTATTCACACAATTGCAACTAAACGCTGTGTGCATAGACAATAGTTTTGTGTGCACGACGAATGGACATTTCTAGACCATGATAGAGTACTGCCATGTGCACCCTGATAGAGCCTATAGCATAGCCTTCTAGAGCTTAACTAGTGTGTTGGAGTCTAATACGGTACAGTCTCGTGCACCCGAGTCTTGCCTGGGCCCGCCAGGTGTAGAACGGATTGGAGGAGGGGGTACTACTGGACTATAGTGGGATGGATCTGGTTAAGATGCCCTTGGGGGGGCTTTGCTGGACTCAGGTAGAATTGACAAGGCCAGGGGGTGTACTATGCTGTAAGAGAAAGCTGGGCTGTTGTCAGCCCTGTATGTATTCACACAATTGCAACTAAACGCTGTGTTTTGTGTGCACGACAAATGGACATTTCTATACCATGATTGTGAGTTCAAAAGCCTGAAGCAGTAAGCTTGACTCCAAAAACAGTAATCCAGGTCCACAAAGAATGAAGGTTTCAACTGTTTACTAGCAAAAAAGTCAGGCGTACAAAAACAGAAAAAACAACAAACATTCAAATAAAAGGTGTTCAAAGTAGTCCAAAGTAGTCAAATATTTTCAAGGTTCTTTCATAAGTTACTATTTTGTCTGGTTACTATCCTCTTTCTGTGGTTACTATTTTCTTTCTGTGGGTCAAAAAACTGTTTCTGCTCCCACTCAAGCTTCCAGCACTGAACTGACTAATTAGAGCCTGACATACAGCTGCTGCAAGCCAGCCTCAGTAAGCTCGTTAAGTGGCTACACACTCTTATAGGCTGAACCTCAATTGGCTCATTTACACCCTAGGCAGCACACACAGTGTAAACAAGACACGCCCTTCTATACACACACACACAGACATTTTCAGTTCCAAATATGGCTCTAACAATGATAGAGTACTGCCCTGTGCACCCTGATAGAGCCTATAGCATAGTCTTCTAGACCTTAACTAGTGTGTTGGAGTCTGATGGAGTCTAATACGGTACAGCCTGGTGCACCCGAGTCTTGCCTGGGCCCGCCAGGCGTGACAACGGACTGGAGGAGGGGGTACTACTGGACTATAGAGGATGGATCTGTTTAAGATTAAATATGTAAAAGATTTGGATTGACCAATTTGATCTGCAAAATACGCGGATGGGACAATTAGATCTGTAAAAGGTGTGGATTGACCAATTAGATCTGCAAAATATGCAGAAGGGCAAATTAGATCTCCAAAACAAGCGGATGGGCCAATTAGTACCTGTAAAAGGTGTGGATTGACCAATTAGATCTACAAAACATGCAGAAGCGTCAATTAGATCTGTAAATGCTGTGGATTTACCAATTAGATCTCCAAAACATGCGGATGGGCCAATTACATCTGTAAAAGGTGTTGTTTGGCTGTACCAGGAAGTAACTGTGCTATGAATTAGAAATGTGCATGGATAACTATTGCTTGTGGACATGAACTTTGCAAGTGCACACAAGAGATCTGTAAAATGTGTTGTTTGACTGTATCAGGCAGTAACTGTGCTATGAACTAGACATGTGCATGTAAAACTATTGCTTGTGGACACAAACTATGCAAGTGCACACATTGATCTCTGCTGCCCCCCGTTGACAAAAAACAGTCAGCACAGCCGTGTGCACTTACAGGAGTCATACATTGTGAAATTTAGTGCACTTGCCATAGTTGCTTGGTGAAATGCACTTGACAAGTTTTTCGCAAAAAATTTGTGCACAAACCCAAGCTCTAATATGGGGAACTCCCTGCCGTGCACGCAAAATACAATTGTTATTATTATTATTATTATTATTGTTATTATGATGATTATTATTATTATTGAACAGATTGAAGTGGCATGCTGCTGTCAGATGCTCCATGTAGTCACAGCCTTGCAAGGACGCTTCGTGTGAATATGATGATGTCATATCTATGATGTAATAATGTTAACAACATAAATAATAAAAACAACAACTTACCAGCTGTTGCCACGGATACAGCCTCCAGCAAAGTCTAGAAGAATAAACATAAACAATTTATTGATTATGATCAACTGATTATGATCTGATTATGGCATTTGTATGATCTGTATTTTTGTATTTTTTGATCTGTATTTTTGTTGGCAAGATGGCGGCAGGCAACCGTGCTGCCGCTGTCTCTCCTCGAACTAAACCTGAAGTTTACCAAACAACCGACGGTAAAATCATAGTCGAGGATGAATTGCTAAACTTTCTGTCTATAAAGATGAGAACTCTCGGGCACGATGATATTGTTTTGTTAGCAACAAACAATTTCAGTTCGGAGTGGATTGAAACTTCCAAGAAACTCTTGTTTGAACTGTGTCCTTCCTCCACGCAGCGCTGCGTCTCACACAAAGGGCCGCAGAAGGACTCAAACAACATCAAAGCTTGTTTGAAATTACTGAATGAATGTGGAGAGAATACTCCGCGTTTTGTGTCACATTACTTGGACGAGCTCCCGCCGGTCGGCTTTGACCATATTGATGTTTCTTCCCTGCTGGGGCGACTGCAGCAGATAAGCATGGACTTGAGTGGGGTAAAAAGTGTGATTGAGACACAAACAATTGCGTGTGAGCGGCTGCGGGACGTAACTGTGGCTCTTGACAGTCGTGTATCTGCGATTGAAGCCCTGGACAAGGTGAGCCAGAAACAGGACCCGAAATCTGGTGTCACTATGTCGGTCCAGGCCGACAACGAAACTGGTAACATCGACCCGGGAGGTGAAGCAGCCAAGGACGCCTCGCGACCTGCTCCACTTTGGGTCGAGGTGGTGAAGAAACAAAGGCAGCCGCGGCCGCGGCCAGCTAAAGCTCCCGATCATGGAGGAGCCTCTCAACCAGTAATTCGGTCTACAAGAGCACCTGCTAAACGGGAGAGGAAGAAGACGGGCATCGTTGGCACTGGCACGGGCTCCACTATCGCGGTGGTAAAGACCAAGAGGGTGAATATCTATGCCACAAAGTTTTCCCCAGAGCTGGACGCCGACACTCTTAAGGATTATTTGGTGGAGAAGCTGGACCGGGAAGTCACCTGTCGGAAGATAGAGACGGACCAGACCAGATTCAGCTCCTTCCAGGTAACTGCGGAGTGTATGGACGTGGCTGAAATGTACGACCCTGGGCTTTGGCCAGCTGGGACGTTTATACGCCGCTATTTCGAACCAAGAAAGCCCAGGGTCTCTCCGGCTGAGGAGGGTCGGATGCTGGGGGGAGAAACCCCAACGCACGGATCCAGATAATGGACCCATATGATACGGATTATTTCTTACAATTCGCGTGGCCTGCGCCTCGGGCACAGCGTGGGAGACAAATCGAGACGACTAGTCGTTGATAAACTATTAGAGCAGTGCGAGATTCTGTGTATTCAGGAGACGTGGTTGGCTAAACAAGATCTCGACGGACTAAATGCACTGCACCCACACTTCCATGGAGCGGGGGAGTCCACGACCGACCTCCGGGACAAGTTGGTCCGCGGTAGAATACCGGGAGGTGTAGCAATACTGTGGAGCTGCTCTCTTGGCCCGGCTGTGTCAGTGGTAAGACTTGATGTTGACTGGGCGAAAGCCATTGAGCTGAAAATCACAGACAGATCTTTTATTGTTCTCAATATATATACGCCATATGAGTCAAATGACAATGTGGACGAATACTGTAACAGACTGGCGTTTGTTCATGCTTTCATTAAGCAATGTGGTTCAACCTGTGTTTATGTGGTGGGTGACTATAATGCGGACGTCTCCGATGACAGCTCTCTGTTCGCTAGACACTTGCTGCAATTCTGCACGGACAATAATTTGAATTTATCTAGTAAAATATTATTGCCTGAAAACAGCTACACATATGTTAGTGATGCGTGGCACACTGTTTCCTGGCTTGATCACTGCGTATCCACGGCGGACGCGCATGCCTCACTGATCAACATAGAAATATGCCATGATTTAGCCATATCGGATCATATTCCCTTTGCTATGAGTATCAAGGTTGAGAGCTTACCTATGCTTAGTGCTGACTATACCAGAGTGTGGTCAGGGAAACTTGACTGGTCGCGTCTAACTGCTGAGAATATCAGCAGCTACACCACTAAAACTGACATACTGTTAGAGTCTGTTCATCTGCCTATGGAAGCGTTGCTATGTTCTGATGTAAACTGTAAAGATGAAATTCACTGTAATAAATTGTGCTATATGTATGACATTATTATCAATTGTCTTTACGAAGCCAGTAAACCCTTCTATAAAGACTGTAGTAGCAGGCGTACCCATCCCGGGAAGCCTGGATGGCATTTGCATGCTGCTGAGCTTCACTCAGCAGCTAGACAGGCTTTTAAAGAATGGGCTGCGTCGGGAAGAGTCAGACATGGCCCCTTATTTGAAAACAAAAAGCGGACACATGCTAAGTTTAAACAAGCAGTTAGATTTATTAACAGGAACGAGGCCACCATGCGGGCTGACTCCCTGGCCAGTAAACTCAGTCATTACAACTACTGTGACTTCTGGAAAGAGGTGAAAGTGTTGAATAACTGTAAAGCGCCCTTGCCATCTGATATTAATGGTGTATGTGGTTCTGACAACATCGCTGAACTATGGAGACAGCACTACTATGAATTATTTAATTGTATCAAAAATGACACTTTTCTGCCTGATATTGCTGACCCCAGTGAAAACCCTGTAGTATCTCATGATGAAATTAAGCATGCAATTTTAAAGCTTGAAAACAATAAGGCCTGTGGGGTTGATCGTATCACAGCTGAACATTTAAAACATGCCAGCCGTAGGGTAATCCCTCTTCTTTCCTTGTGTCTTCTTGGTTTCTTCAAACATGGCATTCTGCCTGAGTCTATGATAGCTGTACAGCTTGTGCCTGTTATCAAGGACAAGACTGGCAAAATCAATAGTAAAGACAACTACAGACCGATTGCCCTTGCTAGTGTGCTGTCCAAAGTATTGGAGATGATAATTTTTAATAGAATAGAAATGTACATCTCCACTAACTACAACCAGTTTGGGTTTAAGCGTAAACATGGAACTGATATGTGTATATTTGCTCTGAAAGAACTACTCTTTAAATATCAAAGCCTAAATACAACAATGTTCTTATGCTTTATCGATTCCTCTAAAGCTTTTGATAGGATTAATCATAGCAAACTTTTCCATAAGTTGACCCAAAGGGGGGTCCCTAAATACATAGTCCGCATCCTAGCTTTTTGGTACGCAAACCAGCTCGTACATATTAGATGGGGCAGCTCTGTCTCTGCAGGCTTTAAAGTCAGTAATGGTGTAAGACAGGGAGGGATCCTCTCACCCTATTTGTTCAATGTCTTCATGGACGATTTGTCCAGCTGTCTAAATAAGTGTAAAACTGGTTGTATTGTAGGAGACACCATTACCAATCACTTCATGTACGCGGATGATTTGGTGGCTCTCTCTCCATGTAGTGCTGGATTACAAGAACTACTCTCTATTTGCTCTCAGTATGGAGCTTGCTTTGACATCAAGTATAACGCAGAGAAAAGTAACATCATGGTTGTACGCTCGAAAGACGATAGGAGGGCAGTCTTTCCTACGTTTTACCTGAGTGGCAAGGCTCTTAGTGAGTGCAATGAAACTAAGTATCTGGGTCACTACATGTCTGATGATTTGTCAGATGACAGAGACATTCACAGGCAATGTAGTAAACTATATGCACAAGCAAATATGCTTAAAAGGAAATTCCACATGTGTTCCCCTGAAGTTAAAGCTTCACTTTTTAGAGCCTACTGCACACCATTATATACTGCCCAGTTGTGGGTTAGATATAAGGTTAAATCTATGCAGAGACTAAATGTAGCATACAATGATGCCCTGCGGTTGTTACTGCGGGTGCCTAGATGGCACAGCGCCAGCACACTGTTTGTGAATATAGGGATACCCACCTTCAAAGCCCTTCTAAGGAACTTGATGTACAGATTTATGTGTCGGTTGAATGAATCTGTTAACCTCATTCTAATGAAATTGGTTGATCCCACCAAAAGCACTTTTAGATATAGCTCAAGTCTGTGGCGCCACTGGCGCTGTAGCCTTTTTTATGTCCACTGATTGCCTATGCATCTTTTATGTTTCTTGTATTGATATTTGTATGTCTGTGTAGTGTTGGTGGTTCTATGTTTCGTTAGTGTGGATATGTTTGTGTATTGGTGGTGTTTGTTTATGTTGTCTGTAATGCTGTGTTTTATGGTTGTGTATTGTTGCTGTATTGTCTTTCTATGGACCCCCTGAGAGTTCCTGAATAAAGATTGATTGATTGATTGATTGTATGTTCTGGCCCTAGATGTCTTAATGACTGTTGGTAGGGCGTTCCACATTTTGGTGGCATAGGAGCGAAAAATGTGCGTGCGTGCGTGCGTGTGCGTGTGTGTGTGCGCGCGTGCGTGCGTGTGTGTGTGTGCATGCGTGCGTGCGTGCGTGCGTGCGTGTGCGTGCGTGTGTGCGTGCGTGTGTGTGTGTGTGGACTCACAAAGGTAAACAACAGGTATAAATTGACAGGATGTTGATGTCTATAAACCGCCAGAGCCAACAGGAGAGCCAACGATCCTAGAGCCGAGAGCAGCACCACCGCTGGACTGGAGAGATATTACACCAATAGTATTATTATTAGTATTAATAGTATTATATTATTATAACATAGCAAGAGAAACATCCCCATATCATGATGCTTGCATCACCATGCCACTGACATGGGATCTGCTTTTTTCTTCATGCTTTGATTTAGAATATAATGTGCAGTGCTCCCAATGAACTATTGAAAAATAGCAGATCTACAAGCTCATAGCGCGCCACCGAGTGGCACGCTATGAGCTTGTATCTCTGCTATTTTTGAAAAATCGTGAAAACGTGGTGCAAATCTTTGAATATTATGTTAGAAATCTAGACAGGACACAATGGGTTAAACAGACCGCTATTATTTTGAACACAACTGTAGGTCATGAACCATAACTAGCAATAAAACATTAATACACATAATAATCTATCTTCTATGAGATTCCTTGAAAAGAATGCACAAAACATGATGGACTTTAAACTGATATGGACAAAATAATCTACTGAAAAAATGTGCCAATGAAAACTGCATTTAATTATGTTTTTCTTCTGTCCATAATTAGCTAAGCGATCGGTGTGCAGTTTATTAATGTGAACTATGGTGGAAATGACATCAACTCCAGTAATATGATCCTCTATAGCAGAGCGCTCCAAAAGGTAGATGGTGATCTACCAGTAGATCACACTAGTGGTGGGACAATTAATCGTATAATCGATTAATCGCGATGACGTCATAGGCGATTACACATCGATGTGCAGCTGTTAAAAATCGATTATTATAATTATTATTTTTAGCGGAGCAAAAAGGCGGAACTAATGTACGAGTGCGCTCCAGTTCCATACCGGACCGATTAGAGTGGCGCACCCACCTCTCAGCTATCAAAACAAAGAAGTCGCCATCGCGGAGGGAAAGAGAAAAAATGTCCCTGAAATGGAACGCTATGGATTGTACGAGGTTGATTGGACACGGGAACTCGGGAAAGCTCACAGCGTCGACCATCTCGGAAATCTGGCCGAGACGTGACGCTGTAGTTGGGCTCCATAAGTGCGCAACACGGCCTGGACTCCGTTGGTGCTTTGTACGACCCACGGACGAATTTGGATGTTAATTCTTTAAAGATAAAAGTTCAGACGGACTTCGTAATTCCAGTTGCCTTTTCTGCATGCATGGGCAGCTGTGTCCGCACGATGGTTGTCTTGTCTGTCAGTCAGTGGGCAACAACTTGCACACGTTGAGTTGTGTCGAGTTCCAGTGTCCTCTCAACATCATCCCAAATCCAAAACTAAAGCAGTGCTTCCGAAAATGGGTCCGAGGACCCCCTGGGTGCTTAAAGTTTCTTAGAGTTTCATGAGAAGTAGCCTAGATGGCCTGGGTGTTCACTTAAACTGTTTATTGCTATACTCTATTTGGTCGCGGACCCCCATGTGAAAATATTCTATGGACCCTTGGAAGCAGAAGCAAAGATTTGAGTTAAATATGTGCACTATGAAAATTATGTATGTTCTTAATGATTAGAACACACTTTGTTTATTAGTTACACAGTGACTTAGTGATTAATAGTGAGTGATTAATCATGATTAATCGGGATTAATCAAAATCGTTACATTGCCCAATTAATCGGGATTAATCGTTATCGTGACCCTCAGAATCGATATGTAATCGCATCGCCAGGTACCTGGCGATTCCCACCACTAGATAACACAGACCATGGTAGATGGTGATCTACCAGTAGATCACACAGACCATGGTAGATGGTGATCTAGTAGATCACACAGACCATGGTAGATGGTGATCTAGCAGTAGATCACACAGACCATGGTAGATGGTGATCTACCAGTAGATCACACAGACCATGGTAGATGGTGATCTACCAGTAGATCACACAGACCATGCAGGTAGATCACATGACAGTCCTCCCAGCACTTGGACCCTTATAGATCTGTAACTCTCATATAACTCTTATAGAGTGTTAAAATGAAACCAAATGGACCCTTACGGTCCATTTGGTTTCATTTTACACTCTAAAGAGTTATAAGTGCATTATTCTTAAACACTATAACAGTAAGTAACTCCATCACCAACTATTTCAAAGCCTTTAAATGGATTTTCAGTAATGGAATAATCACATTTCTGATGTGTAGATCTTGTTGAGACGCTCATTTTGAAAGTATCTCTCAAGTCAAAAAAGTGTGTTCACCTCTGATCTACAGTAAAACAAGCTAAATGAACATCCTCAATAGATGACTGTATTTTCCACACTATAAGGCACACTTAAAAAAAAGGATTCCATTTTCTCAGAAAAGGGCTGTATGCCTTATGATCCAGTGGATCGCTTGAATGCTTCTATTCTAAGCACCTTATAATCCGGTGGCTCAGGGGTAGAGTCACTGGATGGTAACCGCAAGGCTGCCGGTTTTATCCCAGCTTCCCACAGAGTTAGTGTCGAAGTGTCCTTGAGCAACACACTGAAGCCCTAACTGCTCCTGATGTGCTAGTAGGTACCTTGCATGGTTTCCACTGCCATCAGTGGATGAATGTGTTTATTTACCTGTCATGAACGAAGCTCTTGATTGGATCACAGAGCATGAACATATTTACCTGTCATGAACGAAGCTCTTGATTGGATCACAGAGCATGAACATATTTACCTGTCATGAACGAAGCTCTTGATTGGCTCACAGAGCATGAAGACAGCACATGTGACTGTTGTTAGAATGATCTGCAGACACAGGATGGAGTAGACCTTACGCAGGAACCCTGAAATATATAAAATATATAAAATATAAACTATTACACAGGATGGAGTAGACCTTACGCAGGAACCCTGAAATATATAAAATATATATAAAATATAAACTATTACACAGGATGGAGTAGACCTTACGCAGGAACCCTGAAATATATAAAATATATAAAATATAAACTATTACACAGGATAGAGTAGACCTTACGCAGGAACCCTGAAATATATAAAATATAAACTATTACACAGGATAGAGTAGACCTTACGCAGGAACCCTGAAATATATAAAATATATAAAATATATAAAATATAAACTATTACACAGGATGGAGTAGACCTTATGCAGGAACCCTGAAATATATAAAATATATAAAATATAAACTATTACACAGGATAGAGTAGACCTTACGTGTGTGTGTGTGTGTGTGTGTGTGTGTGTGTGTGTGTGTGTGTGTGTGTGTGTGTGTGTGTGTGTGTGTGTGTGTGTGTGTGTGTGTGTGTGTGCGTGAACAAACAGTATCCTACTGACACTCTGCTCTTAAAGGTTTAATTCATTTTTCTCATAGACTTTTCGAAAATAATTTATATAAAGACGATTTTGCCGTGGACAAAGCCAAATCATTGTGACAAATCATGACAACAAACACAATATATATAATATCTAATTAGCAAGAAGTAGAAAACGGCATGATACAAGACTTTCTGTTTTGTTTTTAGAAATTATTTGTGCCAAAGATTGTGTGTGTCATCATGATTTGTCACGACTCATGACCCGAGTTGGCTTTGTCCGCGACGTACCATTGGCATCCATAAGTCTCCAGAGACTCTGGAGTTGTGTTCTGGGTAGGGGTCTCTGAATAGACCAATACGGGATGTGCAGACCCTTCCACCCTTCCACAGTTTACACCAGAGGTGGACAATTATTTTTCCCAAGAGGCCAAATGAGATACATGAAATATTGTGGAGGACCAAGACTAAAGGCTGAACTAAAGTCTTTGTAATATTGATTTAATTTCATGATAAAAGTAAGAGTAAGACCAAACCTTTTGACACCAGGGCCCTCTATTTATTCAGTATTTGAGCCACAGACCACCATTTGATGACATTTTAGCCCCACAGATCCCAAAACTTTCTTCAAGATTTCTTTTGTTTTTGTCCACAATTCCAGGCTGGATTTGGGAAACAAAACAGGATAACAAAAATGACCATTCTCTTACATTCTCTGATTGAATGTGTAGACTTTGGGCTAATTCAGATGATGAATATTTTAGCTCTTGAGAGTGTAAAAATGAAACCAAATGGACCCGCAAGGGTCCATTTGGTTTCATTTATACGCTCTCAAAGAGTTACATCATCATATTTAACTTGGAACTCTCTCAAGGACCACTGGTGGTCCCCGGGCCGGTCAGAGTCAGCCAAAGGGACCACTGGTGGTCCCCGGGCCGGTCAGAGTCAGCCAAAGGACCACTGGTGGTCCCCGGGTCGGTCAGAGTCAGCCAAAGGACCACTGGTGGTCCCCGGGCCGGTCAGAGTCAGCCAAAGGACCACTGGTGGTCCCCGGGCCGGTCAGAGTCAGCCAAAGGACCACTGGTGGTCCCCGGGCCGGTCAGAGTCAGCCAAAGGACCACTTGTGGTCCCCGGGCCGGTCAGAGTCAGCCCAGGTGTGATTTACACACTGGACGGCTGATGCTGCTCTGTCTGCTGGGTTTAGTTATTATTATTTATGAAAAGTCTATGAGGAAAACACTTTTCCTCAGGTTGTGGATGTAATCATTAGTATCTGGGGACCCCTGGGGACCCCTAGAGCCTGTTTGAGGAGCAGACACAGAGATGAATTAAATAAACATGTTATAATCTCTAGTTTACTGTTGGAATGGAATATTTTACAATGTAAACGTTGTTTATACTGTCAATAGAACACTTATAGTTATATTATAATAAACTCACCCATCCTAATATGGACAGTTCCATAGTTATATTATAATAAACTCATCCATCCATAGTTATATTATAATAGACTCACCCATCCTAATATGGATAGTTCCATAGTTATAATAAACTCACCCATCCTAATATGGACAGTTCCATAGTTATATTATAATAAACTCACCCATCCATAGTTATATTATAATTAACAGATAGTTCCATAGTTATAATAGACTCACCCATCCTAATATGGACAGCAGCAGCAGAGACATTAGTTCCATAGTTATAATAGACTCACCCATCCATAGTTATATTATAATAGTTATATTATAATAAACTCACCCATCCATAGTTATATTATAATAATAGTTATATTATAATAAACTCACCCATCCTAATATGGACAGCAGCAGTAGAGACATTAGTTCCATAGTTAAAATCATCCTCTATGGAACTACGTGGATATTTCTCTGTAGACATGATGAGTTTTAACGTCTAAATCTAAACACAACGACGTTTAAAGACTAAATCTATAAATCAGGTGTAGTTTAAGGTCCTCCTAATCTATAGATAATAATCTGGTGTTGTTTAATCTCCTCCTTCTATAATAAATATAATGAAACTATAATAAATCTGTCGAGATGTTTGTTTTCTGTCTGCTGTTTCCTCATCTGTTACTTCCGCTGACGTCACCATATCTCTTTACGCGGCGTCACACGTAATCAGAGCCTTGGAAATAGACAGAGTTACGCCAACTCCGTTCACTTCATGGGGCCTGTCCCTCTACATAGACTTCTGTTGGATAGTGACACGAATAGTGACAACCGGAAGTTTCTGAATGCATTGAAGCCTATAGGCTCGCGCGAGTACATGAACCACGTGACCAGGCTGTTTTCTGACCCCTCAATGTCGCAACTTTTCTACTAGATGGCTCTGTACGTAATGCTTCCAGAGACATCTAGTGTCAGAGTTGCGACATTGAGGGGTCAGAAACTGAGCGCTCGAGCTGCTGTTCATTCATACAGCCCGAATAGGGACAAAATGGAGTTGGAAATGCATTGTTTTCAATGAGGGTGGCGCAAATAAGAGCTGTGTGTATGTGTGTATCTAAAATAAAGGGGTTTAAGGTCATTGAAGCTGAGGCTGTTTGGCCTGAGTCCACTGTATTTCGGCTCACTTCAGGTCCAGGACTTGTCCCTATTGCACTGTCTTGTCTATTGCACTGTGGAGAATGGAAACGCTATTTCATCCCTGTATATGTCTTGACATACACTGGAGTGACAAATAAAAAACCTTGAACCTTGAACCTTGAACCTATTTGTTGTCCCATTCTCAATAGAAGTCTATGTACAAGAGCCGCCATAGGACTGACCCCATGGAGTGAACGGAGTTGACGTAACTCTGTCTATACTATATGGCTCTGAATTCTTCTTCCTCTTCGTCGTTACGACGCATTACTGCCCCCTACCAGAACCATAGAGTAGAGACAGAGTTACGACAACTGCGTCCACTTCAGTCCAATGGAGGCTCTTTTACCTGGACTTGAATAGAGAACGGGGACAACAAACAGGGACAAGTCCTGAATAGAGAACGGGGACAACAAACAGGGACAAGTCCTGAATAGAGAACGGAGACAACAAACAGGGACAAGTCCTGAAACGCACTGGACTCAGCGTTAAAGGGGAAGTCCACCCATTTTCAACATTCTAATATGTCATTAATATACCTTAGAGATGTTGTGTTGACAAAAAAAGATGATATTTTGTGGATAAAAAAGTTGCCCCAATTCTGTATTTCCTAAAAATGGAGGCTGGACTGAAAATGATCATGTTAATGTTTTTTCTTTCTTTGTATGATGATTCATCTATAGCTCTGGTCCATAGCTCTACTGCTACTATGATTCATCTATAGCTCTGGTCCATAGCTCTACTGCTGCTATGATTCATCTATAGCTCTGGTCCATAGTTCTACTGCCTCTATGATTCATCTATAGCTCTGGTCCATAGTTCTACTATGATTCATCTATAGCTCTGGTCCATAGCTCTACTATGATTCATCTATAGCTCTGGTCCATAGCTCTACTATGATTCATCTATAGCTCTGGTCCATAGCTCTACTATGATTCATCTATAGCTCTGGTCCATAGCTCTACTATGATTCATCTATAGCTCTGGTCCATAGCTCTACTATGATTCATCTATAGCTCTGGTCCATAGCTCTACTATGATTCATCTATAGCTCTGGTCCATAGCTCTACTATGATTCATCTATAGCTCTGGTCCATAGCTCTACTGCTGCTATGATTCATCTATAGCTCTGGTCCATAGCTCTACTATGATTCATCTATAGCTCTGGTCCATAGCTCTACTGCTGCTATGATTCATCTATAGCTCTGGTCCATAGCTCTACTGCTTCTATGATTCATCTATAGCTCTGGTCCATAGCTCTACTGCTTCTATGATTCATCTATAGCTCTGGTCCATAGCTCTACTGCTTCTATGATTCATCTATAGCTCTACTGCTACTATGATTCATCTATAGCTCTACTGCTGCTATGATTCATCTATAGCTCTACTGCTGCTATGATTCATCTATAGCTCTACTATGATTCATCTATAGCTCTACTGCTGCTATGATTCATCTATAGCTCTGGTCCATAGCTCTACTATAATTCATCTATAGCTCTGGTCCATAGCTCTACTATAATTCATCTATAGCTCTGGTCCATAGCTCTACTATGATTCATCTATAGCTCTGGTCCATAGCTCTACTGCTACTATGATTCATCTATAGCTCTGGTCCATAGCTCTACTATATTTCATCTATAGCTCTGTTTCATAGCTCTACTGTTACTATGATTCGTCAGGGCATGGAAGCCTGGATGGAGATCGAGTTTCTTTGTGAATCGGATCTTCCAAAATCAAACTCTCATTACGTACAGATCAGATGGAAAACTGGTAGTGGCAGACTTCTATTATATCATAGGAGCAAGGGTTAACCTATTACCCTAACTAACCCCTGTGAGGTTAGGGTCATAGTTAACTGCCCTCTTAGGGTAAGTTATATAGTTATAATAACTATTAGCATAAGCTCACATGGTTAGGGTAATAGTTATCATATAATAACTATACCCTATTAGGGTAAGTTATTATATAATAACTATTACCATAAGCTCACAGGGTTAGGGTAGTAGTTATCATATAATAACTAAACCCTATTAGGGTAAGTTATTATATAATAACTATTACCATAAGCTCACAGGGTTAGGGTAGTAGTTAACCCTAACCCTAACCCTTATATATTATTACATGGCTTGAATGAATGCTCCAATCAGAAGCCAGCGTTCTGGTCATGTGAGCGGTCACATAATACACTATAATCACCGCTCCGCGCTATTATTGACCGCTGCATAAACAAGTTCCCCAAAGTGCAAACAGCTGTGTTCATATCAATCCGCGCTGCGCTTCCGCATTTAGTTCCAGCATGCCGTTAGCGGGTCCATTTGGTTAGCAGCTACGTATTTGGTTGTTTACATGCTGTTGCCGTCACCCTCTCAAGGACCACTGGTGGTCCTCGGGCGTTGAAAACCACTGACGTAAGCCATGTAATAAGCGGGATATCACCCTTCGAGGCGGTGATTTGTTTCCTAACTAACTGACCTCGGCTGCGCCTCGGTCAGTTAATAGGAAACAAATCACCGGTTCGTCGGGTGTTATCCCTTACATAACTATTACCATAAGCTCACAGGGTTAGGGTAATAGTATAATATCATATAATAATTATAGCTGCCTTCTAAAGTTCAGCATTTGCTGAGGAAGGTGCACAGTGCTGGAGGGGCAGGGGCTGAAATACTCATAGGGCACTTTGTGGACTCGGCACTCTTTATATAGTAGAGATATACTGTACAGTACAAACACTTTCTGTTAGAGTAAATCACATTCTTTAAAAGTTCTACGCTTTTGAATCAGTAAAAAAATGGAATAAGCTCTTGAGTAGAAACGTTTTGTACTTAATGTTCTTGTAATCTTGTTTTATACTTATTTTACCCAACTTGTCTTTTAGTACTGGTGCAAACACGTGTGCGCGCACGCACACACACACACACACACACACACACACACACACACACACACACACACACACACACACACACACACACACACACACACACTCTCTCTCTCTCTCTTATGTATCAGTTTATTGCAGCTTTCAACCAGTGTAACAGCTCTTACATCCAGCAGGTAGTGCTATAAGACACATACAGTAGCAGCAAAATACAGAGATGAAAATATAGAAATGATAAAATATAGAAAACAAAATCTAGAAATGATAAAATATAGAAATCATAGTTTATAAAACTTTGTGATTTAACTATTGATTGGTGCATAGTAGCATTTTATAATAAATCATTGGCCTTGTAATATATTTATAATTATCATCACTAAATCACAGTAAAGGGCAGATGAGAACCTCACAGCCAGGGGCGGATGCAACATTTACAAATTGGGGGGGCAGGAGAAAATGGTATGGGGGCGACTTCATTGCCCGTGTCGCCCCCATACTGTTTTCAGTTCCAGGACTTTTATTAGTCAAGTAAAGCATCAATAATAACATCAGTTGTTGTTGAAGTTGCAACAGACACGCAGCATGCATAAAGCTAAAGGTCTGACTCAGAGAGTTTTCTGTTTTCAATGATGAAATGCTGTTGGTTTAGTGGTGACACAGCTGTAGTTAGTTAGTAGCAGTAGTAGTGTT
>CM076967.1:56045300-56285300 GCA_039105355.1 Benthosema pterotum
AGAGGGTTTTCATCATGCTTTATGTAGCATGTGATATGTCTAACTAGTAGTGATGCGCGGGCCGGCCCGAACCCGGTGGGTCCCGCGGACCCCCGTGGGGGGCGGGCAGACGGGTTCATGATTTTTAAGTAATTATCACCCCGCGGGCGGGGCAGGCGGACCCCACTG
Source organism: Benthosema pterotum (assembly GCA_039105355.1). NCBI lineage: Eukaryota > Metazoa > Chordata > Actinopteri > Myctophiformes > Myctophidae > Benthosema > Benthosema pterotum. The sequence goes on from CM076967.1 coordinate 56,045,469, forward strand.
CACATGCAAAAAATAAAACAAAGAAATCACATGCTCTCGTTTTGTTTTTATTACCCTCTCAGTGGTGGTCCTCAGACCACCTGTTGAAAACCCCTGAAATAGATGAAAATATGAGCCTAAATTGACAGGTAATTAGTGATGACGGGCAGTTGTTTTTACTACCAGAACTTGCATTGAGAAGACGGAGAATGTTCATGGAGTGGGACACACCAGACCTAGTACAGCATTACCTACAGCCTCACTTCACCGTGGAACAGTGCCAGGATAACGCCATCCTCACCGCTTTACATTCCCGCTCCTCTCCCTGCTTGCTAGATGCATGTTGTGCATTCCAGCATCTAGTGAGCGCGCATTCAGCTCAACTTGAAGCACGTAGAAATAGATTAAATCCTGGAGCCCTTGATTCCATTCTTTTTCTGCGCAGCCGGCCGTCGCAAAGGAGACTGGCTTGGACGCACAGCTAATAGAGTATTAAGCCGTATGGTTTCGTATGTGCGTTCTCGGCTGTTACGCACGACACGAGAGGGACCCTTCACATGCTGTGGCAATGCGTGGCGATCTGGTTGTTCTTGATTAAAGAGATGGCAAGACGTCTATCATCGTTGTATGCTCTACTTTAAATGTAGCCTATGGTTCATTGTTAATAAATCAATGCGAAATAATCGCTGCATAAATGTTTAAATGACCCATTACTGTATAAGCGACAGGTCTTAATTGTTGATACAGAGTTTACTTTGTTTTGTGTTATACTGTATAGGCTATTCTGTTTTATTATTTTCGATCACCGACAGCCGCCTTTTATTTATTTTCCATGCGTCTTAGAAAGACATAGCCTAGCTATTTAGAGCCAAGACTGTCGATTTTGCTGTCATTACAGAACCATTCTGAACAACATGCTTGTTTTTTCAGCCCATGACAATATCATTTATAAAGCTGCTATAGTATCTTAAAGCTGGGGGTACTCATAAGAACATGCGCCAATCATTATATCATTTTTTTTAATTGCGGGCTGCGGACTGGGGCGGGCCGTTGATTAAAATTTTGCGGAGTGAGCTGCTGCGGACGGGCTGGGACAATTGGCGGGGCAGACTGGGGCGGGTTGTGAAAAAAAGCCGGCCCGCGCATCACTACTAACTAGAGGGTTTTCATCATGCTTTATGTAGCATGTGATATGTCTAACTAGAGGGTTTTCACCATGCTTTATGTAGCATGTGATATGTCTAACTAGAGGGTTTTCATCATGCTTTATGTAGCATGTGATATGTCTAACTAGAGGGTTTTCATCATGCTTTATGTAGCATGTGATATGTCTAACTAGAGGGTTTTCATCATGCTTTATGTAGCATGTGATATGTCTAACTAGAGGGTTTTCATCATGCTTTATGTAGCATGTGATATGTCTAACTAGAGGGTTTTCATCATGCTTTATGTAGCATGTGATATGTCTAACTAGAGGGTTTTCATCATGCTTTATGTAGCATGTGATATGTCTAACTAGAGGGTTTTCATCATGCTTTATGCAGCATGTGATATGTCTAACTAGAGGGTTTTCATGATGTTAAATCCATTCCAAGTATTAGTCTTGCAAAAAAAAAAAAAAAAATGGACCCATAAGGGTCCATTTGGTTTCATGTTTACGCTCTCAAGAGTTAAAATATCCATCATGTGAATTATCCCAAGTCTACACAACTAGAGAATGTAGAAGATTAATGGTCATTTTGATCTGTATGTTGGACTGTTTGGTTTTCTCTGAAATCCAGCCTGGAATTGTTGACAAAACCCAAATAAATCTTTAGTTTTGGGGGTCTAAATGTGGGGCTAAAATGACATCAAATGGTGGTCTCCTGTGGCTCAAATTCTGAATAAATAGTGTGTTTTTGGTATGAAAAAGGTTGAAAACCACTGCTGTAAATCAGGGGTTTTAAACAGGTGGTCCGGGGACCACCAGTGGTCCCTGAGAGGGTTCCAGGTGGTCCCCAGCTAAGTTGGTTAACCAGATGTAACTCTTGAGAACGTAAAAATGAAACCAAATGTTTGCGGGTCCATTTGGTTTCATTTTTACGTTCTCAAGAGTTAAAATATTCATCATCTGAATTGGCCATTTTGGAATGGATGTTTTGCTTGTTTTGTTTCCCAAATCCAGCCTGGAATTGTGGACAAAAGCAAACTAGATGTTTAGTTTTGGGGGTCTGTGGGGCTAACATATCCTCAAATGGTGGTCAGTGGCTCAAAATCCTGAATAAATGGTGGTCCCTGGGATGAAAAAGGTTGAAAACCCCTGCTGTAAATAACTCACGCTGAGCAGCGCCCCCTGGCTGTTGGTGTGTCCAAACACCCTCTCCACAGCGCAGCGTTTCAGAGGGAACGCCCGTTGACCTTTGAACCCTGCAGGGTGGCGGGGGTGCAGTGGACCCACGCGCCGCGCCTCCAGCAGCATGTCAGAGAACAGGAAGTAGTGACGCAGTTTGGCCTCCGAGCCTCTGGGGGGCACCGTGTGGAGAGGACCCTCCCGGATGTACCACCTGCCTGGTAAAAAAAAATACATAAATACACACACCAAACAGGATTCTAGAGAAGGATAGAAGAGTCTGGGACGTGTGGAGCGTTGTCCAGGGTGTTTTAGAGAAGGATAGAAGAGTCTGGGACGTGTGGAGCGTCGTCCAGGGTGTTTTAGAGAAGGATAGAAGAGTCTGGGACGTGTGGAGCGTTGTCCAGGGTGTTTTAGAGAAGGATAGAAGAGTCTGGGACGTGTGGAGCGTTGTCCAGGGTGTTTTAGAGAAGGATAGAAGAGTCTGGGACGTGTGGAGCGTTGTCCAGGGTGTTTTAGAGAAGGATAGAAGAGTCTGGGACGTGTGGAGCGTTGTCCAGGGTGTTTTAGAGAAGGATAGAAGAGTCTGGGACGTGTGGAGCTCGTCCAAAAGTCAAAGTCAAACTCGTCGTCAGATTAGTCACTCACGTTACCGCAGTGAAATTAGTTCTCCGCTTTTGACCCATGTCTTGGAGCGGTGAGCTGCAGCGTGCGCTGCAGCGTGAGCTGCAGCGTGAGCTGCAGCGTGAGCTGCAGCGTGAGCTGCAGCGTGAGCTGCAGCGTGAGCTGCAGCGTGGGCTGCAGTGTGAGCTGGAGCGTGAGCTGCAGCGTGCGCTGCAGTGTGAGCTGCAGTGTGAGCTGCAGTGTGAGCTGCAGTGTGAGCTGCAGCGTGCGCCGCGCTGGGAATCATTAGCTGATTTTGACCCCCAATCCATCCCTTTGATGCTGAGTGCCAAGCAGGGAGGCATTGGGTCCCAATCCATCCCTTTGATGCTGAGTGCCAAGCAGGGAGGCATTGGGTCACATTTTTACAGTCTTTGGAATGACCCGACCGGGAATCGAACCCCGGCCTCCCAGTTCCAGGGCGGACACTCTAACCACAAGGCCACTGTTCTGATTACAGAGTGTTTTAGAGAGTTGTCCAGGGTGTTTTAGAGAAGGATAGAAGAGTCTGGGACGTGTGGAGCGTTGTCCAGTGTGTGCATTTTGTCAGTATTTCTACCTGGTACCAGTATCCTGGTTTTATCCTCAGTATTTCTACCTGGTATCAGTATCCTGGTTTTATCCTGTCAGTATGAATACCTGGTACCAGTATCCTGGTTTTATCCTGTCAGTATGAATACCTGGTACCAGTATCCTGGTTTTCTACCTGGTATCAGTATCCTGGTTTTCTACCTGGTATCAGTATCCTGGTATTCTACCTGGTACCAGTATCCTGGTTTTCTACCTGGTATCAGTATCCTGGTTTTCTACCTGGTATCAGTATCCTGGTTTTCTACCTGGTATCAGTATCCTGGTATTTCTACCTGGTATCAGTATCCTGGTTTTATCCTGTCAGTATGAATACCTGGTACCAGTATCCTGGTTTTATCCTCAGTATTTCTACCTGGTACCAGTATCCTGGTTTTCTACCTGGTACCAGTATCCTGGTTTTATCCTGTCAGTATGAATACCTGGTACCAGTATCCTGGTTTTATCCTGTCAGTATGAATACCTGGTATCAGTATCCTGGTTTTATCCTTAGTATTTCTACCTGGTATCAGTATCCTGGTTTTATCCTTAGTATTTCTACCTGGTATCAGTATCCTGGTTTTATCCTCAGTATTTCTACCTGGTACCAGTATCCTGGTTTTCTACCTGGTATCAGTATCCTGGTTTTCTACCTGGTATCAGTATCCTGGTTTTCTACCTGGTATCAGTATCCTGGTTTTCTACCTGGTATCAGTATCCTGGTTTTCTACCTGGTATCAGTATCCTGGTTTTATCCTGTCAGTATGAATACCTGGTACCAGTATCCTGGTTTTCTACCTGGTATCAGTATGCAGGTTTTCTACCTGGTATCAGTATCCTGGTTTTCTACCTGGTATCAGTATCCTGGTTTTCTACCTGGTATCAGTATCCTGGTTTTCCGGGACGATGTCAGTAGTTTCTGCACTCGGCGGAGCTGCATCTGGTTGTCATGGTTACGAGTGTTGTCCTCAATACGCTGGAAAACCTCCGTTACGACCTCGAGTGACCCTGAACACACACACACACACACACGCACGCACGCACGCACACGCACACACGCACACACGTATTATGTATGTATTTGCTAAGAACAGCCACATTCTATCAGGTGTTCTTTATAAGCAGTCACTAGTCTGTCCTCAGTCTTCCTGATAGCTCAGGGGTTTTCAACAGGTGGTCCGGGGACCACCAGTGGTCCCTGAGAGGGTTCCAGGTGGTCCCCGGCTAAATTGGTTAATTGGTTGAGAACGTAAAAATGAAACCAAATGGACCCCTGCGGGTCCATTTGGTTTCATTTTTACACTCTCAAGAGTTAAAATATTCATCATCTAAATTAGCCATTTTGAAATGTATGTTTTGCTTGTTTTGTTTCAAAAATCCAGCCTAGAATTGTGGACAAAAGCAAAATAAATCTTTAGATTTGGGATCTGTGGGGCTAAAATATCCTCAAATGGTGGTCCGTGGCTCAAATGCTGAATAAATGGTGGTCCCTGGGATGAAAAAGGTTGAAAACCCCTGTGCTAGCTGACTCTGTGTCCTGTTGATCAGTTGTCAGTGTTCACATTTCCTCCTCCCTGTGGCACTATAGATCTGAGTACATGAGTCTGTGATTAATCATGATTTAAGGGTTGTAACATATTGTGGTATCTAGTTCTGTTATGGTATCTGTGATTACTGTGTTCTGTGGACTATGATATTTTCTGTATCCATGTAGTTCATGCATTTTGGATAAATGTTGTAATGTCTCATGTCAGTCTGCTCTGGATATGATGTTCATGTGTTAATGTCTTGTATTTTCGGTTACTGTACCTTGGCTCTGCTCAGGGGGGTTGTTGATATCTGAGCTGTGTCTCGGTGCACAGATAATCGGAGATATCAAATGTGATATCAGAGCTATGACTCAGTTCATAGATCGTCTGATATCACATGAGCAAGAGCCATGCCGCCATACAAACATGCAAAAGCTTTGCAATAAATTGTCCATAGCAGGGGTTTTCAACAGGTGGTCCGGGGACCACCAGTGGTCTTGAGAGGGTTCCAGGTGGTCCCCTTGCGGGTCCATTTGGTTTCATTTTTACACTCTCAAGAGTTAAAATATTTATCATCTGAATTAGCCCAAGTCTACACAACTAGAAGATGGACAAAAGCAAAATAAATCTTTAGTTTTGGGGTCTGTGGGGCTAAAATGTCCTCAAATGGTGGTCCGTGGCTCAAATGCTGTATAAATGGTGGTCCCTGGTATCAAAAAGGTTGAAAACCACTGGTCTATGGTCAATCTGATTCAGATTGAACCGTATGTAATAAATAATCTTACTGGTCAGGGAGGTGAATTCAGGGTCGTCTGGGCAGGTGTTTTCTGCCAGAGTCTGCAGGAAGTGTTTGTAACTGTGGGGAAAAAAACTTTTTGTAAATGTGGATTTAAATCATACCTGGGCATTATGCGTCCCGGGGGCCAAATGCAGCCCTTTGGCTGACTCTGAGCGGTCCGGGGACCACCAGTGGTCCTTGAGAGAGTTCCAGTTAAATATGGAAAGTTGGTTAACCAGATGTAACTCTTTGAGAGCGTATAAATGAAACCAAATGGACCCTTGTGGGTCCATTTGGTTTCATTTTTACACTCTCAAGAGTTAAAATATTCATCATCTGAATTAGCCCAAAGTCTACACATTCAATCAGAGAATGTAGGAGAATGGTCGTTTTTGTTATCATGTATTGTTTCCCAAATTCAGCCTGGAATTGTGGACAAAAACAAAAGAAATCTTGAAGAAGGTTTTGGGATCTGTGGGGCTAAAAATGAAACCATTTGATGACAATAAAAAATGTCATCAAATGGAGGTCCGTGGTTCAAATACTGAATAAATAGAGGTCCCTGGTGTCAAAATGGTTGGTCTTACTCTTACTTTTATCTTGAAATTAAATCAATATCACCCAGACTTTAGTTCAGCCTTTAGTCTTGGTCCTCCACAATATTTTATGGATCTCATTTGGCTCCTTGGGGCCCTGATCTAAATGTAGTTTATCTTGATCCATAAAGAAGAGTCTGAGATATTACTAGAGATGGCCTGATGTTTTTTTTGTACTCTTTGGTTTTGTTGTTGTTGCTTATCCACTTATTTGACATTTTTCTCCAGTTTATTTTCATTGTCATGTCTTGTACTTGAAACACCATGTCCAAATATCAGATCTCACAGACTGTCCTCACAGACAGTATCAGATATCAGATCTCACAGACTGTCCTCACAGACAGTATCAGATATCAGATCTATAAACACCATGTCCTCACAGACAGTAACAGATATCAGATCTCACAGACTGTATCAGATCATTTACAGTTAACATTCAGGTTTATTTTTCCCCAACAGGAAGTAGAACTTACTGCTGAATGCGTTGCACAGGAAGTTGCAGTAACTCCTCCAGCGTACAGGAAGTGAACTCAGCTCTGGCTTCCTGTAGTTTCTTAAAGCGACGGAACGCTTTGTTCTTCTTCACCTGGACCTGTTACCATGACAACCATGTGGTTACCATGACAACCATGATGTTACCATGACAACCATGTGGTTACCATGACAACCATGATGTTACCATGACAACCATGTGGTTACCATGACAACCATGATGTTACCATGACAACCATGTGGTTACCATGACAACCATGATGTTACCATGACAACCATGTGGTTACCATGACAACCATGTGGTTACCATGACAACCATGTAAATGTAGATACAGTTATATGTAATACTTACATAATGTACAGTATATTATATACAATACTTACAGTATATTATATACAATACTTACAGTATATTATATATAATACTTACAGTATATTATATATACTACTTACAGTATATTATATATACTACTTACAGTATATTATATATAATACTTACAGTATATTATATACAATACTTATATTATATATAATACTTACAGTATATTATAATACTTATAGACAGGGTCTTTGTAGCTTCATAGATATGGTCTGTTTGGTTAATTATGGGTGGCCGGTGACCTCGTGTGGTAAAGATGTGTTTGGTTAATTATGGGTGGCCGGTGACCTCGTGTGGTAAAGATGTGTTTGGTTAATTATGGGTGGCCGGTGACCTCGTGTGGTAAAGATGTGTTTGGTTAATTATGGGTGGCCGGTGACCTCGTGTGGTAAAGATGTGTTTGGTTAATTATGGGTGGCCGGTGACCTCGTGTGGTAAAGATGTGTTTGGTTAATTATGGGTGGCCGGTGACCTCGTGTGGTAAAGATGTGTTTGGTTAATTATGGGTGGCCGGTGACCTCGTGTGGTAAAGATGTGTTTGGTTAATTATGGGTGGCCGGTGACCTCGTGTGGTAAAGATGTGTTTGCACATGTTTAATGTTTACAATGTGTACTGTGATTTGAGGGAGACGTCAGTGTGCATGTGGTCAGTCGAGGAAAAGTTTCAGAGTGGATGGTCCACTGTGTAAGTACAGAGTTTATAACTGATCATAATGTTATAATACTTACAGTATATTATATATAATACTTACAGTATATTATATACAATACTTACAGTATATTATATATAATACTTACAGTATATTATATATAATACTTACAGTATATTATATATAATACTTACAGTATATTATATATAATACTTACAGTATATTATATATAATACTTACAGACAGGGTCTTTGTAGCTTCATAGATATTGTCTACATAGATACAGTATATTATATATAATACTATAATACTTACATAATGCAGATACAGTTTATATATAATTATATTATATTATAATTATACTTACAGTATATTATATATAATACTTACAGACAGGGTCTTTGTAGCTTCATAGATATTGTCTACATAGATACGGTAGACATTCAGTTGAGTAGTGAAGCTCTCGAACCCGCGGCTCAGATATCCGTTCTCCAGATGAACCAACAGAGATCTGTAGATCAGATACAGTAGATCTATAAATCAATGAACCAACAGAGATCTGTATAAGACCAAAGCTTATTGATACCTGGTACTGATAAGACCAAAGCTTATTGATACCTGGTACTGATAAGACCAAAGCTTATTGATACCTGGTACTGATAAGACCAAAGCTTATTGATACCTGGTACTGATAAGACCAAAGCTTATTGATACCTGGTACCTGATAAGACCAAAGCTTATTGATACCTGGTACTGATAAGACTAAAGCTTATTGATACCTGGTACTGATAAGACCAAAGCTTATTGATACCTGGTACTGATAAGACTAAAGCTTATTGATACCTGGTACCTGATAAGACCAAAGCTTATTGATACCTGGTACTGATAAGACCAAAGCTTATTGATACCTGGTACTGATAAGACCAAAGCTTATTGATACCTGGTACTGATAAGACCAAAGCTTATTGATACCTGGTACTGATAAGACTAAAGCTTATTGATACCTGGTACTGATAAGACCAAAGCTTATTGATACCTGGTACTGATAAGACTAAAGCTTATTGATACCTGGTACTGATAAGACTAAAGCTTATTGATACCTGGTACTGATAAGACCAAAGCTTATTGATACCTGGTACTGATAAGACCAAAGCTTATTGATACCTGGTACTGATAAGACCAAAGCTTATTGATACCTGGTACTGATAAGACCAAAGCTTATTGATACCTGGTACTGATAAGACCAAAGCTTATTGATACCTGGTACTGATAAGACCAAAGCTTATTGATACCTGGTACTGATAAGACCAAAGCTTATTGATACCTGGTACTGATAAGACCAAAGCTTATTGATACCTGGTACTGATAAGACCAAAGCTTATTGATACCTGGTACTGATAAGACCAAAGCTTATTGATACCTGGTACTGATAAGACCAAAGCTTATTGATACCTGGTACTGATAAGACCAAAGCTTATTGATACCTGGTACAGATAAGACCAAAGCTTATTGATACCTGGTACTGATAAGACCAAAGCTTATTGATACCTGGTACTGATAAGACCAAAGCTTATTGATACCTGGTACTGATAAGACCAAAGCTTATTGATACCTGGTACTGATAAGACCAAAGCTTATTGATACCTGGTACTGATAAGACCAAAGCTTATTGATACCTGGTACTGATAAGACCAAAGCTTATTGATACCTGGTACTGATAAGACCAAAGCTTATTGATACCTGGTACTGATAAGACCAAAGCTTATTGATACCTGGTACTGATAAGACCAAAGCTTATTGATACCTGGTACTGATAAGACCAAAGCTTATTGATACCTGGTACTGATAAGACCAAAGCTTATTGATACCTGGTACTGATAAGACCAAAGCTTATTGATACCTGGTACTGATAAGACCAAAGCTTATTGATACCTGGTACTGATAAGACCAAAGCTTATTGATACCTGGTACTGATAAGACCAAAGCTTATTGATACCTGGTACAGATAAGACCAAAGCTTATTGATACCTGGTACTGATAAGACCAAAGCTTATTGATACCTGGTACAGATAAGACCAAAGCTTATTGATACCTGGTACTGATAAGACCAAAGCTTATTGATACCTGGTACTGATAAGACCAAAGCTTATTGATACCTGGTACTGATAAGACCAAAGCTTATTGATACCTGGTACTGATAAGACCAAAGCTTATTGATACCTGGTACTGATAAGACCAAAGCTTATTGATACCTGGTACTGATAAGACCAAAGCTTATTGATACCTGGTACTGATAAGACCAAAGCTTATTGATACCTGGTACTGATAAGACCAAAGCTTATTGATACCTGGTACTGATAAGACCAAAGCTTATTGATACCTGGTACTGATAAGACCAAAGCTTATTGATACCTGGTACTGATAAGACCAAAGCTTATTGATACCTGGTACAGATAAGACCAAAGCTTATTGATACCTGGTACTGATAAGACCAAAGCTTATTGATACCTGGTACAGATAAGACCAAAGCTTATTGATACCTGGTACTGATAAGACCAAAGCTTATTGATACCTGGTACTGATAAGACCAAAGCTTATTGATACCTGGTACTGATAAGACCAAAGCTTATTGATACCTGGTACTGATAAGACCAAAGCTTATTGATACCTGGTACTGATAAGACCAAAGCTTATTGATACCTGGTACTGATAAGACCAAAGCTTATTGATACCTGGTACTGATAAGACCAAAGCTTATTGATACCTGGTACTGATAAGACCAAAGCTTATTGATACCTGGTACTGATAAGACCAAAGCTTATTGATACCTGGTACTGATAAGACCAAAGCTTATTGATACCTGGTACTGATAAGACCAAAGCTTATTGATACCTGGTACTGATAAGACCAAAGCTTATTGATACCTGGTACTGATAAGACCAAAGCTTATTGATACCTGGTACTGATAAGACCAAAGCTTATTGATACCTGGTACTGATAAGAACAAAGCTTATTGATACCTGGTACTGATAAGACTAAAGCTTATTGATACCTGGTACTGATAAGACCAAAGCTTATTGATACCTGGTACTGATAAGACCAAGGCTTATTGATACCTGGTACTGATAAGACCAAAGCTTATTGATACCTGCTACAGCAGGGGTAGGTAACCTTTTTGACATGGAGTGCCAAGATTTTTTTCCATGACACTCCGAGTGCCATCGCAAAAAAATTACAGTACATTTTCTTATACCAATTGACGACATTCAGCCCCACAGACCTATAAAAATAAAATAAAGATTTTAACTCTTGAGAGCGTAAACATGAAACCAAATGGACCCACAAGGGTCCATTTGGGTTCATGTTTACGCTCTCAACGAGTTACACCTGGTTAACCAACTTTCCATCATTTAGCCTCCCAGGGACCACTGGTGGTCTCCGTACCACCTGTTGAAAACCCCTGATCTAGGACTGTTCTATTGATGTGGGGAAAAAACACATCAATAGAACAGTCCTACATTCACTGCAATATTAATATTTCACCATCAGAACAACTCAGCACACTGCACACTACTTTCACATTAGAACGCTTGTCTCAGTGCAAGACGCACACACGCACATGGTAACACCACCACGGCGACTGGCTGCAAGCACTGAACAGCCACTACTGTGCTTTGTTTGCGTCACTTTACTGGGGGTTCGCGAGTGTCAGATAGCTTTACCCAGGTCAGTGTTAAGTTTTCATCCGATACACGACGTTCTCCAAACAAAACATAGACGGGATCGTCTTGCTGCGGAACAAATTCAGAGCCATCTCTCCCATCTGGACAGGAATATTTGTGCCTTTTTAGCTGTGTTCTCTCACACGGTGGCGGAGCTAAGCCACAGCAACAACATGTGTAGTCTCACACTCGGCACCCTGCGTATACTGTATGATGCAATGTTAACAGCTTTGCGCTGCGCGATAAATATACAATCTACCAGCTCACAGAGCATTATAAGTGAGCTGCAGCACATACTAGGTGAATTATACCGCGAATACTGCAGTATAATCTTTATTTTACAACGTGCACATTCAAGAGGAATGCAGTAATGTTAATATCGAGAGGAAAAAAAAAACTCCCAGAATCTGGCCGCGTGCCAGCCGATACCACCCGGCATGCCATCGTTGGCACGCATGCCTAGGGTTGCCGACCCCTGTGGTACTGGATAAGACCAAAGCTTATTGATACCTGGTACTGATAAGACCAAAGCTTATTGATACCTGGTACTGATAAGACCAAAGCTTATTGATACCTGGTACTGATAAGACCAAAGCTTATTGATACCTGGTACTGATAAGACCAAAGCTTATTGATACCTGGTACTGATAAGACCAAAGCTTATTGATACCTGGTACTGATAAGACCAAAGCTTATTGATACCTGGTACAGATAAGACCAAAGCTTATTGATACCTGGTACTGATAAGACCAAAGCTTATTGATGCCTGCTACAGATAAGACCAAAGCTTATTGATACCTGGTACTGATAAGACCAAAGCTTATTGATACCTGGTACTGATAAGACCAAAGCTTATTGATACCTGGTACTGATAAGACCAAAGCTTATTGATACCTGGTACTGATAAGACCAAAGCTTATTGATACCTGGTACTGATAAGACCAAAGCTTATTGATACCTGGTACTGATAAGACCAAAGCTTATTGATACCTGGTACAGGATAGCAGGTCTAATACGTACTGGTTGACAGAGTGAATGATAGTATACAGGTATAGCAGGTATAATATAATACTTACTGGTTGACAGAGTGAATGGACTGAATGGAGCTGAAAATGGTTTCTCTGATGTTCTGTTTTAGAGTTCCTTTAGCCGACAGAATCTGGACAAAATACTGGAATGAAATGAGTAGAAATACTTTGCATAAATCATTTAAATACTATTTAATCACTTTATGCAGGATCAGAAGCTGCATAAGCAGGATGACGATTCTACTGACTGCAGGTCATAGTTAGTATGCAAACAATGAGGAAGCTTGTAACACTGTGCTGTAACCCTACACTGTAACACTGTACACTGTAACACTGTGTTGTAACCCTACACTGTAACCCTACACTGTAACCCTACACTGTAACACTATACACTGTAACACTGTGTTGTAACCCTACACTGTAACCCTACACTGTAACACTGTGTTGTAACCCTACACTGTAACCCTACACTGTAACCCTACACTGTAACCCTACACTGTAACCCTACACTGTAACCCTACACTGTAACACTGTGCTGTAACCCTACACTGTAACCCTACACTGTAACCCTACACTGTAACACTGTACTGTAACCCTACACTGTAACACTGTACTGTAACCCTACACTGTAACACTGTGCTGTAACCCTACACTGTAACCCTACACTGTAACACTGTACTGTAACCCTACACTGTAACCCTACACTGTAACCCTACACTGTAACCCTACACTGTAACCCTACACTGTAACCCTACACTGTAACCCTACACTGTAACCCTACACTGTAACCCTACACTGTAACACTGTGCTGTAACCCTACACTGTAACTTTACACTGTAACCCTACACTGTAACCCTACACTGTAACCCTACACTGTAACGCTACACTGTAACCCTACACTGTAACCCTACACTGTAACCCTACACTGTAACCCTGCACTGTAACCCTACACTGTAACCCTACACTGTAACCCTACACTGTAACACTGTGCTGTAACCCTACACTGTAACCCTACACTGTAACACTGTACTGTAACCCTACACTGTAACTCTACACTGTAACCCTACACTGTAACCCTACACTGTAACCCTACACTGTAACCCTACACTGTAACCCTACACTGTAACCCTACACTGTAACCCTACACTGTAACACTGTGTTGTAACCCTACACTGTAACGCTACACTGTAACCCTACACTGTAACCCTACACTGTAACCCTATACTGTAACCCTACACTGTAACCCTACACTGTAACCCTACACTGTAACACTGTGCTGTAACCCTACACTGTAACCCTACACTGTAACACTGTACTGTAACCCTACACTGTAACCCTACACTGTAACCCTACACTGTAACCCTACACTGTAACTCTACACTGTAACCCTACACTGTAACCCTACACTGTAACCCTACACTGTAACCCTACACTGTAACACTGTGCTGTAACCCTACACTGTAACGCTACACTGTAACCCTACACTGTAACCCTATACTGTAACCCTACACTGTAACCCTACACTGTAACACTGCGCTGTAACCCTACACTGTAACCCTACACTGTAACCCTACACTGTAACCCTACACTGTAACCCTACACTGTAACCCTACACTGTAACCCTACACTGTAACCCTACACTGTAAACCTACACTGTAACGCTACAGGGTAGGGTATGTAACGCTACACTGTAACGCTACAGGGTAGGGTATGTAACGCTACACTGTAACCCTACACTGTAACGCTACACTGTAACGCTACAGGGTAGGGTATGTAACGCTACACTGTGACATTGTTGTACCACTGTAACAGTCTATCCGTAGCCAATAGGAATGAGCGTACCGTGTTTATCAGTGTCAGCTGATCACAGTATCTCCTCTCTGATTGGACCAGCTCCCGGGCCGTGCGACTTCTCTTCCTTTCCCAGCGTTCCCTTTGTTCCGTCAGGATGTCAGGATGCTGCTGCTGATGCTGCTGCTGCTGCCCCCTAGAGGCCTGGATGTTACCCTGATGCTGCTGCTGCTGCCTCTGCTGCCCCCTAGAGGCCTGGATGTCACCCTGATGATGCTGCTGCTGCTGCTGCTGCTGCCCCCTAGAGGCCTGGGGTGGAACTGCACTCATGGCTTTACACTGGAGAGAGAGAGAGATGAGAGAGAGAGAGAGAGAGAGAGAGAGAGAGAGAGAGAGAGAGAGAGAGAGAGAGAGAGAGAGAGAGAGAGAGACAGAGAGAGACAGAGAGAGTGAGAGAGAGAGAGCGAGAGAGAGAGAGAGAGAGAGAGAGAGAGAGAGAGACAGAGAGAGACAGAGAGAGAGAGAGAGATAGAGAGAGAGAGACAGAGAGAGACAGAGAGAGTGAGAGAGAGAGAGCGAGAGAGAGAGAGCGAGAGAGAGAGAGAGAGAGAGAGAGAGAGAGAGAGAGAGAGAGTGCTTTGGCTTTTGGAACAAACTGTCTCCCATCATAAGGGATCTACCGTAGAATACCAAATAACAGCCCATGTGTTCCCACACCATTTTGCCTAATAAACGCCTCATCCAAATAAGCGCCAGGGTCCAAATAAGCGCCCATGAGCTGTTATTTGCAAACATATTACGGCAGGGATGGCCAACCCGTGGCTCGCGAGCCACATGCGGCTCTTCAGCTGGTTACATGCGGCTCTTAAGGGGCTTCCACATGGAACTGTCAAAAACGCTCGGCCTGGCGCACTCATGCATTCCCTATACCAGTGGTTTTCAACCTTTTTATACCAGGGCCCACCATTTATTCAGAATTTGAGCCACGGAGGACCACCATTTGATGACATTTTAGCTCCACAGACCCCAAAGCTAAAGATTTTGTTTACTTTTGTCAACAATTCCAGGCTGGATTTCAAAGAAAACAAAACAGTCAAACATACAGATCAAAATGACCATTAATCTTCTACATTCTCTAGTTGTGTAGACTTCTCTCTAAACAACTTTACATAATTTAGCCCGGGGACCACCTGGAATCCTCTCAGGGACCACTGGTGGTCCCCGAACCACCTGTTGAAAACCCCTGCCCTATACAGTGGTGCCCAGCCACTCGATCAAGGACTGATTCCTCTGTTAAGAATGTTCACCCTTTTGTTAAGCATCAACTGTGTCCATATTGTATATATTGTTCTTGTTTTATGGCTAATTATATGTATCTGTGTATATATTTGTGCCCGTAATCCCACAAAGTGTCTGAGCTGAGCTGTCTGCGTCTTTTTCTGTTTGTCTGTCTCTAAAATGCAAAATCAATAAAAATATTATTGAAAAAAAAAAAAAAAAAAAAAGGACTGATTCCTAGTCCACCGTGGAGGTGGAGGTGTATGTTTTTTGACTTGTCAAATACTTTTTTGGATTGTAAACCCTGTTTCTAAATATGTCTGTTTTAATAGTGTGTCTTTGCATTGTGCACCTGCACACAAACGCACATGTCTTATGGAAGGAGAGGAGAAATCTATTTGCGACCGTGATGGCCGTCGCGGCAGTTTTATAACAGTTGTGAGTCTTGTGACCATTTGATGTGGCTCTTTGCAGTAACACAGTGAAAAACGTGGCACTTAGTCTGTGACCGGTTGGCCACCCCTGTATTACAGATTAATACTATTATTATATGTAGCATATGGCGTTTGCAGACCTCCTCATTTCTGCCTGACACGCACCACGCCTTCAGCATCTTGCATGTCCTCCACTTCCCCAAAATACATGTTTAATTCTGCCATACACAGCCTATGTATATTGTATAACGATTGTTTTACCTCTCAGACTGCATATTCTGTCAAGCGTTTAGGTGTACTGTCATTCCGTGTATCTGTGTTGCGCTCACTGCGCATTGTAGAAGCAAGCACTCACCAAACTGAATCCAAGCGTCTGTCGCATTGATTCTGCAAAAAACCTTTGAGATTACAAATGTCCCATCCTCACTCGGTTTTTAAGCGATTGCTTTAATTTCAACTTGTCAATACAGTGCATATTTTATATATTTTACATTTTCATTGGGTATACAGTAGGTAGAGGTCACGTTTTTTATTTCCAGCGGAAGAGAGATGATGTTGTCCTGTACGCAGCTTAGAGGCATGCGCGCTTACAGGCCTACTCTTAATTATCAGGGGCTTTCCAGCAGTTCATTTGATTGATGTTGAGTCAATCATGCCAGTCTGAATCTGGGTCTGGGTATTAAGCAACGCTGCCTATATTATTAATATTAAATTAAATATTAAATGAAAAAGTCAATAACTTTGCCGGCTATGTATGTTTGTCATACCTTTTAGTTTTGAACTAAAACATGTTCAGCGGAAACTGTAATAAAAAATAATGGCCCTGTGCAGGACGGTGCAAAAATAAATAACAGCCTACTGCAAATAACAGCCCAGTTATTAGCGCCCGGGGTGCAAATGGGATTTGCATAATAACAGCACAGGTAACTATTTGGTATTTTAGGGTATATTATATATGATGTATACAGAGGGTCCTGAAAGGATTCTAGACACATCAATAATGTAATTAAATATAAATGTTTTAATTCAAACAGAGGCCAGACTTCAGACTTCAGCCTTTTGAAACAAAGTGTATTTTATAAACCTAAAAATGTACTATCTGGGAGTGATTGATTGATTACAGTATTAATTAATTATTTCTGTGTAAACATCAAACCAAATGGACCCTTGCGGGTCCATTTGGTTTCATGTTTACACTCTCAAGAGTTAAAACATTCATCATGTGAATTATCCCAAGTCTACACAACTAGAAGATGGACAAAAGCAAAATGAATCTTTAGTTTTGGGGTCTGTGGGTCTAAAACGTCCTCACATGGTGGTCCGTGGCTCAAATGCTAAGTATAATGCTGGTCCCTGGTATGAAAAAGGTTGAAAACCACTGCTGTAAAGTCAGAAGCAGAAATATAAACAGGGAGGGGTAATGGAGGGCGCTCTGGTTATTATTACATTACATTGTTACATACTCTATGCAGAGCGCGTGCACGTCCATATGTACACACTGTCTGTGTATACATGTATTAATGGTAAATATTTATAATAATGTTTATAAATAAATCCAACCTGTTTGTTGTTTTCCTGCTTGGCGCCTCTTCTCCTTCACTTCCGGACTGGCTGTGACGTCACGGCAGACGTCACCCGATTGGCTCGTGGTGGGTACGTGACGTGACGTGAGGCGACCGAGCGGCCAATCACAGCTCTCTGACAGCAAGCAGAGCCGTCCAGTGTCAGAGTTGCGACATTGAGGGTCAGAAACTGAGCGCTGGAGCTGCTGTTCATTCATACAGCCCGAATAGGGACAAAATGGAGTTGGAAATGCATTGTTCTCAATGAGGATGGCGCAGAATAAGAGCTGTGTGTATGTGTGTATCTAAAATAAAGGGGTTTAAGGTCATTAAAGCTGAGGCTGTTTGGCCTGAGTCCACTGTATTTCTGCTCACTTCAGATCCAGGACTTGTCCCTATTTGTTGTCCCATTCTCAATAGAAGTCTATGTACAAGAGCCGCCATAGGACTGACCCCATGGAGTGAACGGAGTTGACGTAACTCTGTCTATACTATATGGCTCTGATTGCAAGGAAAGGACCCCTACGGACCCCTACAGATCCCTACGGACCCCTATGGACCCCTACGGACCCCTATGGACCCCTACGGACCCCTATGGACCCCTACGGACCCCTATGGACCTCTACGGACCCCTACGGACCCCTATGGACCCCTATGGACCCCAACGGACCTCTACGGACCCCTACGGACCCCTACGGACCCCTATGGACCCCTAGCCCTGAAACATGACTATCATTATCATGCAGTACGAACGTCATGTGAAGCATGGCTGGCGGACCCCCAATTTATATTGTAAAATGAGGGAACCAAAAAGACTCCATTTTAAGAGTACATTTTATTATATTAAACCACGTTTATTACATTCCATTATAATATAAATGATCACACTACTGGCCACGCAGCACGGCAGACACAGAGACATTTCTGTCTGGCTTACATAGTAGGCCTACTGGCTCACTGCATTCATCATCTCTCAACATGAACCGAAATAAATCATCACAAAATATATTAGATGGACAGATCTATAGACAGAACTACATTATTATTATTATTATTATTATATTAAACCACATTATATTATATTATATTATATTATATTATATTAATGAACAGACAGAACTACATTATTAATTATTATCAATAGTTTAAAGTCTGCACGGCGCTTTGCTTCCACCTAGTGGTCACTGCCAGTCACTGCATCTACCTGATCATTCATTATGCTGCTGAAAATCACTTCTTCTAAAAGCTTTTTGTCAATGAGGGACCCCCAAATTAATGCCAGGGACCCCCATTTAAACGTTATGATTGTACCGGGAACCCCATTAGGAACCCCACCATAATATGAAATTCTATTCTACTGTATTTGCTGCATTTACCTTGAACATGTCACTGATTGAATGACTGACAAAGGAAACAAAAAGACAATAAATACATCATATACTGTACATAGATATTAATATGAATCATACAGCAAATAATCTGTGTAGGATAATTAAACTGTGGATAGAAATACTACCACATACCAGGGGCAGATGTAACATCTCCCAATTAGGGGGGCAGGAGAAAAATATTTTCAGTTCCAGGACTTTTATTAGTCAAGTAAAGCATCAATAATAACATCAGTTGTTGTTGAAGTTGCAACAGACACGCAGCATGCATAAAGCTAAAGGTCTGACTCAGAGAGTTTTCTGTTTTCAATGATGAAATGCTGTTGGTTTAGTGGTGACAGCTGTATCATTTTAAATATAAGCACTTTAATTTGAAATATCTTTGGGTTGTTTGCATGCCATCATGTTTGATGGGTCAGACTGGGCATTTAGGGGGGCATTGCCCCCCCATGCCCATGCCTAGATCCGCCCCTGCCAAGTACTACAGTACCAACAGTCATTAAGACTTGTGAATCCCTTGACTCCTTCAAAACCGCTCTCAAGGGGCACCTACAGATGGCTGGCCTCTGTAAAACAAAAATGTATATAAAATCCCCCCACCCACCCCGCCTCTCCTCTTTGTACATTTCTCTTTTCCCTTTTTACCTCCACTATGATTTTACCTCCATGATTTGCTGCTTCTGACTTCACTGAAGTAGTTGTTTTGTATGTATTTGAATGCCTAAATGAAATGAACAAGTTGGACACTATTGTAAACAAGTGTATGCTTAACTAGTGTGTCCAATCAGCTCTGTCAGATTTGATGCAGTTGTACTTGAATTGTACTGTAATTCTCCAAGCTGTTATCAGTTTTGTAGCAGTGTGTACTTGACTTGTACTGGAACTCTCATCTCTGTTAATAAAAAATATTCATTCATTCATTCATTCATTCATTCATTCATTCATTCATTCATTCATTCATTCATTCATTCATTCATTCATTCATTACCCTGAGGGGAGCCTCAGGGGCATCTATGACAAGTGCAGTATACTGTATGATGTGACAGTGATGAACATAGACTGATAACCAATATACCAAGTTCAACAATGTGATTATCTGTTCTATACAGTTCTAGGTGATTATCTGTTCTAAATCCAAACATATTAATAAAAAATAAACAGATTAGGTTGAGGTGAAGAAAAGTTTAATAGCAAACCAGAAGAAACAGATCAGTAACAATCAGAGATTAACATCTTTATGCTCTGACACATTAACATGTAGAATGTTTAAATATAATGACATTAACATGATGTTTATAACGACATTAACAGGTAGGATGTTGAAATAACGTTAAGTTTCTGCTGAGTCACATCCTTTCATGGTGTGTCTACACCTGTGTGTGTCCAGGTATGAATGAATGGGGTCAGGGGTGTGTCTACACCTGTGTGTGTCCAGGTATGGATGGGGTCAGGGGCGTGTCTACACCTGTGTGTGTCCAGGTATGAATGAATGGGGTCAGGGGTGTGACTACACCTGTGTGTGTCCAGGTATGAATGAATGGGGTCAGGGGTGTGTCTACACCTGTGTGTGTCCAGGTATGGATGGGGTCAGGGGCGTGTCTACACCTGTGTGTGTCCAGGTATGAATGAATGGGGTCAGGGGTGTGACTACACCTGTGTGTGTCCAGGTATGGATGAATGGGGTCAGGGGCGTGTCTACACCTGTGTGTGTCCAGGTATGGATGGGGTCAGGGGCGTGTCTACACCTGTGTGTGTCCAGGTATGAATGAATGGGGTCAGGGGTGTGACTACACCTGTGTGTGTCCAGGTATGAATGAATGGGGTCAGGGGTCACTCAGCACCGGGCCCGGCGGTCTGCTCATCTCCTCCTTTCTTCTTGTGTCCAGAAACGATGTCATCGATGCGAAGCAACAAGATGGCCGTCTGAAAGCACAGAGTTGTTGTTTGAGTCAGGCTGTTATTTGGTGCTTTGACAGGGACAGACAGGTACAGTTGTGTTAAAAAATAATAGCAGTCTGTTTAAAAAATGAATGAAGTCCAAAATCCTCATAGAGGTTTTTATTCCATGCATTGGGGACACTGCACATTATATTCTAAATCAAAACATGAAGAGGAAAAAAAAACAGAAATTTAATTACAGAAAAAGAAGAAAAATGAACATTGGGCTGTTCAAAAAATAGCAGTGTCTGCATTTACTTTACAAACTCAAATATTTACTGTATTAACCTAAAAATATCCAAGATTCAGCATTCCTGTGAATCACTAAACTAATATTTAGTTGTATAGCTACTGTTTTTGATAACCGCTTCACATCTGTGTTGCATGGAGTCGACCAACTTGTGAACAGGTATTCCAGCCCAGGATGATTTGACAACATTCCATAATTCCTCTGCATTTCTTGGTTTTGCCTCAGAAACAGCATTTTTAATGTCACCCCACAAGTTTTCTATCGGATTAAGGTCCGGGGATTGGGCTGGCCACTCCATGACTTTAATTTTGTTGGACTGGAACCAAGAAGCTGCTCGCTTACTGGTGTGTTTGGGGTCGTTGTCTTGTTCAAACACCCATTTCAAGGGCATTTCCTCTTCAGCATAATGCAACATGACCTCTTCAAGTATTTTGATGCGACAGGCCCGACACCATAGTAATAGTATCAGGATGCTTGCACCACCATGCTTTACTATGGGGATGTTTCTCTTACTATGGTGTCGGGCCTATTTATCGCATACCAGGGATCACGGATCAGTTTGGATACATCAAAATACTTGAAGAGGTCACGTTGCATTATGCTGAAGAGGAAATGCCCTTGAAATGGGTGTTTCAACAAGACAACGACCCCAAACACACCAATAAGCAAGCAGCTTCTTGGTTCCAGACCAACAAAATTAAAGTCATGGAGTGGCCAGCCCAATCCCCGGACCTTAATCCGATAGAAAACTTGTGGGGTGACATTAAAAATGCTGTTTCTGAGGCAAAACCAAGAAATGCAGAGGAATTATGGAACGTTGTCAAATCATCCTGGGCTGGAATACCTGTTCACAAGTTGGTCGACTCCATGCAACACAGATGTGAAGCGGTTCTATACAACTAAATATTAGTTTAGTCATTCACAGGAATGCTGAATCTTGGATATTTTTCAGTTAATACAGTAAATATTTGAGTTTGTAAAGTAAAATGCAGACACTGCTATTTTTTGAACAGCCCAATGTTCATTTTTCTTCATTTTCTGCGAAGTAATTAAATAATTTCTGCTTTTTTTCTTCATGTTTTGATTTAAAATATGATGTGCAGTGTTCCCAATGCATGGAATTAAAACCACTGTAAGAATTTTGGGCTTTATTCAGTTTTTAAAACAGACTGCTATTATTTTCAACACAACTGTATGTGCTTTGACAGAGACAGACAGGTACCTCTACAGCGGTCTTGTAGATCTGTGCTTTGACAGACAGAGGTTCCCAGATTCCCATCTGTGTCATGTCAGCCAGAGTTCCTGTTTCTCCGTTTACACCCCAAGAGGTGAATCCTTCCTGGGTGTGTTTGGCCTGAAAAATAATAATATACACTTAATACAACAATATATACAATACAACACTGTTCACTATTCACCCCAAGAGGTGAATCCTTCCTGGGTGTGTTTGGCCTGAAAAATAATAATATACACTTAATACAACAATATATACAATACAACACTGTTCACTATTCACCCCAAGAGGTGAATCCTCCCTGGGTGTGTCTGGCCTGGAAAATAATAATAATATACACTTAATACTACATTAAATATTACAATATATATACAATATAACACTGTTCACCCCAAGAGGTGAATCCTCCCTGGGTGTGTCTGGCCTGGAAAATAATAATAATATACACTTAATACTACATTAAATATTACAATATATATACAATATAACACTGTTCACTATTCACCCCAAGAGGTGAATCCTCCCTGGGTGTGTCTGGCCTGGAAAATAATAATAATATACACTTAATAACACAATATATACAGAATAACACTGTTCACCATGCACAGCCAAGAGGTGAATCCTTCCTGGGTGTGTTTGGCCTGGAAAATAACAATATATTTATATATATATTATACACACAATATAACACTGTTCACTGTTCACACCCAAGAGGTGAATCCGTCCTGGGTGTGTCTGGCCTGGAAAATAATAATAATATACACTTAATACTACATTAAATATTACAATATATATACAATATAACACTGTTCACTATTCACAGCCAAGAGGTGAATCCTTCCTGGGTGTGTTTGGCCTGGAAAATAATAATAATAATAATATACACTTAATACCACTATATATATATACAATACAACACTGTTCACTGTTCACACCCAAGAGGTGAATCCGTCCTGGGTGTGTCTGGCCTGGAAAATAATAATAATATACACTTAATAACACATTTTCATACTGTACAGAATATTTGGATTCTGTACAGTATGTACAGTATTCCATAATTAACTTTATTTGATGCTGAAATATGAATATTTCAGGTTTTTCAAAAACCTTAGGTCAGGCCTAAATGGGTTAAATATTACAATATATATACAGTATAACACTGTTCACAGCCAAGAGGTGAATCCTTGCTGGGTGTGTTTAATAATTAATATACAGTTAATACTAAACTATAAACAGGATACAACAGTTAATAGTATTAAACTACAGTACATACACAATACAACAGTTAAAAATAAACTATATACACTACTGTCAGTACAGTTTACAACCTTGTAGCGCTGCCACATATGTTAATAAAAAGGATTTAATTTATTTCTATGGCATTTAAAAGTGTATGTCCATATGTTATAATGGTCCTTAATTAACGCCATCCTTTAAGGGTAAGGCCCTGTTAAAACCCATTTACCTTCAAGAAATCATGATGTTTTCTGTTTTGATTTTGTTATTATTTGAGGGGGGGTTTGTGCTGAATCCATATGATTTGACAAGAGGGTTTGATTGACGGGTCGACCGTGACTGACGCACCTTAAGTAGGCGTTGGTTGGCGGCCCGCGGGACTAACTGAAACGAGAGAGACAGACCACCAGGAAGTCTATGTGGGACCTGGAATTGTTTGTTTGATTATATTGTTTAATAATAATATAACTCTGCTCGTAAACTATCGGTGGAAAATAGTTAAGGCCACACAGACAGTTGTCGAAAAGGAGGAGAAGGACTGCTGAGATCGTTTATTTTTTATTTTACATTCCCCCGCGAGGATCTACGTTCGTTTTCCATTGGATTAACCTAATTTTTTGGGATTACGTTGCTGCTATTTTTTTTTCCCTGGATTCATTGACTTGGATTCGTTTTACTTTCGTTTGGATCTAGCGCTCGGAAGCGCATACTTTTCGGGGAGTTTTCGGATTGGTTTGGAGAACAATAGGCGCGTGCGGGCGTGTGCGAGACGCCGACTTGCTGTGCCGTTTCGGGGAACATTGACTTTGTGTGCGGGCGTGCGGCGAGCACGGATCGCGGACTTTACAAACTTTCTTCCCGTGCGGGACAATTACAATTACACAGCGCGGCTGCGCGCCGAAGCATTGGTATCGTTTCATTTCATTTCATCTTGCATTATTATTATTATTATTATTATTTGGAGTATATAAAAGCTCTTTCCCTGGTCATCATCATCTCTGTGTCTGCCGTCATTCAATCAAGCTATTCCTATATTAATCAATTGTGTCCCACAGGAGATCATTCATAAACCCGTGATTTTTAAAACAGTAACAGTTTATTTAAATATCAAACCGTTACAACCTATTACACTAGATGATCAATACACATTAACATCCATAGTAATTAGTATTTAGTGTATAATTACCCTCAGAGCAGTCAGTATTAGTAGTATTTAGTGTATAAATAGTAGTACCGTATTGTCCCGAATATAAGACGACTCGTTTATAAGACGACCCTCATTTTTCAAGACCCATTTACAGAAAAAAAGAACATTGAATGTCAAATAGTATAACCCCTGAATATAAGACGACTCCATTTTAGGGATATTTCCATTGGGAAAAAATCATAGTCTTATATTCAGGCCAATAGGGTATTTAGTGTATAAATAGTAGTATTTAGTGTATAAATAGTAGTATTTAGTGTATAATTACCCTTAAAGCAGTCAGAACTCGTATAGTACTAGTAGTATTTAGTGTATAAATAGTATTTAGTGTATAAATAGTAGTATTTAGTGTATAATTACCCTCAGTGCAGTCAGAACTCGTATAGTACTGGCCCCACAGTTCTGGATCAGGGTTCTGGGTATAACCTCCAGAGCCGTAGCGACAGCGCGGTACGGCCACTGAGCCACGCCCGTTAGAGCCCTGGAACGCTCCATCAGGCGCTTGGACACGCCCATCTCCACGGCTCCGCCCCCAGGCAGCAGGAAAGGCTCCAATAGGACGTTACGACAGACCAGCATGGCGTCCTGGAGGTTACGCTCCACTTCCTGTTGGGGGGGAGAGAGAGAGAGACGTCAACTTCCTGTTGTGCTCTGTCTACACCAGGGCTTTTCAACAGGTGGTCCGGGGACCACCAGTGGTCCTTGAGAAGGTTCCAGGTGGTCCCCAGCTAAGTTGTTTAACCAGATGTAACTCTTGAGAGCGTAAAAATGAAACCAAATGGACCCTTGCGGGTCCATTTGGTTTCATTTTTACGCTCTCAAGAGTTAAAATATTCATCATCTGAATTAGCACCACTTAATTTAGAAGTCTACACTGTTTTGTTGGCAAATCCAGCCTGGAATTGTGGACAAAATCAAAAGGATTCTTTAATTTTAGGTCTTTGGTGTGAAATGTAACCCTTACAGCTAGGATCTCCTCTCAGTAGAATGGTATAAATGTAACCCTTACAGCTAGGATCTCTCAGTAGAATGGTATAAATGTAACCCTTACAGCTAGGATCTCCTTGCTGGCCCCTCTCAGTAGAATGGTATAAATGTAACCCTTACAGCTAGGATCTCCTTGCTGGCCCCTCTCAGTAGAATGGTACAGGCTTTAGGGTGTATTAAATGGTATAAATGGTATAAATGTAACCCTTACAGCTAGGATCTCCTCTCAGTAGAATGGTACAGGCTTTAGGGTGTATTAAATGGTATAAATGTAACCCTTACAGCTAGGATCTCCTCTCAGTAGAATGGTACAGGCTTTAGGGTGTATTAAATGGTATAAATGTAACCCTTACAGCTAGGATCTCCTCTCAGTAGAATGGTACAGGCTTTAGGGTGTATTAAATGGTATAAATGGTATAAATGTAACCCTTACAGCCAGTATTTCCTTGCTGGCCCCTCTCAGTAGAATGGTACAGGCTTTAGGGTGTATTAAATGGTATAAATGTAACCCTTACAGCTAGGATCTCCTTGCTGGCTCCTCTCAGTAGAATGGTACAGGCTTTAGGGTGTATTAAATGGTATAAATGGTATAAATGTAACCCTTACAGCTAGGATCTCCTCTCAGTAGAATGGTACAGGCTTTAGGGTGTATTAAATGGTATAAATGGTATAGATTGAACCCTTACAGCCAGTATTTCCTTGCTGGCTCCTCTCAGTAGAATGGTACAGGCTTTAGGGTGTATTAAATGGTATAAATGTAACCCTTACAGCCAGTATTTCCTTGCTGGCTCCTCTCAGTAGAATGGTACAGGCTTTAGGGTGTATTAAATGGTATAAATGGTATAAATGTAACCCTTACAGCTAGGATCTCCTCTCAGTAGAATGGTACAGGCTTTAGGGTGTATTAAATGGTATAAATGTAACCCTTACAGCTAGGATCTCCTCTCAGTAGAATGGTACAGGCTTTAGGGTGTATTAAATGGTATAAATGGTATAAATGTAACCCTTACAGCCAGTATTTCCTTGCTGGCTCCTCTCAGCAGAATGGTACAGGCTTTAGGGTCTTTACATTCGGTGATGAAGGTGAAATATTCGTCTCCGATCTTCTTGACCTCGAACAGCCCCGCCCCCAAACCCACGTCCTCTTCACGAAGTTCATCTGTCCTGGAGGCGATACGAGCTCCGACCGCCCTGGGCGAGAGACATAGAGAGAGAGAGAGAGAGAGAGTTACCGCCCGCCCTGGACGAGAGACATAGACAATACACACAGAGAGAGAGAGAGAGAGAGTTACCCACCGCCCTGGGCGAGAGACATAGACAATACATACAGAGAGAGAGAGAGAGAGAGAGAGAGAGAGAGAGAGAGTTACTGCCCTGGGCGAGAGACATAGACAATACACAGAGAGAGAGAGAGAGAGTTACTGACCGCCCTGGGCGAGAGACATAGACAATACATACAGAGAGAGAGAGAGAGTTACTGACCACCCTGGGCGAGAGACATAGACAATACATACAGAGAGAGAGAGAGAGAGAGAGAGTTACTGACCGCCCTGGGCGAGAGACATAGACAATACACAGAGAGAGAGAGAGTTAATGACCGCCCTGGGCGAGAGACATAGACAATACATACAGAGAGAGAGAGAGTTAATGACCGCCCTGGGCGAGAGACATAGACAATACATACAGAGAGAGAGAGAGAGAGAGAGAGAGTTACTGCCCTGGGCGAGAGACATAGACAATACACAGAGAGAGAGAGAGAGAGTTACCCACCGCCCTGGGCGAGAGACATAGACAATACATACAGAGAGAGAGAGAGAGAGAGAGTTACCGACCGCCCTGGGCGAGAGACATAGACAATACATACAGAGAGAGAGAGAGAGAGAGAGTTACCGACCGCCCTGGGTGAGAGACATAGACAATACATACAGAGAGAGAGAGAGAGAGAGAGAGTTACCGACCGCCCTGGGCGAGAGACATAGACAATACATACAGAGAGAGAGAGAGAGTTACCCACCGCCCTGGGCGAGAGACATAGACAATACATACAGAGAGAGAGAGAGAGTTACCCACCGCCCTGGGCGAGAGACATAGACAATACATACAGAGAGAGAGAGAGAGAGAGAGTTACTGCCCTGGGCGAGAGACATAGACAATACATACACAGAGAGAGAGAGAGAGAGTTACTGACCGCCCTGGGCGAGAGACATAGACAATACACAGAGAGAGAGAGAGAGTTACTGACCACCCTGGGCGAGAGACATAGACAATACATACAGAGAGAGAGAGAGAGAGAGAGAGAGAGAGAGAGTTAATGACCGCCCTGGGCGAGAGACATAGACAATACATACAGAGAGAGAGAGAGAGAGAGAGAGAGAGAGAGAGTTACTGCCCTGGGCGAGAGACATAGACAATACACAGAGAGAGAGAGAGTTAATGACCGCCCTGGGCGAGAGACATAGACAATACATACAGAGAGAGAGAGAGAGAGAGAGAGAGAGAGAGAGAGAGAGTTACCCACCGCCCTGGGCGAGAGACATAGACAATACACAGAGAGAGAGAGAGAGTTACCCACCGCCCTGGGCGAGAGACAGACAATACATACAGAGAGAGAGAGAGAGTTACCGACCGCCCTGGGCGAGAGACATAGACAATACATACAGAGAGAGAGAGAGAGAGAGAGTTACCGACCGCCCTGGGCGAGAGACATAGACAATACATACAGAGAGAGAGAGAGAGAGTTACCGACCGCCCTGGGCGAGAGACATAGACAATACATACAGAGAGAGAGAGAGAGTTACCCACCGCCCTGGGCGAGAGACAGACAATACACAGAGAGAGAGAGAGAGAGAGAGAGACAGTAAACTATAGGCTGGCAGTACGCGCCCCGCACACCCTGGGCGAGAGACATAGAGAATACAGAGAGAGAGAGAGAGACAGTAAACTATAGGCTGGCAGTACGCGCCCCGCACACCCTGGGTGACTTAATTAACATACTCTTCCTATTTTTGCAAAGGTTTTATGGAATCCTGACCAGTGACCACTGTCTCAGTAAACTATAGGATCATAGAATGCAGAGAGACAGTGTCTCAGTAAACTATAGGATCATAGAATGCAGAGAGACAGTGTCTCAGTAAACTATAGGATCATAGAATGCAGAGACAGTGTCTCAGTAAACTATAGGATCATAGAATGCAGAGAGACAGTGTCTCAGTAAACTATAGGATCATAGAATGCAGAGAGACAGTGTCTCAGTAAACTATAGGATCATAGAATGCAGAGACAGTGTCTCAGTAAACTATAGGATCATAGAATGCAGAGACAGTGTCTCAGTAAACTATAGGATCATAGAATGCAGAGAGACAGTGTCTCAGTAAACTATAGGATCATAGAATGCAGAGACAGTGTCTCAGTAAACTATAGGATCATAGAATGCAGAGAGACAGTGTCTCAGTAAACTATAGGATCATAGAATGCAGAGAGACAGTGTCTCAGTAAACTATAGGATCATAGAATGTAGAGAGACAGTGTCTCAGTAAACTATAGGATCATAGAATGCAGAGACAGTGTCTCAGTAAACTATAGGATCATAGAATGCAGAGAGACAGTGTCTCAGTAAACTATAGGATCATAGAATGCAGAGAGACAGTGTCTCAGTAAACTATAGGATCATAGAATGCAGAGAGACAGTGTCTCAGTAAACTATAGGATCATAGAATGCAGAGAGACAGTGTCTCAGTAAACTATAGGATCATAGAATGCAGAGAGACAGTGTCTCAGTAAACTATAGGATCATAGAATGCAGAGAGACAGTAGCCACGTTTCCATAAGCCCCGTTTTTGCGCAAAAACGGCTCTTGCAAAGAGAATGTTGAATGGAAACACTTCAAGATGCGAATAAGTTTCCATTTGCGCAAAAATAATTTCTCGCTGAAAGGTGGCGGATTTTGGAGTGTACCGAAAGAGTCTAATGGGCAAATGAGGTATGGAAACAGCTTGCGAAAAGACTTTCTATTGAAAAGCAATGGACACGCATTATAGCGCATTTGAAGAGTTCTGGTCTGCCGATGAGAGCATTGTTATTTGTTAATGTAAGTTAGATTTCTACAAAACCGTTCAGAACGGACGAGGGACGCATGGCCAATAACGTTCAGACTCCCTAGATACGCAAGTGATATCAGACATAAACAGCTGTTTTACATGACCGGGCTCTGCCCTTATAGATATTATTCCGTTAATAAAGTTCAAACCTTTTTTCCTTGCACATGTCGCGCTGCAGATAACATGGTGTAGTCTACAATATCACAAAGTAGACCAAATCAGTAGGCTACCGAGTCTCACAAGCGCTCCGGTTCAGGAAAACAGTGAGTTGTGTAGATTATGTATTAGGATTGTAGGCTATATTAATTATTGTTTTTGCTACAGCAGAGCCAGAACAGCCTCTGCACAGCACAACGGACCTATAGGTCAATAGGAATAAAGCAGGCAGTCCGTGTGTAAAGCCTAAAATAACTTCAAAAGTAAAAATATATGTAAAATAACCATACGTATCACGTTACTGGCAAAACTGTGCCACCTATTGCTTGTTTCATGAACCTATTTTGTTTTCCCCTAGACTCCCATAAGTCACATTTCATCAGTTAATGGAAACAGCGGACAATTCGCTCTTCTTTTTTCAACTTAATTAACATACTCTTCCTATTTTCGCAAAGGTTTCATGGAAACGTGGCTAGTGTCTGAGTAAACTATAGGATCACAGAATGTGTGTGTGTGTGTGTGCGTGTGTGTGCGTGCGTGCGTGCGTGTGCGTGTGTGTGTGCGTGTGCGTGTGTGTGTGTACCTGGCTATGCGGTTGTTGTCAGTCTTCCTCACACGGCGGATGGCTGTGATGTTCGCTTTCATCAGGTAATGCTGAGCAAGATCTACAGACAGACAGACAGACAGACAGACAGGACAGACAGGCAGACAGGCAGACAGGCAGACAGGCAGAGAGGCAGACAGACAGAGAGGCAGACAGACAGACACGCAGACAGACAGACAGACAGACAGACAGACAGACAGACATACAGGGCAGACAGGGCAGACAGACAGACAGGGCAGACAGACAGACAGGGCAGACAGACAGACAGGGCAGACAGACAGACAGACAGGACAGACAGACAGGCAGACAGACAGTTAAAACAGGTTAATCAGGGCCGTCCCACTAGCCTAGCGGTCCAGACAATGCCTGACAGTGTGGTTAGGTTTATGTTAGGGTTATGTTCGATTCCCGTTCATCATCTTTACTGCACGTCTCTCTCCTTCACCCTAAAGTTTTATTTAGCTTTTGGCCTTTAATCTTCTACATCTTCTAGTTGTGTAGACTTGGGATAATTCACATGATGAATATTTTAACTCTTGAGAGTGTAAACATGAAACCAAATGGATTTGGTTTCATTTTTACGTTCTCAAAGAGTTACATCTGGTTAACCAACTTTACATCATTTAGCCTGGGGACCACCTGGAACCCTCTCAGGGACCACCTGGAACCCTCTCAGGGACCACCTGGAACCCTCTCAGGGACCACTGTATAGATCTATTCCTACCAGAGATGTATAGATATATTATAGATGTATTATAGATCTATTCGTACCAGAGATGCCCTTCTCGGTGAACACCAGGTCAGGTTTCAGTCTGATTATATCTATCTATTATAGATCTATTCCTACCAGATGTATAGATATATTATAGATCTATAGATATATTATAGATGTATAGATATATTATAGATATATTCGTACCAGAGATGCCCTTCTCGGTGAACACCAGGTCAGGTTTCAGTCTAATAATATCTTCACAGATATTCTGGATATATTCTTCCTCCATCTGAAGAATCCTGGCGAAGTCTTCCTCCTTAGTGATCTCAATGTCAGTCTGCACACAGAGTCAAGTAAAGCAACAATAACAACATCAGTTGTTGTTGAAGTTGCAACAGACACGCAGCATGCATAAAGCTAAAGGTCTGACTCAGAGAGTTTTCTGTTTTCAATGATGAAATGCTGTTGGTTTAGTGGTGACACAGCTGTAGTTAGTTAGTAGCAGTAGTAGTGTTTCACATCATTTTAAATAGAAGCACTTTAATTTGAAATATCTTTTGGGTTGTTTTGCATGCCATCGTGTTTGGTGGGGCAGTCTGGGCATTTAGGGGGGGGCATTGCCCCCCCATGCCCATGCCTAGATCCACCCCTGCAGATAACTGGTGTTTATATCCGTGTTGTTGTATATTTTATTACCTGACTCTCTCCTTTCTTGTACTCCAGAGAACAGTCCAGTAAAATGATTCTTGGGTCTTTGATCATCCTCCTCATTCTGGCATGAGTCACATCTTTATTCACCATCACTCCCTTTAGGACCATGGAGTCTTCTATGATACCCCCTGGGACCTGGGCGAGAGACATAGACAATACACAGAGAGAGAGAGAGAGAGATTAGAGTCTATGATACCCCCTGGGACCTGGGCGAGAGACATAGACAATACACACAGAGAGAGAGAGAGAGATTAGAGTCTATGATACCCCCTGGGACCTGGGCGAGAGACATAGACAATACACAGAGAGAGAGAGAGATTAGAGTCTATGATACCCCCTGGGACCTGGGCGAGAGACATAGACAATACACAGAGAGAGAGAGAGAGAGATTAGTCTTCTATGATACCCCCTGGGACCTGGGCGAGAGACATAGACAACACAGAGAGAGAGAGAGATTAGAGTCTATGATACCCCCTGGGACCTGGGCGAGAGACATAGACAACACAGAGAGAGAGAGAGAGAGAGAGAGAGATTAGAGTCAATGATACCCCCTGGGACCTGGGCGAGAGACATAGACAATACACACAGAGAGAGAGAGAGAGATTAGAGTCAATGATACCCCCTGGGACCTGGGCGAGAGACATAGACAACACAGAGAGAGAGAGAGAGAGAGAGAGAGAGAGATTAGAGTCAATGATACCCCCTGGGACCTGGGCGAGAGACATAGACAATACAGAGAGAGAGAGAGAGAGAGAGAGAGATTAGAGTCTATGATACCCCCTGGGACCTGGGCGAGAGACATAGACAATACACACAGAGAGAGAGAGAGAGATTAGTCTTCTATGATACCCCCTGGGACCTGGGCGAGAGACATAGACAACACAGAGAGAGAGAGAGATTAGAGTCTATGATACCCCCTGGGACCTGGGCGAGAGACATAGACAATACACAGAGAGAGAGAGAGAGAGAGAGAGAGAGAGAGATTAGAGTCAATGATACCCCCTGGGACCTGGGCGAGAGACATAGACAATACACAGAGAGAGAGAGAGAGAGATTAGAGTCTATGATACCCCCTGGGACCTGGGCGAGAGACATACACAATACAGAGAGAGAGAGAGAGAGAGTCTTCAATGATACCCCTGTATTATGTATTATAGCGCATTTGAAGAGTATTTGTTAATGTAAGTTATATTTCTACAAAACCGCTCAGAACGGACGAGGGCCGTGTACACAGACATCCAAGCCAAGGGGACTCACGTACATGGCCAAAACGTTCAGACTCCCATCGCGTTTGTTCATGAAAGTCGCAGGGCAGCTACAGGTCCTATAGGCTATTTACAGTATCTGTATCATCATGCATGATAGCTAAGACACGCAAGTGATAACAGACAAACAGCTGTTTTACATGACCGGGCTCTGCCCTTATAGATATTATTCCGTTAATAAAGTTCAAACCTTTTTTCCTCGCACGTGTCGCGCTGCAGATAACATGATGTAGTCTACAATATCACAAAGTAGACACACCAAATCGGTAGGCTACCGAGTCTCACAAGCGCTCCGGTTCAGGAAAACAGTGAGTTGTGTAGATTATGTATTAGGATTGTAGACTATATTAATTATTGTTTTTGCTACAACAGAGCCAGAACAGCCTCTGCACAGCACAACGGACCTATAGGTCAATAGGAATAAAGCAGGCAGTCCGTGTGTAAAGCCTAAAATAACTTCAAAAGTAAAAATATATGTAAAATAACCATACGTATCACGTTACTGGCAAAACTGTGCCACCTATTGCTTGTTTCATGAACCTATTTTGTTTTCCCTAGACTCCCATAAGTCGCATTTCATCAGTTAATGGAAACAGCGGACAATTCGCTCTTCTTTTTTCGACTTAATTAACATACTCTTCCTATTTTCGCAAAGTTTTCATGAAACGTGGCTACAGATAATACAGAGAGAGAGAGAGATTAGAGTCTTCTATGATACCCCCTGGAACCTGGGCGAGAGACATAGACAATACACAGAGAGAGAGAGAGAGAGAGATTAGAGTCTTCTATGATACCCCCTGGGACCTGGGCGAGAGACATAGACAATACACAGAGAGAGAGAGAGAGATTAGAGTCTTCTATGATACCCCCTGGAACCTGGGCGAGAGACATAGACAATACACAGAGAGAGAGAGAGATTAGAGTCTTCTATGATACCCCCTGGGACCTGGGCGAGAGACATAGACAATACACAGAGAGAGAGAGAGAGAGATTAGAGTCTATGATACCCCCTGGAACCTGGGCATTCAGAGCAACGTGAGGACAGTGGAGATGTATTTCTATAATCTAACCATAGATCCAGGTATTCTAGAGCGTACCTTCTATAATCTAGACATAGATCTAGGTGTTGTAGACCTTACCTTCTCCACCTTGGCGTATTTCTTGACATCTATCTCTTTGCGTCCGTTCTCTTCCATCTCCACGGTCCTCACAACGTCCAAAAAGATGTCAGGACAGTGGAGATGTATTTCTATAATCTAACCATAGATCTAGGTGTTCTAGACATAGATCTAGGTGTTCTAGACATAGATCTAGGTGTTCTAGACATAGATCTAGGTGTTCTAGACATAGTTCTAGGTGTTCTAACCATAGATCTAGGTGTTCTAACCATAGATCTAGGTGTTCTAACCATAGATCTAGGTGTTGTAGACCTTACCTTCTCCACCTTGGCGTACTTCTTGATGTCTATCTCCTTGCGTCCGTTCTCCTCCATCTCCACTATAATCTAACCATAGATCTAGGTGTTCTAGCCATAGATCTAGGTGTTCTAACCATAGATCTAGGTGTTGTAGCGATAGATCTAGGTGTTCTAACCATAGATCTAGGTGTTCTAGACATAGATCTAGGTGTTCTAGACATAGATCTAGGTGTTCTAGACATAGATCTAGGTGTTCTAGACATAGATCTAGGTGTTCTAGACATAGATCTAGGTGTTCTAGACATAGATCTAGGTGTTCTAGCCATAGATCTAGGTGTTCTAGACATAGATCTAGGTGTTGTAGACCTTACCTTCTCCACCTTGGCGTACTTCTTGATGTCTATCTCCTTGCGTCCGTTCTCCTCCATCTCTACTATAATCTAACCATAGATCTAGGTGTTCTAGACATGGTTCCAGGTGTTCTAACCATAGATCTAGGTGTTCTAGCCATAGATCTAGGTGTTCTAACCATAGATCTAGGTGTTCTAACCATAGATCTAGGTGTTCTAACCATAGATCTAGGTGTTCTAACCATAGATCTAGGTGTTGTAGACCTTACCTTCTCCACCTTGGCGTACTTCTTGATGTCTATCTCCTTGCGTCCGTTCTCCTCCATCTCCACTATAATCTAACCATAGATCTAGGTGTTCTAGCCATAGATCTAGGTGTTGTAGACATAGATCTAGGTGTTGTAGACCATACCTTCTCCACCTTGGCGTACTTCTTGATGTCTATCTCTTTGCGTCCGTTCTCCTCCATCTCCACTATAATCTAACCATAGATCTAGGTGTTGTAGACATAGATCTAGGTGTTGTAGACCTTACCTTCTCCACCTTGGCGTACTTCTTATTTCTTGATGTCTATCTCCTTGCGTCCGTTCTCCTCCATCTCCACTATAATCAGTTCTATAATCTAACCATAGATCCAGGTGTTCTAACCATAGATCTAGGTGTTGTAGCCATAGATCTAGGTGTTGTAGACCTTACCTTCTCCACCTTGGCGTACTTCTTGATGTCTATCTCCTTGCGTCCGTTCTCCTCCATCTCTACTATAATCTAACCATAGATCTAGGTGTTGTAGACCTTACCTTCTCCACCTTGGCGTACTTCTTGATGTCTATCTCCTTGCGTCCGTTCTCCTCCATCTCTACTATAATCTAACCATAGATCTAGGTGTTGTAGCCATAGATCTAGGTGTTCTAACCATAGATCTAGGTGTTCTAACCATAGATCTAGGTGTTCTAGCCATAGATCTAGGTGTTGTAGACCATACCTTCTCCACCTTGGCGTACTTCTTGATGTCTATCTCCTTGCGTCCGTTCTCCTCCATCTCCACGGTCCGGACTGCGTCCAGGGCGATGTTACAGGCCAGGTCTGACCAACGACTCAAAGCTTTGGTGTTGATGGCAGAGTTTATGATCTGGAGCATCATGGATCTGTCGTTGGGATCCACTGGAGTACTGGAAATAAAATAACATCATTAATAATCTGTAGCATCATGGATCTGTCGTTGGGATCCACTGGAGTACTGGAGATAAGATATTATTATTAATTATTATTAATGATCTGTAGCATCATTGGGCAAAGTTAGCCGTGTGCTAATTTACCATCATGATCATCATCATCATCATAACGCATCGTTTACCAGACGAACGGAGAGAGTTTCTCCGCAGCGGAAAGTCAACAGAACACGGTGACATCATGCAAGTTTATCCTTTTATCCTTCATCAAAAAAATATCCCAATAATATGTTGTTCAGGAGAGGAAATGGCAGCGTTTTGATTGTTTATTGATTATGGGCATACTATTTATTTGTATTATTAAATATTGCCTTTTTGGTCTTTTAAAAAGGAGCCAATATAAATGTATAGGCTGCAATTTGTCTACCAATGTTAATGTATATTAAATTTGGGGGTATAAAAAAAAACAAATACTAAAAAAAAATACAAAAAATAAAAATAAAATCCGGTTAACCTCCGGTTAATCCTGTCAGCTAGTCGGGAGGCTAATTAACCGTTAGTGACATCATTAACTGGAATTAATATAATACGGTAATAAATATTAATGATCTGTCGTACTGGAATTAATATAATATTAGTACTGTAATTATAATGCTAATTAGAGAATGATCCTAATGATGAAACATTAGAGGGAACAGTGGTAAACATAAACATTAACTAATATCTGTCATGTTGGGGCTGTGGCTCAGGAGGTAGAGCAGCTTTCTGTCTAATATCTAACTAATATCTAACTAATATCTAATGTCTAATATCTAACTAATATCTGTCATGTTGGGGCTGTGGCTCAGGAGGTAGAGCAGCTTTCTGTCTAATATCTAACTAATATCTAACTAATATCTGTCATGTTGGGGCTGTGGCTCAGGAGGTAGAGCAGCTTTCTGTCTAATATCTAACTAATATCTAACTAATATCTGTCATGTTGGGGCTGTGGCTCAGGAGGTAGAGCAGCTTTCTGTCTAAAGCCCCTGATACACTAGCAATGTTTTGATCAATATCAACTAGCAATGTCACCATCAACAGGCAACATGATGAGACACATGGCAACAGGCAACATGATGAGACACATGGCAACAGGCAACATGATGAGACACATGGCAACAGGCAACATGATGAGACACATGGCAACAGGCAACATTAAAAGGGGAATTCCACCCATTTTCATTTTTTCCTGAGAGTGTACAAATGTGAACCAAATGGACCCTAGCGGGTCCATTTGGTTCCATTTGTACACTCTCAGAAAAAAAGAAGCCTTAGTTTGCATTGAATCATTTTCACCTAACTGCCACCCAACTCAAAATGTTCATTTAGTGGAATAAAAGTAACAAAATCCTTGTTTTTGTCCACCGCCGTGAAGCAGCAGCAGCAGCCATGTTGGTTTCAGAAAAGTTTATCCGTAGGAGTCTAGGAGAAAGGATCACATGACGCCAAGGAGGGCTGTGATTGGAGGATTCTGAAATGTTGACCAGTAGAGGGCTAAAGATCTGACTTTTCTGAACAACCAGGAGTTTCTGTCTAAGTCTGAACCTTTCTGTCTAAGTCTGAACCTTTCTGTCTAAGTCTGAACCTTTCTGTCTAAGTCTGAACCTTTCTGTCTAAGTCTGAACCTTTCTGTCTA
Source organism: Benthosema pterotum (assembly GCA_039105355.1). Lineage (NCBI taxonomy): Eukaryota > Metazoa > Chordata > Actinopteri > Myctophiformes > Myctophidae > Benthosema > Benthosema pterotum. The sequence goes on from CM076967.1 coordinate 56,083,642, forward strand.
AGACTGAACCTTTCTGTCTAAGACTGAACCTTTCTGTCTAAGACTGAACCTTTCTGTCTAAGACTGAGCCTTTCTGTCTAAGACTGAACCTTTCTGTCTAAGACTGAACCTTTCTGTCTAAGACTGAACCTTTCTGTCTAAGACTGAACCTTTCTGTCTAAGACTGAGCCTTTCTGTCTAAGACTGAACCTTTCTGTCTAAGACTGAACCTTTCTGTCTAAGACTGAACCTGAACCTTTCTGTCTAAGACTGAACCTTTCTGTCTAAGACTGAGCCTTTCTGTCTAAGACTGAACCTTTCTGTCTAAGACTGAACCTTTCTGTCTAAGACTGAACCTTTCTGTCTAAGACTGAACCTTTCTGTCTAAGACTGAACCTTTCTGCCTAAGACTGAACCTTTCTGTCTAAGACTGAACCTTTCTGTCTAAGACTGAACCTTTCTGTCTAAGACTGAACCTTTCTGTCTAAGACTGAACCTTTCTGTCTAAGACTGAACCTTTCTGTCTAAGACTGAGCCTTTCTGTCTAAGACTGAGCCTTTCTGTCTAAGATTGAACCCCAAACTGCCTGCAGTGAGTTGGTGGATGTTCAGCTTGTTGCTACCATTGGTGTGTGAATGTGTGAAGTTTAGGAGGCTGAGTGTCGACTTTTCACCACTTCACCTCACTGTATGTATGAATGGAGCATTGTAAAGCCCTTTGGAAAGCACTAGAAAGATGCAATCCATTATTATTCATTATTACGTTTTTTTTTCCTTTGGGTTGTTCCTTAATGTAAATCACTCTGGATTTAGAGTCTGATAATTTACTACAGTGTAAACTGTAATCCAACTGGAAGTAGTGTGTGTGTGTGTGTGTGTGTGTGTGTGTGTGTGTGTGTGTGTGTGTGTGTGTGTGTGTGTTACCTGACTTCCTTCAACATCTCCAGCATGTCATCCAGAGCCTGTCTGTAAGCACTGATGATTACTGTAGGATGCATCTGTTGTTCTAGGAACTGTTCTGCTACTGACAGCATCTCTCCAGCTGTTAATATAGATATATAAACATTATATTATATACTGTAGGATGCATCTGTTGTTAATATAGATATATAAACATTATATTATATACTGTAGGATGCATCTGTTGTTCTAGGAACTGTTCTGCTACTGACAGCATCTCTCCAGCTGTTAATATAGATATATAAACATTATATTATATACTGTAGGATGCATCTGTTGTTCTAGGAACTGTTCTGCTACTGACAGCATCTCTCCAGCTGTTAATATAGATATATAAACATTATATTATATACTGTAGGATGCATCTGTTGTTCTAGGAACTGTTCTGCTACTGACAGCATCTCTCCAGCTGTTAATATAGATATATAAACATTATAATATATACTGTAGGATGCATCTGTTGTTCTAGGAACTGTTCTGCTACTGACAGCATCTCTCCAGCTGTTAATATAGATATATAAACATTATAATATATACTGTAGGATGCATCTGTTGTTCTAGGAACTGTTCTGTTACTGACAGCATCTCTCCAGCTGTTAATATAGATATATAAACATTATATTATATAGTGTAGGATGCATCTGTTGTTCTAAGAACTGTTCTGCTACTGACAGCATCTCTCCAGCTGTTAATATAGATATATAAACATTATATTATATAGTGTAGGATGCATCTGTTGTTCTAAGAACTGTTCTGCTACTGACAGCATCTCTCCAGCTGTTAATATAGATATATAAACATTATATTATATACTGTAGGATGCATCTGTTGTTCTAGGAACTGTTCTGCTACTGACAGCATCTCTCCAGCTGTTAATATAGATATATAAACATTATATTATATACTGTAGGATGCATCTGTTGTTCTAAGAACTGTTCTGCTACTGACAGCATCTCTCCAGCTGTTAATATAGATATATAAACATTATATTATATACTGTAGGATGCATCTGTTGTTCTAGGAACTGTTCTGCTACTGACAGCATCTCTCCAGCTAAAATATATAAACATATTATACCATAAATACTATAATATATCCTACAATATGTACAATAAATACTATAATATACAGCACACATCACTGCCTCAGAACTAACCCTAACTGCTAGGGCTGCAAATGAATATTCCATATTCCAAAGAATATTTGAATATTAAAATGTAAAGACTATTCAAATGTTAATTTAAGGTTCGAATTTAAATGAACAGTAATACAATTACTGTGTGAGTTCCCACAAGACTCACATAAACTAAAACGAACTAATGCAAAAATAGATAAGATGATTATCACTCGTTAATTATATGGAGCAACTAATAGAGGAACAATGAGGATGTTACAGCATATTAGGATGCAATATTTCATATTATATACATTCAATATTCAAATAATTGGATATTCGTTGGAATCCACATGGTTTTTTAAAAGGAATATTTGAATGTAGTTTTTGGTCAGTTCTAAACCTAAACCTCTAGGCTCTGTCTGAGCAGTTAATGTTAGTTAACTCCATTAACCATCTATTAACTAACTATTACATTATCATTATCTATTACAGTTAATGTTAGTTAACTCTATTAACTAACTATTACATTATCATTATCTATTACAGTTAATGTTAGTTAACTCTATTAACTAACTATTACATTATCATTATCTATTACAGTTAATGTTAGTTAACTCCATTAACCATCTATTAACTAACTATTACATTATCATTATCTATTACAGTTAATGTTAGTTAACTCCATTAACCATCTATTAACTAACTATTACATTATCATTATCTATTACAGTTAATGTTAGTTAACTCTATTAACTAACTATTACATTATCATTATCTATTACAGTTAATGTTAGTTAACTCCATTAACCATCTATTAACTAACTATTACATTATCATTATCTATTACAGTTAATGTTAGTTAACTCTAATACCCATCTATTAACTAACTATTACATTATCATTATCTATTACAGTTAATGTTAGTTAACTCTAATACATTATCATTATCTATTACCATCACACAGTTAATGTTAGTTAACTCTATTAACTATTAACTAACTATTACATTATCATTATCTATTACAGTTAATGTTAGTTAACTCTAACACCCATCTATTAACTAACTATTACATTATCATTATCTATTACAGTTAATGTTAGTTAACTCTAATACATTATCATTATCTATTACCATCACACAGTTAATGTTAGTTAACTCTAATACCCATCTATTAACTAACTATTACATTATCCTTATCTATTACCATTATACTGGGTAACTCTATAACCCAGTATGATGACATATGGTTAGTTATTACCCAGTATAATGACAGAAGTAGTTTATAAAGCTAGTTATTACCCAGTATAATAACAGAAGTAGTTTATAAAGCTAGTTATTACCCAGTATAATAACAGAAGTAGTTTATAAAGCTAGTTATTACCCAGTATAATAACAGAAGTAGTTTATAAAGCTAGTTATTACCCAGTATAATAACAGAAGTAGTTTATAAAGCTAGTTATTACCCAGTATAATAACAGAAGTAGTTTATAAAGCTAGTTATTACCCAGTATAATAACAGAAGTAGTTTATAAAGCTAGTTATTACCCAGTAAAATAACAGAAGTAGTTTATAAAGCTAGTTATTACCCAGTATAATAACAGAAGTAGTTTATAAAGCTAGTTATTACCCAGTATAATAACAGAAGTAGTTTATAAAGCTAGTTATTACCCAGTATAATAACAGAAGTAGTTTATAAAGCTAGTTATTACCCAGTATAATAACAGAAGTAGTTTATAAAGCTAGTTATTACCCAGTATAATAACAGAAGTAGTTTATAAAGCTAGTTATTACCCAGTATAATAACAGAAGTAGTTTATAAAGCTAGTTATTACCCAGTATAATAACAGAAGTAGTTTATAAAGCTAGTTATTACCCAGTATAATAACAGAAGTAGTTTATAAAGCTAGTTATTACCCAGTATAATAACAGAAGTAGTTTATAAAGCTAGTTATTACCCAGTATAATAACAGAAGTAGTTTATAAAGCTAGTTATTACTAGTGATGGCCGTGTGAAACTGAAGCTCCGACACAAGCTCCGAACCCCGCCTTCATTTGCATATGAACCACTGCTCCGAAGCTTGCTTCACTCAGGAAAAAGTCACGTGACCAGTGACGTTCGAAGCAGTAACTGTTTCATTTCCTCATACCGGTTCGATCATGGTTCCAAGGATCAGAGCCATCTAGTAGAAGAGTTGCGACATTGAGGGGTCAGAAACCAAGCGCTCGAATGCTGTTCATGCAGCCCGAATAGGGACAACCTACGTTTTCATTCATGATTACGTCGGTTGTACTAACACTACAACACGATCTAAAATAAAGCGATTCAAGATAACGCTGGACTATTGCCAATGTCTTTCTACCTACTTCAGGTCCAGGACTTGTTGTCCCCATTCTCTATTCAAGTCTAAGTAGAAGATCCTCCATTGAATGGCCCTATGAAGTGGACCGAGTTGTCGTAACTCTGTCTATACTCTGCCGCTGCCACGGATCAGCTTTCACAACGACAGAAGCCCTGTCCAAATAATACTTCAGTGGCATCTGCGTAGCGTGCGGGACTCGTAAACCGGAGGTCGCGGGTTCGAATCAGGGTTGAGGTGCTGTAATCAGCTGATACAATAGAATATGCAGTGACTCCTTTATATTGTTTACTAAATGCAATTGAATGATTGCGTTTAATAAACATTGTAACTATTTTTAAAGTTATATATATATATATATATATATCATGTGGGTTTTATATGATATCATCATGACGGATGATAGTATTAATTTCTTACACTCCAGATAAAAAAAAAAAAACAGATGACCAGAGCCATGGGGATAAACCTCATATGTAGCCTAATCAACAAGTGTATTTCTATTATCAAATCTGATAATATTTAGCCTATTATTGTTTTACCGTGTCATGTATTGAGTGTTTCACTGTTTCAAATGCTAGAAATGCATTCTAGCATTTCACCAGCAGATGTCCCTATCATGACTGAACCACTGCTTCAAAGCTTCGTACCTTTTTGAACCAATCGGTTCAAATTGTGCAAAGCTTCATAAAAGCTTCAACTGCCCATCACTACTTATTACCCAGTATAATAACAGAAGTAGTTTATAAAGCTAGTTATTACCCAGTATAATGACAGAAGTAGTTTATAAAGCTAGTTATTACCCAGTATAATAACAGAAGTAGTTTATAAAGCTAGTTATTACCCAGTATAATAACAGAAGTAGTTTATAAAGCTAGTTATTACCCAGTATAATAACAGAAGTAGTTCCATCTCCAACTTCCTCATCTTGAGTTCTGCTGATTTCAATCATCGACTTAGCAGCTGGATGTTGGACCTGGATCTGTACACACGCACAAACACAATAAATACCACAAATAGTGTGAGAGTGCCTGCGTGTGTGTGTGTGTGTGTGTGTGTGTGTGTGTGTGTGTGTGTGTGTGTGTGTTAGGGCTGGGCGTCGGCGATATGAGATTTTTGCCATATCCCGATATTGCTCATTTCATATCCCGATACAATATAAATCACGATATAGCACATTTTTGTAAATTGCATATAATGCATAGTATATATATATATAAACTTGTCCAGTGGAAATGCAGTTTGAAATGATATACTCAACAAGTCACGTTACTAAATAATACTTCATTTAGACACCGTGTGAATCAGTTTGTATTTGACTATTTGGTTTTCAACATCAATTTGTTGTTTCTTTACCCAACAAAGAACTAAATTGAATCAGTGCAGTAGAACATGTTGGCAGTAAACAGAAAATACAGCCCTTGCCCTTAAAATAAATATTGGTTCCAAAATACCAAATGTAATGGAGCTGTTTAAAGTGTAGCTGCAAAAATAATATATTATGCTATATGAACAGTTTGATATTTGAGGTAGCTACAGTACTCCACACACACACACACACACACACACACACACACACACACACACACACACACACACACACACACACACACACACACACACACACACACACACACACACACACACACACACACAGTAATGTCATAGTAACATGTTGGAAATGGGTGGAATTCCCCTTTTTGGTGGAATTCCTCTTTCAGGCAGCTATGGACAAGTCCATTCCATGTGGGAATAAATAATGAGAGAGAGAATCTCTTTATTTATTGTTTCAACTATGTTGACGTGCTTGTTGCTTTTCTCGTGCTTATCAAAAGCTGGGTGACAGAAATCCTTTGTCCCTGTATGAAAATGCGGTTTTATCGGCCAGATTTGGATGCTTGCGTCATAGCCTATCTAGCGTTCTTCAAGGGGAGCGACCGGCCGGGCCTAGCCGAGGGAAGAGCCCTCTCGGTGGGATGGAATTGGCATGTCGCCCCGGCGACATCGCACAGCAGCCACTGTGCAAGTTCTTTTCTGTGCGGTCCAGCGTGATGATTCAATTTGGCGTCTCAGAGATTGCGGTTGTGGAACACCAAAAATAATTCCTTAATGGCGCTTTCTTCTTGGATATTTTGACGAGAGTTTGGCTATAAGTTAGAAGATTAACGTGTCAGTAACAGCGAACGTAGTAGAGCCGCCATTGGACTGGTCCCATGAAGTGAACGGAGTTTAAGGCGTGTTTTTTTTTTCTTCCCCAAAATCCCGCCGGCCGGAGTTCCACACCGCCACCGGTCCGGAGAACTTTAATCCCTGCCACATCCACACGACAGAAGTTGCCCCTCATGTTTCCTCCACCACCACTACCCCCGGCTCTATCATGTTTGTTTGTGTTTTAGCAGCAGCAGCGTGTATTATGGAGCGCTGCCATAAAACACTCGCGTAAAGCGTGTTTTTTTTGAGACACTGCGATATAAACGATAGAGCTCATTTTAGACGATAGAAATTTTCTATCGTCTATACGAGATATATCGTTTTATCGCCCAGCCCTAGTGTGTGTGTGTGTGTGTGTGTGTGTGTGTGTGTGTGTGTGTGTGTGTGTGTGTGTACATGCCTCTCTCAGGATAGCGTTTCCATCGTTGGTCATCACTATTCCTCCCATTGGATCCAACAACATCTGGAGAAGAAAACACTTCATTATTCACCACATAAATATAACTAAAACACTTCATTATTCACCACATTGGTGTAAAATACATAAATATAACAATTATCTCTTTGATAAGTCCCTCCCCAACCTGCCCTTATCCAATAGGAATGCTAGCAGAGGACTAGCTGTCTGTCTTTGTCCAATAGGAACACTAGCAGAGGACTAGCTGTCCAATAGGAACACTAGCAGAGGACTAGCTGTCCAATAGGAACACTAGCAGAGGACTAGCTGTCCAATAGGAACACTAGCAGAGGACTAGCTGTCCAATAGGAACACTAGCAGAGGACTAGCTGTCCAATAGGAACACTAGCAGAGGACTAGCTGTCCAATAGAACACTAGCAGAGGACTAGCTGTCCAATAGGAACACTAGCAGAGGACTAGCTGTCCAATAGGAACACTAGCAGAGGACTAGCTGTCCAATAGGAACACTAGCAGAGGACTAGCTGTCCAATAGGAACACTAGCAGAGGACTAGCTGTCCAATAGGAACACTAGCAGAGGACTAGCTGTCCAATAGGAACACTAGCAGAGGACTGGCTGTCCAATAGAACGCTAGCAGAGGACTAGCTGTCCAATAGGAACACTAGCAGAGGACTGGCTGTCCAATAGGAACACTAGCAGAGAACTGGCTGTCCAATAGGAACACTAGCAGAGGACTAGCTGTCCAATAGGAACACTAGCAGAGGACTAGCTGTCCAATAGGAACACTAGCAGAGGACTAGCTGTCCAATAGGAACACTAGCAGAGGACTAGCTGTCTGTCTTTGTCCAATAGGAACACTAGTAGAGGACTAGCGTCTGTCTTTGTCCAATAGAACACTAGCAGAGAACTAGCTGTCCAATAGGTACACTAGCAGAGGACTAGCTGCCGTTCTGTCAACCATAGAGATGACATGATTTTCTTCATAATGTAAATTAATCATTTCAGTAGCAAGAGCTTCAGAATAAGAGCTTCTAAATCTTTGATCTTTACAGACTATGGACTGGACTAGACGATCTCAGCACTATTATAGATAAGTATAATCTCAGTATATTGTGTATAATCTCAGTATAATCTCAGTATATTGTGTATAATCTCAGTATAATCTCAGTATATTGTGTATAATCTCAGTATATTGTGTATAATCTCAGTATAATCTCAGTATATTGTGTATAATCTCAGTATATTGTGTATAATCTCAGTATAATCTCAGTATATTGTGTATAATCTCAGTATATTGGGTTTAATCCCAGTATATTGGGTATAATCTCAGTATAATCTCAGTATATTGTGTATAATCTCAATATATTGTGTATAATCTCAGTATAATCCCAGTATATTGGGTTTAATCCCAGTATATTGGGTTTAATCTCACCTTCATCATAGCTCGGGGTCCCAGGCAGGTTCTGATGACATCAGCAATGGTCTGAAACACAAACACATGATGTGGAAAAGTGCAGATCTACAAGCTCACCATGCAGACCCTCCCCCCCCCCCCCCCCCCCAGCACAGTTAGTATTATCATAGCAGTATATAGGTAGTATAGACCTGCACAGTGACGTCACCAGCCCTGTTCCACTAGTGCAGGGCCAACCGGTCACAGACTAAGAGCCATGTTTCTCACTGTGTTACGGCAAAGAGCCACATCAAATGGTCACAACGGTTAGAAAACCGCCGCGACGGCCGTCACGGCCGTCGCGGTCGCAAATAGATTCCCCCTCTCCTGCCATAAGACAGGTGCATTTGTGTGCAGGTGCGCATTGCGCAATGCAAAGACACACTATTAAAACATATAGACATGTATTTTGAAACAGGGTTTACAGTCCAAAAAAGTATATGACACTCTCAAGAGTTAAAATAATTCATCATGTGAATTAGCCCAAGTCTATAATACTAGAGAATGTGGAAGATTAATGGCAGGGGTGTAGTGGAGGGGGACGCGGGGGGACGGCGTCCCCCCACTTCTCTAAAATATTTTTGGGGCAAAAGGGAAAAAAAAATCATTAGCATGGTGAAATACATCTTAATGACATCATCAAGATGTGTTTCACCATGTTAATGAGTTTCCTTTTTTCTGAGAGTGCACAAATGGAACCAAATGGACCCGCTAGGGTCCATTTGGTTCACATGGTCCATTTGGTTCCATTTGTGCACTCTCAGAAAAAAAAAATAAAAGGAGTGGAATTTCCCTTTAAGGGGCGTCCCCCCACTTCTAAAAGTACCACTACAACACTGATTAATGGTCATTTTGTAAACGAAATCTTTAGCTTTGGGGTCTATGGAGCTAAAATGGTGGTCTGTGGCTCAAATTCTGAATAAATGGTGGGCCCTGGTAGAAAAAAAAAAGGTTGAAAACCACTGGTAGGGAATGAATGACTGCGCCATGAGGCCAAGCGTTTTTGACAGCTTCATGTGGAAGCCCCTTGAGAGCCGCATGTAACCAGCTGAAGAGCCGCATGCGGCTCGCGAGCCACAGGTTGGCCACCCCTGCACTAGTGGATTCACCAGCCCTGTTCCACTAGTGGATTCACCAGCCCTGTTCCACTAGTGGATTCACCAGCCCTGTTCCACTAGTGGATTCACCAGCCCTGTTCCACTAGTGGATTCACCAGCCCTGTTCCACTAGTGGATTCACCAGTCCTGTTCCACTAGTGGATTCACCAGCCCTGTTCCACTAGTGGATTCACCAGGCCTGTTCCACTAGTGGATTCACCAGCCCTGTTCCACTAGTGGATTCACCAGTCCTGTTCCACTAGTGGATTCACCAGCCCTGTTCCACTAGTGGATTCACCAGCCCTGTTCCACTAGTGGATTCACCAGCCCTGTTCCACTAGTGGATTCACCAGCCCTGTTCCACTAGTGGATTCACCAGCCCTGTTCCACTAGTGGATTCACCAGCACTGTTCCACTAGTGGATTCACCAGCACTGTTCCACTAGTGGATTCACCAGCACTGTTCCACTAGTGGATTCCTCATTCATTTTCCTCATAGACTTTCAGAAAATGGTTAATTAAAAACACGATTGCGCTGCGGCCAAAGCCAACTCGGGTCGTGACAAATCATGACAACAAACATAATATCGTCATATAATATATAATTAGGAAGAAGTAGAAAACGGCATGATACAAGACTTTTTGTTTCGTTTTTCATCTTAGAAATGATTTGATTGTCCCAAAGGTTTGTGTGTGTCATCATGATTCGTCACGACTCGAGTTGGCTTTGTCCGCGGCGTAATCGTCTTTATATAAATTATTTTCGAAAAGTCTATGAGAAAAATGAATGGGGAAACCTATGGAACAGGGGCGGTGACGTCACTGTGCAGGTCTATACAGTATGGTAGTATATTGTATTATATACTATTGTATTAGTATATTGTAATATTTATACATACAGTATGGTAGTATATTGTATTATATACTATTGTATTAGTATATTGTAGTATTTCTACATACAGTATGGTAGTATATTGTAGTATTTCTACATATTATTATACAGTATGGTAGTATATTGTATTATATACTATTGTATTAGTATATTGTAGTATTTCTACATACAGTATGGTAGTATATTGTAGTATTTCTACATATTATTATACAGTATGGTAGTATATTGTATTATATACTATTGTATTAGTATATATTGTAGTATTTCTACATACTTTAGCTGCAGAGATGTTTCCAGTCTGAACTTTTCTTCCAGACTCTCTCTTCATATTCTGGCCTGGAAAACAAACAACAACTTTAAATATACAATCTATAGATCTACAATGTGCAGACAACAGATCTACAAGCTCCCAGACTCCACCAACAACCAGAACAACGTTTTACAAACAGTCTACCATGTTCATTTCAACAAGACTTGAAGATTTGCAAAGATTTTTTACATTTATTTTTGGTGATTCCCCTCCCATGGTGTACAGTTGTGTAGCAGTGGCTACAGCCTCTGTTGTGATGCCCCCAAAGTCTAGTATCTGCCCCCGGATCAAGGGGATGTCCCTTTGGTCTAGTGGTTAAGATGTTGGACTTTAAATTGTAAACGTTTTACCATTGTAAGTCGCTCTGTATCAAGAGCGTCTGCTAAATGCCTAAATTGTAATTCACACGGGAGACCAGAGTTGGAATCCTGGGTGTTACATAGCTCTGGTCCAGAGCTCCACTGCTTCTGAGTCTGACTTGCATTGGAGCTCTGTTGGTCTCTGTGCATTCAGCCATTACTTAGCCTCGACACCCAGGCTTCTGAGTCTGACTTGCATTGGAGCTCTGTTGGTCTCCGTGCATTCGGCCATTACTGCACCCGACCAGCCTCTCTTCTCTAGTGGATATATAAAGAACGTTTTACCTACTCACCAAAATAAACACGTCTTGTGTCATTAGAAAGCCTACTTACCTTAGTGTTAACACTCTGAGCCCCCCACCACACGGATAAAATGGACTTTACCTTAGTGGAAACACTCTGAGCCCCCCACCACACGGATAAAATGGACTTTACCTTAGTGGAAACACTCTGAGCCCCCCACCACATGGATAAAATGGACTTTACCTTAGTGGAAACACTCTGAGCCCCCCACCACACGGATAAAATGGACTTTTTGACCAGAACGTGATCGTTTTTCACCAGAAAAACAACCAGGATTTGCGCCCACTATCGATATTGCCAATAGAAACGTTCCATAGGAAATATTTTTCCTTCAGTGAAAAACGATCGCGTTTCCACTAAGGTAAAGTCCATTTTATCCGTGTGGTGGGGGGCTCAGAGTGTTTCCACTAAGGTAAAGTCCATTTTATCCATGTGGTGGGGGGCTCAGAGTGTTTCCACTAAGGTAAAGTCCATTTTATCCATGTGGTGGGGGGCTCAGAGTGTTTCCACTAAGGTAAAGTCCATTTTATCCATGTGGTGGGGGGCTCAGAGTGTTTCCACTAAGGTAAAGTCCATTTTATCCGTGTGGTGGGGGGCTCAGAGTGTTTCCACTAAGGTAAAGTCCATTTTATCCATGTGGTGGGGGGCTCAGAGTGTTAACACTAAGGTAAAGTCCATTTTATCCGTGTGGTGGGGGGCTCAGAGTGTTAACACTAAGGTAAAGTCCATTTTATCCGTGTGGTGGGGGGCTCAGAGTGTTTCCACTAAGGTAAGTAGGCTTTCTAATGACACAAGACGTGTTTATTTTGGTGAGTAGGTAAAACGTTCTTTATATATCCACTAGAGAAGAGAGGCTGGTCGGGTGCAGTAATGGCCGAATGCACAGAGACCAACAGAGCTCTAATGCTAGTCAGACTCAGAGCTAGCAGTGGAGCTCTGGACCAGAGCTATGTGTTACATATGAACGCTCAGTGGATCTACATCATTAATCAGCCTGGATAATGGCTCTCTTTTTACAGATCAACAAGTCTTAGTCCACAGTAACATGTTGAACAGATCTACAAGCTCACAGTAACATGAATAGATCTACAAGCTCACAGTAACATGTTGAACAGATCTACAAGCTCACAGTAACATGAATAGATCTACAAGCTCACAGTAACATGTTGAATAGATCTAAAAGCTCACAGTAACATGGTGAACAGATCTACAAGCTCTGATCATCTAAGCAGGGGTTTTCAACAGGTGGTCCCAGGTCGTCCCCAGGCTAAATGATGGAAAGTTGGTTAACCAGATGTAACTCTTGAGAATGTAAAAATGAAACCAAATGGACCCGCAAGGGTCCATTTGGTTTCATTTTTACGCTCTCAAGAGTTAAAACATTCATCTGAATTAGCACTATTTAATTAAGAAGTCTACACTGTTTTGTTTGCAAAATCCAGCCTGGAATTGTAAACAAAACCAAAAGAATTCTTTAGTTTTAGGTCTTTGCGGCTAAAATGTCATCAAATGGTGGTCCGTGGCTCAAATGCTGAGTAAATGGTGGTCCCTGGTGTCAAAAAGGTTGAAAACCCTTGATCTAAAATGTCTCATCATTCAGCATCATTCTGGTTTCACACCCAGTTTTACATCAGCGACTATTAGGAGTTCATTATATTATATTATATTATATTATATTATATTATATTATATTATATTATATTATATTATATTATATTATATTATTACAATGTTGATTAAATAATAACAATCGGCTAAATATAATAACTGAATGATCAGAACATTCTAGATCATCTTTGTGTCTGTCAGGCTAAAGCTAACCGGCTTCACACACACACACACACACACACACACACACACACACACACACACACACACACACACACACACACACACACACACACACACACACACACACACACACACACACACACACACACACACACACACACACACACACACACACACAGTGCTAAGCTAGCATGCTAACATGCTGTGTTAATTTGCATTATACAGTGTAAGCTTCAGTTAGCATGTTAGCATGTTAGCTTAGCATCTCCCGTCATGCTGATGCAGTGAGTCCACAGAGTCTATAATATTATTAATAATAATAATGTTATAATGAAGTTAACAACTATAATAATAATATGAATAACTCACTTAACACCAGCACTGGTCTGCCCATCATCTTGACTTTATATATTTATTCTGCTGATCTTTAAGAATAAATTTATTCTTCAGCACGAGACTGAAATCTGCCTGACTGACGACCCGGAAGAGAAAAGGAGGAGCACAGGGTTCTGATGACCCGGAAGAGAAAAGGAGGAGCACAGGGTTGCCATATATGGTTACCGTCAAAGACATCTAGTAGAACAGTTGCGACATTGAAGGGTCAGAAAGTGAGCGCTTGTTGTCCCTGTTCGTTGTCCCCATTCTCAATAGAAGTCTAAGTAGAAGAGCTATTAAACTGACCCCATGAAGTGAACGGAGTTGTCGTAACTCTGTCTATACTCTATGGCTCTGGCCCTGGCTGAAACAAGCAGCCAGATCTGTGACGAAAACAAGCACAAAACAGGCAAATCTACATGAATGAATGAATGAATGAATGAATGAATGAATGAATGAATGAATGAATGAATGAATGAATGAATGAATGAATGAATGAACAATCAATCAATTAATCAGCAATTATTTGCAGTCTCTTTTTCCATCCGGACTATACAGATCAACAGTCTGATAAAATAATATGTCAACAGCAGCAGACTGTCCTTAGTTGGACAAAATAATGTAATGAATGAATGAATGAATGAATGAATGAATGAATGAATGAATGAATGAATGAATGAATGAATGAATGAATGAATTTTTTTATTAACAGAGATGAGAGTTACAGTACAAGTCAAGTACACACTGCTACAAAACTGATAACAGCTTGGAGAATTACAGTACAATTCAAGTACAACTGCATCAAATCTGACAGAGCTGATTGGACACACTAGTTAAGCATACACTTGTTTACAATAGTGTCCAACTTGTTCATTTCATTTAGGCATTCAAATACATACAAAACAACTACTTCAGTGAAGTCAGAAGCAGCAAATCATGGAGGTAAAATCATAGTGGAGGTAAAAAGGGAAAAGAGAAATGTACAAAGAGGAGAGGCGGGGTGGGTGGGGGGATTTTATATACATTTTTGTTTTACAGAGGCCAGTTTCAAATAGCAGCCATCTGTAGGTGCCCCTTGAGAGCGGTTTTGAAGGAGTCAAGGGATTCACAAGTCTTAATGACTGTTGGTAGGGCGTTCCACATTTTTGGTTGCATATGAGCGGAAGGAATTAAGTCCCTTGTTTGTGTGGAAGTCTTTTACTTCAAAGTGAGAGTCACTGGCTTTTTACTGTAAACGTTTTACAGACTTTAGGAAACAAGCCTAAATCACGTACACCTTGTGTATCAAACAAACTCCCAAAATAGCACAACCAAACAATCAACTACTATTTTTTATTTGTACAAGAAAGCGTCGCTTACAGTAAGCCAACATGGCAACACTGATTACTGCTCGGCGCTCAGATCCGGTCGAGCAGTTTCCGTATCCGCTCCAGACCGGATGTGCAACCTGTGTCAGAGTCTGACCAATGAGCGCAGAGCATGCTGTGACAGAGTCTGACCAATGAGCGCAGAGCATGCTGTGACAGAGTCTGACCAATGAGCGCAGAGCATGCTGTGACAGAGTCTGACCAATGAGCGCAGAGCATGCTGTGACAGAGTCTGACCAATGAGCGCAGAGCATGCTGTGACAGGGTGTGGCGTTTTATTAGGCTTTGTTTCTATAGAGCTGCGCAGTGACGTCACCGCCCCTGTTCCAGAAATGGATTCCCCATTCATTTTTCTCATAGACTTTTCGAAAATAATTTATATCAAGACGATTACGCCGCGGACAAAGCCAACTCGAGTCGTGACGAATCATGATGACACACACAAACTTTTGGGACAATAAAATAATTTCTAAGATGAAAAACGAAACAAAAAGTCTTGTATCATGCCGTTTTCTACTTCTTCCTAATTATATATTATATGACGATATTGTGTTTGTTGTCATGATTTGTCACGACCCGAGTTGGCTTTGTCTGCAGGGTAATCGACCCGAGTTGGCTTTGTCTGCAGGGTAATCGTCTTTATATAGAAGTCCATGAGGAAAATGAATGAGGATTCCATTTCTGGAACATGAGCGACATCATGAAAGGGGCAGGACTGCTTAGCTCTGTGAAGGAATGAATTATAACCATAGACATAAGTCTATGCTTTAGTTCAGAGACATATAGATCTAATCTATGCTTTAGTTCAGAGACATATAGATCTAATCTATGCTTTAGTTCAGAGACATATAGATCTAATCTATGCTTTAGTTCAGAGACATATAGATCTAATCTATGCTTTAGTTCATAGACATATAGATCTAATCTATGCTTTAGTTCAGAGACATATAGATCTAATCTATGCTTTAGTTCAGAGACATATAGATCTAATCTATGCTTTAGTTCAGAGACATATAGATCTAATCTATGCTTTAGTTCAGAGACATATAGATCTAATCTATGCTTTAGTTCATAGACATATAGATCTAATCTATGCTTTAGTTCAGAGACATATAGATCTAATCTATGCTTTAGTTCATAGACATACTATAAATCTAATCTATGCTTTAGTTCATAGACATATAGATCTAATCTATGCTTTAGTTCATAGACATACTATAGATCTAATCTATGCTTTAGTTCATAGACATACTATAAATCTAATCTATGCTTTAGTTCATAGACATACAGATTATAAATCTAATCTATGCTTTAGTTCAGAGACATATAGATCTAATCTATGCTTTAGTTCATAGACATATAGATCTAATCTATGCTTTAGTTCATAGACATACTATAAATCTAATCTATGCTTTAGTTCATAGACATACTATAAATCTAATCTATGCTTTAGTTCAGAGACATATAGATCTAATCTATGCTTTAGTTCATAGACATATAGATCTAATCTATGCTTTAGTTCATAGACATACTATAAATCTAATCTATGCTTTAGTTCATAGACATATAGATCTAATCTATGCTTTAGTTCAGAGACATATAGATCTAATCTATGCTTTAGTTCATAGACATACTATAAATCTAATCTATGCTTTAGTTCATAGACATATAGATCTAATCTATGCTTTAGTTCATAGCCATACTATAAATCTAATCTATTTCTCTTCACTGCCACAAGCGTTTCATCAGCCTGCATTACTCGGTTTGTCCACTTGAGGGAGACAAAGATCATAGGATAAATAAAAGGCACTCTGTGATCAAATACTTAATTTCTGTCTCTTAATATATATATTTCTTTATTATATTTCACAGTATTTGCAGAATGGGTGACTTTTAAACTAAAGTACAAGTCAATAATAAAAGTTTTACTTGTGGAGACACCATGAATCATCATGTTCAATTCATCACAGCATTTAGAGTCCTACAGATATTTACTCCCACAAGCAGGATTTTTCAGCCAGTGGTCCCTGAGAGGATCCCAGGTGGTCCCCGGGTTAAAGGATGGACCATAGGTAACCAAATGGACCCTTATCCGTAACTCTTGAGATGGTAAAAGTTAAACCAAGTATCATTTTACACTCTCAAGAGTTAAATTATATTTAAACATCTGAATTATTGAATTTTCAAGAATGTTTAAGAGCTCATGTTAAAATGATATGTGAAAAAAGTTTACAGCCATCACATTAACAGTAGTAGGGTTTCCCTAGGCACCCCACCAATTATTCCCTTGTATTACATCGGCCAGAAAACAAATATATACAAAATATTTACTTATAAAAAGGCGGAAAATGAGAACGTAGAACAATATTACATCAATATAAAGTATGAAGTAACAATAATACATAATTGTAAGACTATAAGTTAAATGCTTTGTTAAAAATATGAAACAAATCCTTAGAAATATCCGATCTACCACCGAGTGGCTCACTAAGAGCTTGTAGATCCATTTAAAAAAAAGGCCCCAAATTATTGAATATTCTGTCACAGCAAACGTTTTTTTTTACTGGAATATTTTCCTTCTAAAACAGAAAGTTGTTTATAAACGACTGACAGAAACACATTTTAACTTCTTTAAGATAATCCTTTATCTATAATATAAATATTTATAATATAAATAAAGGATTATGAAACTCATAAACAATAGAAACATCAAATGTCCCTGTAACAAACCCTGAGGAAAAAATAAAATACAGTACAGCCCTGCGTGTGTGTGCGTGTGTGTGTGTGTGTGTGTGTGTGTGTGTGTGTGTGTGTGTGTGTGTGTGTGTGTGTGTGTGTGTGTGTGTGTGTGTGTGTGTGTGTGTGTGTGTGTGTGTGTGTGAGGTCACAGTTCAACCCTGGGCTCTCTCTCCAGTCTCAGGATCAACTCCTCCATCCAGCTCTGCAAGACAAGATCATTATTATTATTATTATTATTATTATTATTAGGCAAAATCCTGCATCCTCCTGCAATGAAAGATTCAGAGCATATATATAACCTTCTCTCTGAGGAGAATATTCCATACTGCAGTGGACAATGATCAGGATATACAGTATATCTGTAGCTGAGAGCTACTCTACTCACATTGGATATACAGTATATACAGTATATACAGGATATACAGTAGATACAGGATATACAGTATATACAGTATATACAGTATATACAGTATATACAGGATATACAGTATATACAGTATATACAGGATATACAGTATATACAGTATATACAGGATATACAGTATATACAGTATATCTGTAGCTCATATATCTGTAGCTGAGAGCTACTCTACTCACATTGGATATACAGTATATACAGTATATACAGGATATACAGTAGATACAGGATATACAGTATATACAGTATATACAGGATATACAGTATATACAGTATATACAGGATATCTGTAGTATATCTGTAGCTGAGAGCTACTCTACTCACATTGGATATACAGTATATACAGTATATACAGTATATACAGGATATACAGTATATACAGTATATACAGTATATACAGGATATACAGTATATCTGTAGCTCATATATCTGTAGCTGAGAGCTACTCTACTCACATTGGATATACAGTATATACAGTATATACAGTATATACAGTATATACAGGATATACAGTATATACAGGATATACAGGATATACAGTATATACAGGATATACAGTATATACAGGATATACAGTATATACAGTATATACAGTATATACAGTATATACAGTATATACAGTATATACAGGATATACAGTGTATCTGTAGCTCATATATCTGTAGCTGAGAGCTACTCTACTCACATTGGGTGCAAATCCCAATCGCTGTGGAGCAGGTATGGTGTAAGTCTTCTCATTGGCTGCATGGCAGCAAATCAGGTTTGGGGCCGTGCTCATTGGCTGCATGGCAGCGAATCAGGTCTGGGGCCTTGAGGTAGGCCCGAAAGCCTATACCACCAGGCCTGGGCCTGGGCCTACCAAATAATTATCCATAATAATTAAAACCAGTCATCAAGAGCCTCAAATCATGATGAACAAAGCCGGGGAGTACAGTAACATTTTTAATTGGGGGGTCAGGTGATTTCTGGACCTTTTGACCTGCAGGTTTTAATTATTCTGGGTAATTATTTGGTAAGCTCAGGCCCAGGGCTGGTGATATAGGCTTTCGGCCTACCCCAAGGCCCCAGACCTGATTTGCTGCCATGCAGCCAATGAGAAGACTTACACTATGCCTGCTACACCACAGCGATTGAGAATTGCACCCATTTTCTAGTTTTATCAGGACAAATCGATAAACTTGTGAGATGTTATGGGACTAAATAGGAGCTCTGGTTTGCTGTGGGTGAGAGCAGTGGACAGCTGGTCAGAGCAGTGGACAGCTGGTCAGAGCAGTGGACAGCTGGTCAGAAATAAAATCATTGTGGGATCAATCCCACCCAGGGCTATAATATGGAGTCATACAGCAAGTCCTGTTTCTCACCTTCACTCTGTTGTTACTGTGTGGTGTGTGTGTGTGTGTGTGTGTGTGTGTGTGTGTGTGTGTGTGTGTGTGTGTGTGTGTGTGTGTGTGTGTGTGTGTGTGTGTGTGTGTTTCAGGGGCGGATGTAACATTTCCCAATTGGGGGGGGGGGGGGGGGGGGCAGGAGAAAATGGTATGGGTGCGGCTTCATCACGGGCGATACCATTTTCAGTTACAGGACTTTTATTAGTCAAGTAAAGCATCAATAATAACATCAGTTGTTGTTGAAGTTGCAACAGACACGCAGCATGCATAAAGCTAAAGGTCTGACTCAGAGAGTTTTCTGTTTTCAATGATGAAATGCTGTTGGTTTAGTGGTGACACAGCTGTAGTTAGTTAGTAGCAGTAGTAGTGTTTCACATCATTTTAAATAGAAGCACTTTAATTTGAAATATCTTGGGTTGTTTTGCATGATGCCATCATGTTTGGTGGGGCAGACTGGGTATTTAGGGGGGCATTGCCCCCCCATGCCCATGCCTAGATCGGCCCGTGTGTGTGTGTGTGTGTGTGTGTGTGTGTGTGTGTGTGTGTGTGTGTGTGTGTGGTGTGTGTGTGTGTGTGTGTGTGTGCGCGTGTGTGTGTGTGTGTGTGTGTGTGTGTGTGTGTGTGTGTGCGTGTGTGTGTGTGTGAGGTCGTACCCATACTGTCTCCGTCTTGTTGTTGTTGTTGTTGTTGTTGTTGTTGGGGGCGGGGCTCAGGTGACACAGCAGCCAATCCTGAGCCAGCGTGTCCATTCATCCGTCCAATAGCAGCAGCAGGGAGTGGGGCGGGGCCGATATCCATGGCTGTAGAAAGAATAATAATAACAACAGACTCCATTGGTTCCTCAAACTGTCAGTCAGAAAGAAAGCAGCAATCTGATTGGTCAGGCTTTGTGTATAAGGGTTTAGAAAGGGAGCTAGTGTTACTGTATTTACAGTCCCCAGAGAAACAACCCTGTTCAGTCCTCACTAGTGTTACTGTATTTACAGTCCCCAGAGAAACAACCCTGTTCAGTCCTCACTAGTGTTACTGTATTTACAGTCCCCAGAGAAACAACCCTGTTCAGTCCTCACTAGTGTTGCTGTATTTACAGTCCCCAGAGAAACAACCCTGTTCAGTCCTCACTAGTGTTACTGTATTTACAGTCCCCAGAGAAACAACCCTGTTCAGTCCTCACTAGTGTTACTGTATTTACAGTCCCCAGAGAAACAACCCTGTTCAGTCCTCACTAGTGTTACTGTATTTACAGTCCCCAGAGAAACAACCCTGTTCAGTCCTCACTAGTGTTACTGTATTTACAGTCCCCAGAGAAACAACCCTGTTCAGTCTCCTCACTAGTGTTACTGTATTTACAGTCCCCAGAGAAACAACCCTGTTCAGTCCTCACTAGTGTTACTGTATTTACAGTCCCCAGAGAAACAACCCTGTTCAGTCCTCACTAGTGTTGCTGTATTTACAGTCCCCAGAGAAACAACCCTGTTCAGTCCTCACTAGTGTTGCTGTATTTACAGTCCCCAGAGAAACAACCCTGTTCAGTCCTCACTAGTGTTACTGTATTTACAGTCCCCAGAGAAACAACCCTGTTCAGTCCTCACTAGTGTTACTGTATTTACAGTCCCCAGAGAAACAACCCTGTTCAGTCCTCACTAGTGTTACTGTATTTACAGTCCCCAGAGAAACAACCCTGTTCATTCCTCACTAGTGTTACTGTATTTACAGTCCCCAGTGAAACAACCCTGTTCAGTCCTCACTAGTGTTACTGTATTTACAGTCCCCAGAGAAACAACCCTGTTCATTCCTCACTAGTGTTACTGTATTTACAGTCCCCAGAGAAACAACCCTGTTCAGTCCTCACTAGTGTTACTGTATTTACAGTCCCCAGAGAAACAACCCTGTTCATTCCTCACTAGTGTTACTGTATTTACAGTCCCCAGTGAAACAACCCTGTTCAGTCCTCACTAGTGTTACTGTATTTACAGTCCCCAGAGAAACAACCCTGTTCAGTCCTCACTAGTGTTACTGTATTTACAGTCCCCAGAGAAACAACCCTGTTCAGTCCTCACTAGTGTTACTGTATTTACAGTCCCCAGAGAAACAACCCTGTTCAGTCCTCACTAGTGTTACTGTATTTCCAGTCCCCAGAGAAACAACCCTGTTCAGTCCTCACTAGTGTTGCTGTATTTACAGTCCCCAGAGAAACAACCCTGTTCAGTCCTCACTAGTGTTACTGTATTTACAGTCCCCAGAGAAACAACCCTGTTCAGTCCTCACTAGTGTTACTGTATTTACAGTCCCCAGAGAAACAACCCTGTTCAGTCCTCACTAGTGTTACTGTATTTACAGTCCCCAGAGAAACAACCCTGTTCATTCCTCACTAGTGTTACTGTATTTACAGTCCCCAGTGAAACAACCCTGTTCAGTCCTCACTAGTGTTACTGTATTTACAGTCCCCAGAGAAACAACCCTGTTCATTCCTCACTAGTGTTACTGTATTTACAGTCCCCAGAGAAACAACCCTGTTCAGTCCTCACTAGTGTTACTGTATTTACAGTCCCCAGAGAAACAACCCTGTTCATTCCTCACTAGTGTTACTGTATTTACAGTCCCCAGTGAAACAACCCTGTTCAGTCCTCACTAGTGTTTACTGTATTTACAGTCCCCAGAGAAACAACCCTGTTCATTCCTCACTAGTGTTACTGTATTTACAGTCCCCAGTGAAACAACCCTGTTCAGTCCTCACTAGTGTTACTGTATTTACAGTCCCCAGAGAAAGAACCCTGTTCAGTTCCTCACTAGTGTTACTGTATTTACAGTCCCCAGTGAAACAACCCTGTCATTCCTCACTAGTGTTACTGTTCGGAATTAGGCGATGTTATGGCACTCGGTTTCCGACCGACCAGACAAAGGACCAGATTTCCCCAATTAAAACTCTTTGGCTTGGTTACGTTTAGTTCTATTCAGTAAATACAAGAGCGTGTCTTTTAGTAGGTTTATTAATTGATATAAAATACAAACAATAACAAACAAACACACACATTCAAACAGATCAGTTGAACTCTTACACAATAATAGGTGGGTGGATTAAGGTTCTCCCTGCCCTGACTCTGTCCTATTTTGGGTAAAAGTACTCTATTACTCTTGATTACTTTGGTTTGATTACACTACTTTTAGTTACACCACTAGTTATTCTACACTAGCAGTAAGTAGGTTATTAGCTAGGATTATATGCTGCCAGCTAGTTAGTAATTAGTTTCTTATAATGCCAAATAATTAGTTTAGTTTCTTATGCCAACAATTAGTTCTTATGCCAATCATTAGGTTAGGTTGTCTTTAATGCCAACTGGTTAGCTAGATTTTCTTATGCCAAATGATCATTAGTTAGGTTGTCTTTAATGCCAACTGGTTAGCCAAATAATTAGCCAAATAATTAGCCAAATAATTAGCCAAATAATTAGGTTTTAATACTTTTGTTAGTTTAGGAGAAAAAAAAGGGAAAAACAGAATAACATCTATTATTACCATAATACACAACAGATATTATATTTATATGATAATATAAGTGTTGGATGGTTTATATTTACCAGTGGCATCTGGCCGATGTCTTTACGTTGCTTTTCTTATAGTTCTTTTGTTACATGGTCTTTCTTGGCGTTGGGTTACATCTTGCCAGCTTGGTGTGTGGATCTTGACTGACCACCAGAGCTATTACACCCTGAACTTCTTGAGTAATTTGGAACCTCCTTCTCTGCATTGATTTGCTATTTCACCCAGGAAATGGGTGGACCCCAGGAAGTGGGTAGAGAGCCATGTGGCCCCAACTATGCTGGTTAGTCTCTTATCTGATTCCCAAATCTCTGGCAAGAGAAGGGAGTTGTTTATTGCCCCTAAAGGAATGTGTGCCACAGCACTTTAGTTTTGCACCCTAATCAGGGCTGTACCTCAATGTTAGAGAAAGGCAGATTATTAGTTCAATACTACAGCATGCAATTTCTATTATTGGATTATTAATTTTCATATAACAATCGCCGATCTCAGATTGAGCTCGACAGTTTACTGTATTTACAGTCCCCAGAGAAACAACCCTGTTCATTCCTCACTAGTGTTGCTGTATTTACAGTCCCCAGAGAAACAACCCTGTTCAGTCCTCACTAGTGTTGCTGTATTTACAGTCCCCAGAGAAACAACCCTGTTCATTCCTCACTAGTGTTACTGTATTTACAGTCCCCAGAGAAACAACCCTGTTCAGTCCTCACTAGTGTTACTGTATTTACAGTCCCCAGAGAAACAACCCTGTTCATTCCTCACTAGTGTTACTGTATTTACAGTCCCCAGAGAAACAACCCTGTTCAGTCCTCACTAGTGTTACTGCAGAGTGCATATGATTTCATATCTTTAAACCAGTGGTTTTCAACCCTTTTCATACCAGGGCCCACTATTTGATCACATTTTAGCTCCACAGACCCCAAAACTGAAGATTTATTTTGCTTTTGTCAGGCTGGATTTGGGAAACAATCAATCAAAATGACCATTAATCTTCTACATTCTCTGATTTTGTAGACTTGGGCTAATTCACATGATGAATATTTTAACTCTTGATAGTGTAAACATGAAACCAAATGGACCCTCCATTACTTCATCGCCCGTGTTGCTTCGCGCCACGGGCGATGAAGTCGCACCCATACCATTTTCGGTTACAGGACTTTTATTAGTCAAGTAAAACATCAATAATAACATCAGTTGTTGTTGAAGTTGCAACAGACACGCAGCATGCATAAAGCTAAAGGTCTGACTCAGAGAGTTTTCAATGATGAAATGCTGTTGGTTTAGTGGTGACACAGCTGTAGTTAGTTAGTAGCAGTAGTAGTGTTTCACATCTTTTTAAATAGAAGCACTTTAATTTGAAATATTTTGGGTTGTTTTGCATGCCATTGTGTTTGGTGGGGCAGACTGCGCATTTAGGGGGGCATTGCCCCCCCATGCCCAGGCCTAGATCCGGCCCTGAGTCAGGAGTGAGGAAAACAACAGTGTTCATAGTATTCTAAACTCACCAACGGCCGGCTGTGAATGGTGACAAATATAGACGTTCTGATAGGTGGACGCTGCCTGTGGGTAGATGGAGCCCATTGGCTGCTCGTTAGCAGGAGGGATGCTGATTGGCTGGTCGTGAGCAGGAGGGATGGTGATTGGCTGGTTCCAGAAGACCACGCCCACACTGCTTGAGGCTGCGGCCGAAACATCTGCAGGAAATAAGTTCATTCAGAGTTTGTTTTTAATTCATCTCAACTCCATGCTGTATTAATAAGATGTTGATATAAAATAACATTTCTTTCTACATTTTCTAAATGTTTAGAATAGATTGAAGTAATTAACAAGAAATGAAAAATTAAATCAACAAAAAATGAAACCAAATGGACCCTTACGGGTCCATCGATTCACATTTCTTAATGACTGTTGGTAGGGTGTTCTACATTTTGGTGGCATAGGAGCAAAAGGAATTAAGTCCCTTGTTTGTGCCAAATCTGGGTTGCACATGGGTTAGTGTGTTGTGGGAGCGACTTGGTTGGCTTGGTTTATTAAAAAAAAAAAAAAAAAAAAACATAAAAGAGGAAAGAAATGTCTATGCTGTTCTGTTATAACCTGTAATAAAACAATGTAATGTAACAGAACTCTGTACCTCCAACTGTATATCTGTCCCTGTTTTCAACTGTTTTAGTCTATGGTTTTATATTATATCTGTCCCTGTTTTCAACTGTTTTAGTCTATGGTTTTATATTATATCTGTCCCTGTTTTCAACTGTTTTAGTCTATGGTTTTATATTATATCTGTCCCTGTTTTCAACTGTTTTAGTCTATGGTTTTATATTATATCTGTCCGTTTGCAACTGTTTTAGTCTATGGTTTTATATTATATCTGTCCCTGTTTTCAACTGTTTTAGTCTATGGTTTTAGTGACACTTGCTTTGTTTTCTCGTGCCAATAAAGCTCTTTTGAATAGAAATGAATTGGTTGACATTAAGGCAGTATTTGAACAGGTACATGGTGGTAGTTTGGTAGTTGACATTAAGGCAGTATTTAGACAGGTACATGGTGGTAGTTTGGTAGTTGACATTAAGGCAGTAACAGGTACATGGTGGTAGTTTGGTAGTTGACATTAAGGCAGTATTTAGACAGGTACATGGTGGTAGTTTGGTAGTTGACATTAAGGCAGTATTTAGACAGGTACATGGTGGTAGTTTGGTAGTTGACATTAAGGCAGTATTTAGACAGGTACATGGTGGTAGTTTGGTAGTTGACATTAAGGCAGTAACAGGTACATGGTGGTAGTTTGGTAGTTGACATTAAGGCAGTATTTAGACAGGTACATGGTGGTAGTTTGGTAGTTGACATTAAGGCAGTAACAGGTACATGGTGGTAGTTTGGTAGTTGACATTAAGGCAGTAACAGGTACATGGTGGTAGTTTGGTAGTTGACATTAAGGCAGTATTTAGACAGGTAGCCTACATGGTGGTAGTTTGGTAGTTGACATTAAGGCAGTATTTAGACAGGTACATGGTGGTAGTTTGGTAGTTGACATAAGGCAGTATTTAGACAGGTACATGTGGTAGTTTGGTAGTTGACATAAGGCAGTATTTGGACAGGTACATGGTGGTAGTTTGGTAGTTGACATTAAGGCAGTAACAGGTACATGGTGGTAGTTTGGTAGTTGACATTAAGGCAGTAACAGGTACATGGTGGTAGTTTGGTAGTTGACATTAAGGCAGTAACAGGTACATGGTGGTAGTTTGGTAGTTGACATTAAGGCAGTAACAGGTACATGGTGGTAGTTTGGTAGTTGACATTAAGGCAGTATTTAGACAGGTACATGGTGGTAGTTTGGTAGTTGACATTAAGGCAGTAACAGGTACATGGTGGTAGTTTGGTATTGACACTAAGGCAGTATTTAGACAGGTACATGGTGGTAGTTTGGTAGTTGACATTAAGGCAGTATTTAGGCAGGTACATGGTGGTAGTTTGGTAGTTGACATTAAGGCAGTATTTAGACAGGTACATGGTGGTAGTTTGGTAGTTGACATTAAGGCAGTAACAGGTACATGGTGGTAGTTTGGTAGTTGACATTAAGGCAGTATTTAGACAGGTACATGGTGGTAGTTTGGTAGTTGACATTAAGGCAGTATTTAGACAGGTACATGGTGGTAGTTTGGTAGTTGACATTAAGGCAGTAACAGGTACATGGTGGTAGTTTGGTAGTTGACATTAAGGCAGTAACAGGTACATGGTGGTAGTTTGGTAGTTGACATTAAGGCAGTAACAGGTACATGGTGGTAGTTTGGTAGTTGACATTAAGGCAGTATTTAGACAGGTACATGGTGGTAGTTTGGTAGTTGACATTAAGGCAGTATTTAGACAGGTACATGGTGGTAGTTTGGTAGTTGACATTAAGGCAGTAACAGGTACATGGTGGTAGTTTGGTAGTTGACATTAAGGCAGTAACAGGTACATGGTGGTAGTTTGGTAGTTGACATTAAGGCAGTATTTAGACAGGTACATGGTGGTAGTTTGGTAGTTGACATTAAGGCAGTAACAGCTACATGGTGGTAGTTTGGTAGTTGACATTAAGGCAGTATTTAGACAGGTACATGGTGGTAGTTTGGTAGTTGACATTAAGGCAGTAACAGGTACATGGTGGTAGTTTGGTAGTTGACATTAAGGCAGTATTTAGACAGGTACATGGTGGTAGTTTGGTAGTTGACATTAAGACAGTAACAGTACATGGTGGTAGTTTGGTAGTTGACATCAAAGTGAGCAGGGGTGAGGTGGGTTCGGGTTGGCTGAACAGTAACATTTGTTGATACATCATATAAATGTATTAATAGTATAATTAGTAGAGGTAGTAGTAATAGTATAATTATAATAGTTACCATGTCTATTCTTCCTGATATAAATGCATTATTAGTATAATTAGTAATAGTATAATTATAATAGTTACCATGTCTATTCTTCCTGATATAAATGCATTATTAGTATAATTAGTAATAGTATAATTCTAATAGTTACCATATCTATTCTTCCTGAGCTTCCTGAAGGGACAGTTTTCTCTGATTCTTAACAAACAGGTTCCATATTTCCTCCTGGCAGGAATAGCCGTCATGATGTTGTTTTTATTAATCTATAGTTATTGATTATTATTAACAATAAAACACTTTTAAAGAGTTTCCTACTGAGATAAAAACACCTGTCACTTGACACTGACTGTCTGCCTTCGATCTGTCCTCGTCCCATAGCCCAAAGGGACGGACTGAGCTCCGATTGGACGGCTCGCTGCCAAGGGGTTGTCGTGGTAACCGAGCAGCCAATCCCAGCGCAGAGCGTCCGTCCGTCCCTCCCAGCACCGGGATCCTCCGGCAGATGAGCCAGTCTGACTGGCTGGACCAGGTGAGTGACGTCACAGTGACGTATGCAGAGAGCCGTCTGGCGTTAGAGCAGCGACATTAAAGGGTCAGAAAACTGAGCTGCTGTTTATGCAGTTTCAATAGGGACAAACCGGAGTTGGAAATAAGAGCTGTTTCAGGGCATGTGTGTAACATTTAAGTCTCTGTAATATTTAAACCCATAGGGATTTAAAGGGGAATTCCACCTATTTTCAAAAAAATCCTGAGAGGATATAAATGTGAACCAAATGGACCCGCTAGGGTCCGTTTGGTTCCATTTGTACCCTCTCAGGAAAAAAGGGGTCTGAAAGAAAAAACATTAACATGGTGAAATACATCTTGATGATGTCATCAGATCTTGATGATGTCATCAGATGTATTTCACCATGTGAATGATTTTTTCAGACCTCCATTTTTAGGAAATACAGAATTGGGGGAACTTTTTTTATTATTATTAATGACGTTAAAATGTTGAAAATGGGTGGAGTTTTCCTTTAAAATCATTAAAGCTGGTTTGTTGCCTGAGTCCAATGCATTTCTAGGATTTCTAGGTCCAGACATTTGTTGTATCCATTCTCATTATCAGCCTATAGAGTCTAGACCAGGGGTTTTAAACAGGTGGTCCCTGAGAGGGTTCCAGGTGGTCCCCAGCTAAGTTGGTTAACCAGATGTAACTCTTGAGAACGTAAAAATGAAACCAAATGGACCCTTGCGGGTCCATTTGGTTTCATTTTTACACTCTCAAGAGTTAAAATATTCATCATCTGAATTAGCCATTTTGGAATGTATGTTTTGCTTGTTTTGTTTCCCAAATCCAGCCTGGAATTGTGGACAAAAGCAAAATAAATCTTCAATTTTGGGGTCTGTGGAGCTAATATATTCTCAAATTGTGGTCCGTGGCTCAAATCCTGAATAAACGGTGGTCCCTGGGATGAAAAAGGTTGAAAAACCCTGGTCTAGACCAATTATTTGTTTACAAACATTGGGACTGGATGCACGGGTGACCGTTTCATGTAATCACTTCCCAACAGATCTCCAAACATGTTGTTTTCACTTCATTCATTGTGTGTTGGCTAGAGAGGTGCATCCTACTGCGCACAGAGAACAGCTGATATACAAGCTCACATCTCTGTAGTCACAGAGAACAGCTGATATACAAGCTCACATCTCTGTAGTCACAGAGAACAGCTGATATACAAGCTCACATCTCTGTAGTCACAGAGAACAGCTGATATACAAGCTCACATCTCTGTAGTCACAGAGAACAGCTGATATACAAGCTCACATCTCTGTAGTCACAGAGAACAGCTGATATACAAGCTCACATCTCTGTAGTCACAGAGAACAGCTGATATACAAGCTCACATCTCTGTAGTCACAGAGAACAGCTGATATACAAGCTCACATCTCGTCATGGACGTGACTGTAGTGATCTTAGAGGTCTGCGCGCGACACCGTCACACGACGAAGCATAAATCAAACAGATGAGTTGCAGGTGCGCATGCGCATGGAGGGTCTGGAAAGAGTTGCGACATTGAGGGGTAAGAAACTGGGCCTCAAGCTGCTGTTCATGCAGCCTGAAAGAGGGACAAGCTGGACTTTAAATACATTGCGCAGCGCGAAAAACATGTCAGGTGTTTCAAAGTATTGTACAGTAACAACTAAATTACTGCAAAACGAACGAGTAAAGGGAGATGTAGTATTTTGTACTGTTTAAGTAGGCTCTTATTGTGAAGGTTTACTGCTGCTAACAGGATGTGTTTGACTGATGAACCTGACACACCGGAACCAGTTGATTCCTGCTGCTATGTGAATGAAGACATAGAAAATAAACACCCGCTCCCGTGCTACTGT
The DNA here is from genome assembly GCA_039105355.1 of Benthosema pterotum. Taxonomy (NCBI): domain Eukaryota; kingdom Metazoa; phylum Chordata; class Actinopteri; order Myctophiformes; family Myctophidae; genus Benthosema; species Benthosema pterotum. Next base: position 56,113,452 of record CM076967.1, read on the forward strand.
GAAACAGTTGTTGTCCCGTGCTAATTATTATATAGATTAGGCTATAGTACATATTGTGTATAGCTAATCACAACATAAAATAAAGGGATTTGTCCCTATTTGTTGTGTTTGTCCGGTTTGTCCCAGTTATCTATGACTGTAGAGGAGCCGCCATTAGACTGGCCTCATGAAGTGAACGGAGTTTGCGTAACTCTGTCTATAATCTAACTCTAGGCTCTGAGCTGCCGTGATCATGTTGAGCAAACCTCTGGAGGAGTGGTTTTACAGAACCCGAGGATCAGGGGCGGATCTAGGCATGGGCATGGGGGGCAATGCCCCCCTAAATGCCCAGTCTGCCCCACCTAACATGATGGCATGCAAAACAACCCAAAGATATTTTAAGTGCTTCTATTTTAAATGATGTGAAACACTACTACTGCTACTAACTACAGCTGTGTCACCACTAAACCAACAGCATTTCATCATTGAAAACAGAAAACTCTCTGAGTCAGACCTTTAGCTTTATGCATGCTGCGTGTCTGTTGCAACTTCAACAACAACTGATGTTATTATTGATGCTTTACTTGACTAATAAAAGTCCTGGAACTGAAAATGGCATGGGTGCGACTTCATCGCACCCATACCATTCATCGAGAGACTAAACTCAACATCAAATGGTCCTCCGTAGCTAAAATGCAGATTAATAATGGGCCCTGGTATGAAAAAGGTTGAAATTAAACCACTGATCATGTTTACACCCAACGCTAAAACTAAAGGTATAAATGTCACCATCATATCTTCACCCTGTGATACAAGTAAAACTAAAGGTATAAATGTCACCATCATATCTTCACCCTGTGAGTAAAACTAAAGGTATAAATGTCACCATCATATCTTCACCCTGTGATACAAGTAAAACTAAAGGTATAAATGTCACCATCATATCTTCACCCTGTGATACAAGTAAAACTAAAGGTATAAATGTCACCATCATATGTAAATAATAAATGATCTCAAAGTGAACCCGTTACCATGGAGTGTTTAATATTAACTCAAAGTGTAAATTATAAAAATATAAAGTTTCCACATTTCTACAAAATAACAGAAAAAAAGAAACAAAGTTGTTCAATCCACCTTTAGTTTAGCTCCAAACTAACATAAAAACATAAAATTATATTACAGAATATCTATGAAAATAAAACAATCCGCTTAAAGTAAACTCTTGTCCTGCAACACCATAAATAACAGGTCAAATAATAATAATAATAAAAATGTTACTTTGAAATGCGAGTAGATATTTGAACACAGGGGCGGATTGGCCATCTGGAGTACAGGGAGTTTCCCCGGCGGCCTGCACCACCTAGTGGCCTGGACAAGATCCAAAATGCACTAGAATGTGCTAGATGCTCGCCTGGAACATACAGATCAAAATGACCATTAATCTTCAACATTCTCTAGTTGTGTAGACTTGGGATAATTCACATGATGTATATTTTAACTCTTGAAACCAAATTACACTCTCAAAGAGTTACATCTGGTTAACCAGCTGCCCCCCCCCCCCCCCCCCCCCCCCCCCAGAGTGGCCTGGCAAAGGAAAATATGTGCCAATCCGCCCCTGTTTGAACATTTGGTTGTAAATCTCTTCCCATCTGAAAGTAGGGAAACTGCCTGAACCGACCAGAACCGAACATTTAGGGCCGGGTCGGGCCTCGGGCTTCATGAAAAAAATAATATATATATTGAATTATATTATTAGGATCAAAATAATAATTCCTTTCTGTATTTAAAGGGGAATTCCACCCATTTTCAAAAAATCAAAAAGGGGTCTGAAAAATCATCAACATGGTGAAATACATCTTGATGATGTCATCAGATGTATTTCACCATGTTAATGATTTTTTCAGACCTCCATTTTGAGGAAATACAGAATTGGCGGGAACTTTTTTTTTATCATGTCCACACAACGTCTCTAAGGTATATTAATGACGTATTAAAATGTTGAAAATGGGTGGAATTCCTCTTTAACTATTATGAAGAAGGTTGCTAATCGGCATGTCGTTTTTGCTCTATGGTGAATTCTGACCAAACCCGACAGTTTAGGGCCGGATAGGGCCTAAAATCTATTCCATTTAGTCGGTCCGGGCTGGTCCGGGCCGGGCCGGGCCTCAGGCCTCGGGCCTCGGGCCTGAACTGTTAGGGCCACTTTAGACCAGACGCCCCCTTTGTGTGGGAGTCCCTCATTTCAAAATCTTTTCAAGTGTCCAACAAATTCAGACCCTGTCTGTCAGTCTGTCTGCCTGTCTGTCTGCCTGTCTGTCTGCCTGCCTACCTGCCTGTCTGTCTGTCCGTCTGTCTGTCTGTCTGTCTGTCTGTCTGTCTGTCTGTCTGTCTGTCTGTCTGTCAGTCTGTCTGCCTGTCTGTCTGCCTGTCTGTCTGCCTGCCTACCTGCCTGTCTGTCTGTCCGTTTGTCCCATATTGTGACTGACAGCTATCCGTGTTCAAATGTCATTTACCATTTTCAACAGGACTGACGTTTTGTGCTCAGAAAACTCCACTTGATAAAGCCTTGCGTTATCGCACAGTGTTGGTTGCGTGCACGCTCGTTTCTCACAGTGTTGGTTGCGTGCACGCTCGTTTCATTCATGTGTTATCGCACAGTGTTGGTTGCGTGCACGCTCGTTTCATTCATGTGTTATCGCACAGTGTTGGTTGCGTGCACGCTCGTTTCATTCATGTGTTATCTCACAGTGTTGGTTGCGTGCACGCTCGTTTTGTTCACACACGCACGATTTATTTTAGACATCAATCCCTTGAGCTTTTTTTCCCTTGCCGACAGATGAGAATGTTGGACACTGAGTGTTACGGTGGAATCGCTTTGGGCTTGACTCTGGGCTCGATTTTCGCTCCACGCGATGTCCCTAACGTTACCCGAAACCAGAGATCGTGAGCGGAGCGGAGCGCGAGCGGAGCGGAGAGTGGAGTGGGTGGATTTTTAAGTGAGCGCTGAGCGCGTTTTCAAATGGGTCGGAGCGCGCTCTGGAGCAGGAATTATCCTCCGCTCCAGCCCGCTCCAAGCCGTTCAGTCCAGACAACGGCACACGTGTTCAGTAGCACAGCATAAAGTGTGGTTGTGGTTCAGATGGCGACTACAGTATAGGCCTACAGTGCCAGCAACACGATCAAGACATTTAAAATCCTCTCCGAGGTGCGGGAGGAAGGAGGAGATGATGATCATGATGGAAATTGGAAAAAAGAAAAAGTAAGCTGACTGTCTTGCTGTCTATCTTGCCTTAGATGCGTCACCTCGCTATTTATTTTGAAGCACTGCACATCATAACGGCAACGTATTTGAGCGCAGCGACCCCCCCCCCCCCCCCCCCCCAATGATGTCCAATTCCCCCACAGTGTAACATCATCAATAACCTATTATCCCGTATGGCATTTTGGAAACGAAATAGCGCGGCATAGGCTAAGATTATTCGCCGCACCTGTCTGGGTTAATATAGACAGTAGTGTAACTGCACATTTAACTCCTGTCTTAAATGTTTATGCTGTGAGGGGGGCAAATGGATGTAATCGACACATTTGGAATGTCGACGAATCGCGGCCCAGTGTCAAAATGTCGATTTTTATTTTATTTTATTTTTAGCCCGCGGCGCCCACGGGACCCAACGCAAAATGTTGCCATACGGCTCACAACGCAGCCGTGTGCATGTGTTCTGAGAGAATCAATGTCAACTTAGGCTACTGTCACTGTGTAGGCCTACCTTTTGCAGTGTTTTATCAAAGATATAATCCATAACGCGGAGGGAAAGAATGTCCGAGGTCGCCTTCGTTCTTGCTTTCCTTTTTTCTTTTTTTCGGCGCATTTACAGAGCCGGATAAAAGGCTGCGCGCAGGGGGGGAATGCCCCCCTAAACGCCCTAAATGTAACTCTGTTGTCATATAAGGTCTTCGCCTGCCCCCCCCCGAATTGTGAAACCTTATATCCGGGTCTGACAAAAGCCGGCGAAGAGAGAGAGAGAGAGAGAAAAGTTTGAGCGCACGCCCGCTTCAAAGACTAAAGCTTTGGAGGTCGCGATTTGACAAGAAAGCAGTGACATGTTCACAACGTCGGTGGTGAACTTTAGGTGTTTGTGATGTGCCGTGGTTCCAAAAAATAAGCAAATAAGCAATCATAGCCGTTTGTTTGAGACAGACTGTGGGGGAAGGAGGAGGAGTATAGGAGGACGCAGCACAGACGCGCACAGCACAGACATTGATAGTAGCCTAATGCCCGAAAGCAGCCTAATACCCGACAAAGAAAAAGCAGCAGCCTTTTTTTTCCAGCCGTCAAATTTTGCTCCTGAGCGGGCCGGGCTGAGCGGAGCGCGGAGCTGCCCAAATGAATAAGAGCGCGGAGCGGAGCGAGAGCGGTCTGGGAGGGGGTCCACGGGAGCGGATTGCGAGCGGGACCAAATACGTCGAGAGCGATGAGCGGAATTCTCGGCCGCTCCGCTCCGCTCACGAACTCTGCCCGAAACCCACAGCCAATTCCCTTATTGGTATTTTCGTCACCTTTTCTCTTCCCTTAGCCACTATTCTTTATGCCGACACCATTATTTGTGACTGGAGGTGTGGTAAAGGCGCCAGTTCAATTCATCTCCTTATTTATGGATTGTCCTATAAACAGCTGTAGATTGCCTGCTGTCGGTCACTTCCTTGTGTTTAGGTAATGTACAGCTTCCCCAACGCTAAGTGCGTTAATTGCGTATAAGGGCTAAATGTAACCAAAATCGAGCCCTCAGTCTGTAAAGGCCTTAATTAATACATGTCTTTCTGTTCCCTGCAAGAATGTCTATGTATATTTACACAGGAACTGTCCTAGCAAAAAATAGCAGATCTAGAAGCTCAAAATGTGTCTCACTGCGTCACGTTTTGAGCTTGTAAATCTGCTGTTTTGGCTATATTTGAATTGAAATCCCGTTTTTTAATATGACATCAATGAATATATTTATAATTCCCAGGTGGGGTAGTTTAGGGGTAGTTCAGGGGTAGTTTTAACCCCAGAAGCGCTGCTGTCTGCCCCCCGGGGGGGCAGTAGGGTACATCTCTCCGTCGGTGACGTAGATAGACGACCCGGCCTCCAGGGTGAAGATAAAGTAGAGATTAACTCCCAGCATGCTCAGCGCGGGGAGGAAAGACATGCCGAAGCCGAAACCTCGAACACTGCTGCCGAACGACGCTGCGACCCAGTACACCAACCTGCAGATAGACAGGACAGAGAGAGAGACAGACACTACAACCCAGTACACCAACCTGCAGATAGACAGACAGGAGAGAGAGACAGACAGTTACTACAGCAACCTGCAGACAGACAGGAGAGAGACAGACAGGGGGCAGGAGAGAGACAGACAGGGGGCAGGAGAGAGACAGACAGAGGGCAGGAGAGAGACAGACAGAGGGCAGGAGAGAGACAGACAGGGGGCAGGAGAGAGACAGACAGAGGGCAGGAGAGAGACAGACAGAGGGCAGGAGAGAGACAGACAGGGGGCAGGAGAGAGACATTCACTACACCAGGGGTCGGCAACCCTAGGCACGCGTGCCAACGATGGCACGCCGGGTGGTATCGGCTGGCACGCGGCCAGATTCTGGGAGAAGTTTTTTTCTTTTTCTCAGTAATAAAATAACTGCATTCCTCAAGAATGTGCACACTTTAAAATAAAGATTATACTGCAGTATTTGCACTAAGTCTTCAAAACAAAATTGAAATCATGCCATTAGCAAATCGCAACGGCGGCGATTATTCATTAATTTATTAATTTAATCAATATTCAAGCGGAGTGAGTCTGCTCCTGCTAATGACACTTCTGCGCTGCGCTCTGCATTCTGGCCAATCACAGGTGACTTGAGTCTGCAGTTGCCTCTGTGCACGCGGAGCCCTGTCCAAGTTGTTTCCTCCAGAAACAGTAGTTATCCTTCTCTTATAATCTACTCTGTGCATGCACACAGAGCCCTGTCCAAGTTGTTTTCCTCCAGAAACAGTAGTTATCCTTCTCTTATAATCTACTCTGTGCATGCACGTGGAGCCCTGTCCAAGTTGTTTTCCTCCAGAAACAGTAGTTATCCTTCTCTTATAATCTACTCTGTGCATGCACGCGGAGCCCTGTCCAAGTTGTTCTCCTCCGAAAACAGTAGTTATCCTTCTCTTCTAATCTACTCGCGTTGCTGCTGGCTGCTTCGGTTGCTGGTCACAGCAGCAGCAATACATGCCGTCTGTCTGCCCTGCAGAGCCCCGTTAGTATGACCAGTGTGTGTGTGTGTGTGTGTGTGTGTGTGTGTGTGTGTGTGTGTGTGTGTGTGTGTGTGTGTGGCTTGTGCCACAGGGTGTTGTGATGCGTCTAGTGCAGTAGTTAGAGGGAAGATTGCATGGCTACTTCCCATCTGCTTGCTAACCTCTCGCTTTCAGATACTGCCGCTGGCTAGCCCTTGTGGTGAACGGAGAAGCAGCTTCGGTGTAAGTCTTCTCCTGCCAGTACACAGCCTCTCCTCCACCAAGACTCTTGTCAGGCCTCCTCGTGGCCACACACGGTAACTGGGACTCTGCGGCTCCAGGCTAACGTGGTAGGGGATCTCGGAGCTGCAGTGGTCCCCAGAGGTACGGTGTGCAGGCCCACCCCGGTGGACACGCCCTGGCACCTACCAACCACTGCCCCACTGCCTTGTGGGTTAGTCTGGGAAGACAAAAGGCTAGGGGAGCACACCCTGAGAGAAAAGCAACGTGGTGGTAGCACGCGTAGGCGGACCTCGACAGACTGAGGAACCGGCAGCTGCCTGCAGCTGGGGAGGGTGCTGGTCGTCTTGGGCTTCCCTTGCCACCGGAAACCGCCCTTCTACAGTCAAGTAGTGCTACTGAGGACTGCGCACCCGCTGTGGCACTTTAAAACCTTCATGCGCAGGTCTCCACTTTGACCTCGGTGACAGAACACCTGGAACCAACCATAAAAGTCTGGCGGCGATGGGGTTTTCGGTAACGGGGGCAGGTTTGAATAAGCTGGAAGCCTCTAGCTGGAACCCTACACGTCAGCGGCACAGGGATATTATGGTCGCTAGCAGCTGGAATTGAGAGGCAGCTGCTCTCGGCAGACCCCTGTGCGACTGAGCAGCCCTATTTAGGACCGCACTGCTCACCCCAACTGGGGAGGGGCCTAGAAAAGGTGGCCTGAAAATTGCCCTCTCAACCCCACTCCTGGACAGGTTACCGCGCCTGTTGGGATATTCCACTCTGCGGTCGAAATAAAAAACAAACAATAATGAAACTGGCATCGTGGAACGTGAGAACCCTTCTGGACTCTTCTGGGATCTGTGACCGACCCCATCGAAGAACCGCCTTGGTTGCTGCTGAACTGAGTCGATATAACATTGACGTCGCTGCTCTGAGCGAGACGAGGCTCCTGGATGAGGGGTCTCTGAGAGAAGAAGGAGGCTATACCTTCTTTTGGAAAGGCTTCCCTCCTGGTGCCAAACACCTGCACGGTGTGGGACTGGCTGTCAAGAACACCATTCTATCAAGCCTGACCGAAACACCGGTTGGCATCAGTGAACGGCTGATGTCCCTCCGTATCCCCCTTGCAAAGAAGCGCTTTGCCACCCTTCTCAGTGTGTACGCACCTACTATGCCATCTGAGAACGAGGTCAAGGACTGCTTCTATCAGTCGCTTGATGAGGCACTCCGCCGGATTCCAAAGACGGACAAGATCCTCCTGCTGGGCGACTTCAATGCTCGGGTGGGCCAAAACCACAGGATATGGGGCGGTGTGCTTGGTGGACATGGGGTTGGTCAGGTTAATGCTAACGGCATGAGATTACTGACTCTCTGTGCCGAGCATGACCTGACCATCACCAACACACTGTTCCAGCAGAAGAACAAATATAAAACATCTTGGATGCACCCCCGCTCCAGACACTGGCACCTGATCGACTACATCATTGTGAGACGCAGCGACATCAGTGACGTCCACATAACCCGGGCCATGAGAGGAGCCGAATGCTGGACAGACCATCGGATGATTGTTGCCAAGCTCCACATGTCAGTGCGCCCTCCCTTGCGGCTGCAGAAGTCCAGGAAAAAGCGGATAAACTGCATCCGGCTAAGGAAAGCCGAGGTGAGGAACGAGTTCCGCTGCTCCCTAGCAGAGAAGCTGAGCCAGGTCGAACCAGGTCTGAGCTCTGAGGACACCATGGACACCAAGTGGGCCTCAATTAGCTCCTCTATCTATGAGGCAGCAGCTAAAACCGTTGGATACAGAGTCAGAAAACACGGAGGAGGAGACCACTCCCCAACAGTGGAAGGACGCCAATATCGTCGCCATTTATAAAAACAAGGGCGACAGGTCCATCTGTGGCAACAGCAGAGGGATATCACTGCTTTCTGTCGCTGGAAAGGTCCTGGCCAAGGTGATGCTACAGAGGCTGATCAACAACATCACGGAGTCAATGCTACCTGAATCGCAGTGTGGGTTTAGGAAGAACAGGAGTACGGTCGACATGATCTTCACGACACGGCAACTTCAGGAGAAGTGTCGTGAACAACATCAGGACCTGTTTGTGGCCTTTATCGACCTGTCGAAAGCCTTCGACACAGTGAACAGGGAGCTCCTGTGGAGCGTGCTTGCTAAGTTTGGCTGCCCAGCCAGGTTTGTCAACTTGCTCCGTCAGTTTCATGATGGGATGATGGCTTGTGTAACTATTGGAGGAGAAGAGTCCAAGTCCTTCCCTGTGCGCACAGGGGTAAGACAGGGGTGTGTGCTCGCGCCCGTGCTCTTCAACATCTTCCTCCTATGCGTCACCCAGCTTCTCCAGAAGGAGCTTGAGGACAGCAGTGGGGTAGCAGTGGACTTCAGATTGGACGGTAGCCTCTTTAACATCAGGAGGTTACAGGCAAAGACCAAGCTGTCCATGGAGAGGGTCCTCGAGCTGCAGTATGCGGACGACTGTGCTCTGGTGGCACACTCTCCACAAGACCTGCAGACCATCCTTGATGTGGCTGTTAGGGCTTACAGCAGGATGGGTCTGTCTGTCAACACCACCAAGACTGAAGTGGTCTGCCAATGGAGCTCCAATACCCCACACACCCCACCCGTCTTCACCATCAGCAACACGCCTCTAGCAATAACTCCATCATTCAAATATCTTGGCAGTATCCTTACAGAGGACTGCACCATCGACTGCGAAATCCAGAACCGGGTCAAACAGGCGTCGGCTGCCTTTGGGAGGCTACGTAGCCGCGTCTTCCAGAACAGCAATCTCCATCTGCACACCAAGGTTGCCGTCTACAACGCTGTCTGCATCACCACCCTTCTCTACAGCTGTGAAGCCTGGACGACATACAGCCACCACATGAAGACCTTGGAACGCTTCCACATCGGATGCCTACAGCGCATCCTGGGCCTTACCTGGCGTGATCGTGTGCCTCACACGGACATACTGGCAAGAACACACTGCCGTAGTATAGAGGCCACCATCACCCAGCACCAACTGCGCTGGCTGGGTCATGTGGTCCGAATGCCTCAAGAACGGCTCCCTCGCAGAGTGCTGTATGGCCAGTTACACCACGGCCAGCGGCTGGCAGGGGGGCCGAAGAAGAGGTACAAGGACCAGCTCAAGACTTCACTGAAAAAATGTAAAATCAAACCTGAGGACCTGGAAGCTGCTGCTGTTGACCGTGACATCTGGCGACAGCGGTGCCATGAAGGAACCCAGAGGCTGGAGGAGGACAGGACTGCTAGGAGACAGCACCAGAGACAGCAGAGACACAGGAGGAACACACCCACGACTACCAGTACTACCACCACCACCACCACCACAACCTACACATGCCCTACCTGTAATAGAACATGCGGCTCCAGGATAGGGCTATTTAGCCACCTAAGAACTCACCGTTAAGGACATAAGCGGACGTCATCATCGGACTCGATGGACAACCATAAGTGTGTGAGTGAGTGAGTGTGAGTGTGTCGCGATGAAAACGGCCTGCTTTGTTTGAAGGGTGACCAGATGTCCCTGCTTCTGTGGGACAGTCCCAGGGTGACCATATGTCATTCTTTGCTTGGGACAGTCCCTCATTTCAAAGACCCTGTCCCACATTGTGACTGACAGACTACTGTGGTCAATTTCCTAATAGCCTCTATGATTGGCTTTCTGTTGTAGTTCTCTCACTATCCCTTTTCATGCCAGATATGTTTCTTGTTATTTTAACAGGCTTAAAACATAAGGACCAACATGAATAAATAACAAAATGATGGGCAGTAACTATGGACAAATATGGAATGAGGGATTTTAATACTATATGTTGCTACCCCCAATTAACTGTCCCACTTTACCCTCACATAGTAATAGGCTACTTCTGTCCCTCATATTAACAGTTTCGGTCACCATGAGTCTGATTAATCAGTCCAATGTGAAAGAAAAAATATCTACCAGTCTGCCTGTTCTGATAAGAAATAAAATATGGCCTAAGCATGACGTATAACTGCAGAATGGCCATTAAAATATGTGAAAACGTTGAACACGCGCTACTTATTGACTATGGAAATTTATTGTTTTTTTTACTGTGGCACTCAAGGAGTGTCAAGGGAAAAAAATCATGGCACTTCATGTCAAAAAGGTTGCCTACCCCTGCACTACACCACCCTGTTCTTTAATAATAGTACAAGATAAACATCACAGTGACGGTAGTCGTGACTGAACGATACGTACCTAAAATAGCTCTTATTTGCACCGTTCTGGTTGAAAACAATGTATTCCCAACTGGAGTTAGAGAGGCTCTGTATAGTCATGTGACGACTGGCTGCTCTGCTCTGCTTTCTGACCCCTCAATACCCCTCTCACACTCTAAGACAGGGGTCTTCAACAGGTGGTCCGGGGACCACCAGTGGTCCCTGAGAGGGTTCCAGGTGGTCCCCAGCTAAGTTGGTTAACCAAAGGGACCCTGGCGGATCCATTTGGTTTCATTTTTACGCTCTCAAGAGTTAAAATTCATCATCTTAATTAGCCCATAATGGTCACAGACCCAGTGGTCCCTGACCCCAGCAAAATGATAGTTTGGAACCAAATGGACCTGGGAGAGAGATAGGTAGAGATAGCTAGAAAGCAGGGAAAGACACAGAGGCAGAGTGCAATGACTGCCTTCAAGACAAATTTATCTTGTGTTGTGTTATATTGCACTAAGTTGCACACTTGCCCGATCGGGCAACCAGGTAGCAGTCTTCACTTGCCCCACCATTTTTTTTTACTTGCCCCGGGCAAGCGGGCAAGTGTTAGTGTCAAGATCCTTGGGGGGAGCTTAACAAAGTGAGAAGAGCTTAACACTTTTTTGCCCTTGCAGTAGAGCTACGTCGCGCGTTATCATTATGAATAATAGTTATGACCGATGCCTCTTAGGTTGATCTACGTCTCTCTACGTCGCTTACCGTCGCTGGTTTGATACGATCCCCATGCTAACAGCAGTGAGCAGCGACCGCATGCTCCCATTAGAACGGACCAAAATAAGGGACGGACCAAACCGGGACCGGAAGTGTGTGTCGCCAACTAACTTGTCCGACGGGAAACATGGACCGAAATATGAAATATGACTTTTAGCTGAAAGTCGCTGGCACTGGCTACCTCAAAAAATATGAAAAAGGGCTGGCACTGGGTGTGTTAACAAAGTGGGCGGGGCTTAACAAAGTGGGCGGAGCTTAACAAAGTGGGCGGAGCTTAACAAAGTGGGCGGAGCCTACCTTCCGAAGGTGAAGATAATGGTGAGCAGTGGGATGAGCTTGAGCTGTGATTGGTTGAGGTACGGTGACATCACAGCCAGCTGCAGGAAGTAGAGCAGGAAGAGAGACAGCGAATCAGAGACGTAGCGCCGATGAAGCTCCGCCTCCAGTCCGTAAGCCCCGCCTCCTCCTCCCTTGGCCACGCCCATCTCCTCCTCTTCACCACAACGAGGACCGATGTCCCCCGAACGCAGCCTGGACACGCCCAGGACCACCCAGCCTGGAAATATACACACACCAGGGACCACCTGAAATATACTGTACATATACACACACCACAACGAGGACCGATGTCCCCCAAACGCAGCCTGGAGACCCCCAGGACCACCCAGCCTGTAAATATACATATACCAGGGACCACCTGAAATATACTGTACATATACACACACCACAGCGAACACAGCCTTGACACGCCCAGGACCACCCAGCCTGTAAATATAAACATACCAGGGACCACCCAGCCTGGAATATAAAAATATAAACATACCCTGAGGACCGATGTCTACAGTACAACTTTACCAACTTGTTTTATAAAGCCTACTAAAGCCTAACATTAAATACAACTGGTACAGTTTATAAAGCCTAACTAACACATTAAATACATCTAATAAGGTTTATAAAGGTTTATACAGCCTAACTAACACAATAAATACATCTAATAAGGTTTATAAAGCCTAATAACACATTAAATACATCTGATAAGATTTATAAAGTTAGGACCTCCAGAAAAGCGCGATTATGCGATCGCAGAATCCATTGCATAATGAAGCAAAAGGCGCGCATTATGCACTTTATGCAGCCATCAATTTATTTCTAAAAGGGCACGTAATTCCCGCATATTTTATGTATTTTGCATATGTCCGCGCAAAATGTGCGCATTATGTGGGCATCGCGTGATTTCACAATCCCTGCATATTTTCGCATAAAGTTTATAAAGTTACAACCTCACTCATTTCTTCACTTTCACACAGAAGCGCGGTGGTGATGAGCGCCTGCCTCTCTCTCTCTCTCTCGCTCGCTCTCTCAAAGCATTGTGCAGCGCGCATGTGTGTGTGTGTGTGTGTGTGTGCTGCACTGCTGCTTCTTCAAGACAGCCTGATATCGCATCGGCTCGATTAGCTGTTTTTTTGCGTCTCTGTATTGTGGAATACATTCATACGCAGTTTACATTCCAGAGCATCGTCGGCTATATGTCTGCTTGACTAGATTTGATACTGAAACGACTCATTATTTAATGTGTAGAAATCCTGTTATTTTACAGGATGTAACTCAATGGGTGACAAAGGCAGTTTGGCAGAGTCATAGTGAAAAGTTATTATGGCTCTACCCAGTCATGGACCCCTAAATGAATATTTGTCTGTGTGGATGCTCATCTGAAATATATATTTTTGTGTGAGCTTGTAGATGGGCTTGAAAATCGCCCATGGCATCTACAAGCTCACACAAAAATAGGCCTAGGCATATGCCTATTTTTGTGTCCCTAAGTTTAAATATATTTTTATATTTATACATTTTGCTAAGGACCCCCTGGAACCCCCTCAAGGACAGCACATTAAGAACCAAATGCCTATAAGGTGTAAGAAATCGCCTTTTTAATCAAAATGCATTTTTAAAAGGATCCCTGTATAATGAGATAAATATGGATAATACATTATACTTGCCCTCTATGACTATAATTGAACATTTAAAACACATACAATAAGCTCCTTAGTTTAAAAATAGTTAATGTTTTTATCCCATGGTGGCCGCCATTTTCCTAGTCTGTCACATGACCTGTCACTGTGATGACGTCACAGTGCATTGCTCCGCAGTAGAAGTGAATGTAATGGAATGTAAACAACTATACATTTTCTCTTCCTATGGGCCATTTTACAGTTCTTTTCTTTCACCAGCGGGGGTCGCCAATCACCATTGTCATTACAAACAGAACAGTGTATATACTTTGATGTTTTACTTTGAATCCTGTATAACCATCTAACGTTCCATACTATGTGCTATACAACAGATCTACTGTGATGTCATCACAGTGACAGGTCATGTGACAGACTAGGAAAATGGCGGCCACCATGGGATAAAAACATTAACTATTTTTAAACTAAGGAGCTTATTGTATGTGTTTTAAATGTTCAATTATAGTCATAGAGGGCAAGTATAATGTATTATCCATATTTATCTCATTATACAGGGATCCTTTTAAAAATGTTCCCGCATATTTTGCATTTTCCCTGCATAATTTGCATTTTCCTGCATACTTCACATTTGTTGCAAATTTCCACATTTTCACAGCATAATTGCATTTAAAACCCCTGCATATTCCATCGCATAATCAAGGATTTTTGCCCGCAACAATCACGATTTTAGCCCGCATAATCAAGGATATTTCCCTGCGTTTTTCTGGAGGGTCTCTAACAGTGTTGGGACATGTGCACTACGCAACTTAATATATTACATAATATATTACCAAAATGCAGTAACTTGTAATAGAAATATATGACTTAACAAAAACAATCTATACTTTTCTTTCTGCATTGCTGCATTACTTTCAATATTACTTTCTGTCAATCTGTCTCGTTTCAAATGTTCTTGTGAAATTATCTTGACAATTGCAGAAGTTAAATAATGACTTATTTTCTGTTGTTTGTCATCAAATTATTTATTCAGGAGTGACGTCGTTTCAAGTTGATTTCATATGGATTTGTCCAGATAGCCAAGTGCGTTTGCTTTGTTGTAGGTGTGCCACTGGCTTATGTAATATTTGATTAATAGTAACACTAAATATTTAATTATAAATTTTGTACAAAGTTTTTTCAAAGTAATATGTAATAGTAATATTAATATATTACACTTGCTCAGACAGTAATATTGTAATATAATATATTGCTTTAAAATGAAGGTAATAATTAAGGGTTAGGGTTAAGTAAAATATTAACAAGGTAAAGTAGTATTCCCAACACTGGTCTGTAAAGCCTACTAACACATTAACACTAAAATGTTGGTCAATATTTAACAATTATTCTACATTTTCTCATTGTGTAGATTCTTAAAAATAAAGTAATTCAGATGTTTAAATATAATTTAACCCGTAAGGGTCCATTTGGTTTCATTTTACCATCTCAAGAGTTACAGTTCTATAAAGGGTCCATTTGGTTACCAGCTGTCCCATCATTTAGCTGGGGACCATCTGGAATCCTCTCAGGGACCACTGGTTGAACAGGGGTTGACACTAAGGTCTCCGAGGCACTTGCCCAACAGGCAAGTGCAAGTCAGGTTCTACTTGCCCTCAGGTCATGGTTACTTGCCCCCCAAAAATATATTGTAAATTTTACATTTAAGTTTACTTCATACTTGGGTGCTTTAAACCAGGGGTTTTCAACAGGTGGTCCCTGAGAGGGTTCCAGGTGGTCCCCAGCTAAGTTGGTTAACCAGATGTAACTCTTGAGAACGTAAAAATGAAACCAAATGGACCCTTGCGGGTCCATTTGGTTTCATTTTTACGCTCTCAAGAGTTAAAATTCATCATCTTAATTAGCCCATAGTGGTCACAGACCCAGTGGTCCCTGACCCCAGCAAAATGATAGTTTGGAACCAAATGGACCTGGGAGAGAGATAGGTAGAGATATCTAGAAAGCAGGGAAAGACACAGAGGCAGAGTACAATGACTGCCTTCAAGACACATTTATCTTGTGTTGTGTTATAGTGGACTAAGTTGCACACTTGCCCGATCGGGCAACCAGGTAGCAGTCTTCACTGCTAGTCTTGCCCCGGGCAAGCGGGCAAGTGTTAGTGTCAAGCCCTGTTTGAAGCTTTGTGTTTTTACTCACCCAGGAGGATGGGGATGGTAGCGAACACGGAGCAGCGCAGTGTGTACACCAGCCTGAGGGGGGTGCTAGGGAGCAGCGGGGCATCGAAGGGCAGGAAGACGTAACCGCCCCAAACCAGGAAGGGGAAGAGCAGAGCCGCCGTGAAGACGGAAACGCCCAGCTTTAGAACGTCTCTACTGCAACACTGCCCCCTACCTGTAGACAGAAACACTGTTAAAACGTCTCTACTGCAACACTGCCCCCTACCTGTAGACAGAAACACTGTTAAAACGTCTCTACTGCAACACTGCCCCCTACCTGTAGACAGAAACACTGTTAAAACGTCTCTACTGCAACACTGCCCCCTACCTGTAGACAGAAACACTGTTAAAACGTCTCTAATGCAACACTGCCCCCTACCTGTAGACAGAAACACTGTTAAAACGTCTCTAATGCAACACTGCCCCCTACCTGTAGACAGAAACACTGAGCTTTAAAACGTCTGATACAACACTGCCCCCTACCTGTAAACAGAAACACTGAGCTTTAAAACGTCTGATACAACACTGCCCCCTACCTGTAGACAGAAACACTGAGCTTTAAAACGTCTGATACAACACTGCCCCCTACCTGTAAACAGAAACACTGAGCTTTAAAACGTCTGATACAACACTGCCCCCTACCTGTAGACAGAAACACTGAGCTTTAAAACGTCTCTAATGCAACACTGCCCCCTACCTGTAGACAGAAACACTGAGCTTTAAAACGTCTGATACAACACTGCCCCCTACCTGTAGACAGAAACACTGAGCTTTAGGACCTCTCTACTACAACACTGCCCCCTACCTGACAGGAGGAATAACAACAATAACATTAACCTACAACACTGCCCCCTACCTGACAGGAGGAATAAAAACAATAACATTAACCTACAACACTGCCCCCTACCTGACAGGAGGGATAACAACAATAACATTAACCTACAACACTGCCCCCTACCTGACAGGAGGGATAACAACAATAACATTAACCTACAACACTGCCCCCTACCTGAGGAATAACAACAATAACATTAACCTACAACACTGCCCCCTACCTGAGGAATAACATGATGTCATCTTCCCTATCTCACTCTTTATGATGTCATCTCAAACCTCATTCTACCTCTGGCTCCTAACTTTGTCATCATCTAACGAATCCTCCTAACTCAGGGCTTCCCTATCTCACTCTTTATGACATCATCTCAAGGCCCACTCTAGCTCAGGGGTCCTCCTAGATCAGGCCCCCCTAGCTCAACGTCATCTCAGGAGCCTCAAGGGTCCTCCTAGCTCAAAGCCCTCCTAGCTCAACTATGACGTCATCATGACGTCATAGTTGGGAGGACGGACATATCGAGGGCACAGACGGGCTACGTGGAGACAACGAGGGCACATACGGGCTACGTGCACGGACAGAGGGCGTTTTATAGTCACCACCTTCGGTGGAGACAATGATAAACTCTACTAGTGCCCTACTGGTCAACATTTCAGAATCCTCCAATCACAGCCCTCCTTGGTGTCATGTGATCCTTTCTCCTAGACTCCCACAGATAAACCTTTCTGAAAACAACATGACTGCTGCTGCTTCACTGCTATGGACAGAAACAAGGATTTTATACCTTCTTTCTCCTCGTAAATGAACATTTAGAGAACTATTGGGTGAAAATGATTCAATTCAAACTGAAAAACAAATTGTAAAAGCAATTTGAATTAAAGCTGCAAGCAGCGATTAACGGGCCCTCGATCGTGCAAGTTTCGGCCAAATATCGGCCAATCAGAAAAGGGGACGCGGCTAAGTCACAACGAGCCAAAACATAGTCCAATGATACTACCATTATGTCTCTATGACATAGCATTGAGGAGTTATGGCAGGAAATAGTATCGACCAATCAGAAGAGGGGGCGGGGCTAAGTTACACCAATCAACGTCAGGGACGGGTCAGGGATGCCATACCGAGTCTAATGCTACCACCCTTATGTCTCTATGACATAGCATTGAGGAGTTATGGCAGGAAATAGTATCGACCAATCAGAAGAGGGGGCGGGGCTAAGTTACACCAATCAACGTCAGGGACGGGTCAGGGACGCCATACCGAGTCTAAAGCTACCACCCATATGTCTCTATGACATTGCATTGAGGAGTTATGGCAGGAAATAGTATCGACCAATCAGAAGAGGGGGCGGGGCTAAGTTACACCAATGAATGTCAGGGACGCATCAGGGACTCATCACCCATTCCATTGCTACCACCCATATGTCTCTATGACATAGCATTGAGGAGTTATGGCAGGAAATAGTATCGACCAATCAGGTGCAAGTACCACTTCCTGTTTGGCGGCGAAGTTTGGCGCTCCGCCACGGTGGCGCCGTTTTACGAAAACTCACGATTTTGATAACTTTTCATCGTCAACGTCTTTTCTGCTTGCCGAGCGATTTTTTTTCCGAACGGAGCCCCCTGCTCCGACGAGTTCGCCAAAATGCGACATGTGGAAATGGCCTAAATTGCACCAAAATGCAGCCTTTATTTTGAAATAACCGACTTCCTGTTCGGTTTCGGACGCGGCACCAAGAGACTTTTTTTTAAGTTGCGACATGATACAAGTGCGTGCCGATTTTCGTGGATGTACGTCAAACCGTATGGTGGGGCTCGAGGCACGAAGTTTTCTAGGGGGCGCTGTTGCACAATTAGGCCACGCCCACTTTTAACAATTTTACCATACGTAAATTTACGCCACTAGTAACGTGCGTGCCAACTTTCGCAACTTTTCGTGTAAGTTATGCGGCCGAAAAACGCGATTTACTTCGGTTAAGAAACAATAATAAACATTGCGGAATCAATAGGGCTTCGCACTTGCTTTGCAGTGCTCGGGCCCTAATTATAATTTTTATATACTTAGTGTTATAACATTTTTGTTACCATGTTAATGATTTTTCTTTGAGGCTCCTGAGAACGTACAAATGTGTATGCCTGGTTTGCCTGGTGGGTGGTGATGGGTGGAGATCCACCTGAACTGAAGCCACACCCACAGCTTTAGTTGCATGATAAAGGGGGAGGGGTTAGGGGAGGGGCTGAACACATGATGTCACTATATTGAAGTTTTTTCATTTGCACATTTGACTGGAAAGGTTCAGCCCCCAGGAAGACACCCTAAATACAAAGGGAAGACATCATTGGACATAAAAACACACCAAGGGTCTATTTACATACTGTCACCTCTTAAACGTGTTACAAAATTGGAAAAAATCCAAAAATCACGACACCCTCTCTTTTCTATAGAAAAGTGAAAAGTCAACGTTGATATTATAATTGACGTTGGTTGTTGATGTTGATCAAAACATTGCTAGATGTATCAGGGACTTTACACACTTACATATAGGGGTGGATTTTTTTTATATATTTATGTAGGTCCTATTCATTAATGTGTTCATGTCAGAAAGACTGACTGATATTATCAGGCAGCACTGATGTGTATGACTGAACTTTTTGTTATTTATATTGTTTAAAATTGCTTTAAAATGTTCTAGTTGATTGAACTTGTCATGCTCCATATTCTTCATATTGTTTTAAAGGTGAATTCTGCCCATTTTCAACATTTTACTGTACTGTATTTGACTTGATGATGACATCACCAAGTTGTGTTTGTTAATGATTTTTCTTTTAGGGCCTTTTTTCTGAGAGCGTACAAATGGAACCAAATGGACCCATCGGGGTCCATTTGGTTCCATTAAAAAAATAAAAGCACAGTCATTTGTGGGTATTCTAATTTTAGCTCCTTTTTATGATTCCTGTAAAGCAGGGGTTTTCAACCAGTGGTCCGGGGACCACCAGTGGTCCTTGAGAGGGTTCCAGGTGGTCCGGGGACCACCAGTGGTCCTTGAGAGGGTTCCAGGTGGTCCGGGGACCACCAGTGGTCCTTGAGAGGGTTCCAGGTGGTCCGGGGACCACCAGTGGTCCCTGAGAGAGTTCCAGGTGGTCCGGGGACCACCAGTGGTCCTTGAGAGGGTTCCAGGTGGTCCCCAGCTAAGTTGGTTAACAGGGATAACTCTTGAGAACGCAAAAATGAAACCAATTGGACCCTTGCGGGTGGGGAAAAAATGCGATATATCAATATATCAAATCGAATCACAGCATAACTAAGAATGGCGATATAAATGGATTCAGAAGCATGAATATAAATATTGTATGGTACTTACATCTGTTGCCCCCCCCCCTCCTCCAATATAAATGGATTCAGAAGCATGAATATAAATATTGTATGGTACTTACATCTGTTGCCCCCCCCCCCCCCTCCTCCAATATAAATGGATTCAGAAGCATGAATATAAATATTGTATGGTACTTACATCTGTTGCCCCGCCCCCCCCCCCCCTCCTCCAATATAAATGGATTCAGAAGCATGAATATAAATATTGTATGGTACTTACATCTGTTGCCCCCCCCCCCCCCCCCTCCTCCAATATAAATGGATTCAGAAGCATGAATATAAATATTGTATGGTACTTACATCTGTTGCCCCCCCCCCCCCCCCCTCCTCCAATATAAATGGATTCAGAAGCATGAATATAAATATTGTATGGTACTTACATCTGTTGCCCCCCCCCTCCTCCAATATAAATGGATTCAGAAGCATGAATATAAATATTGTATGGTACTTACATCTGTTGCCCCCCCCCCCTCCTCCAATATAAATGGATTCAGAAGCATAAATATAAATATTGTATGGTACTTACATCTGTTGCCCCCCCCCTCCTCCAATATAAATGGATTCAGAAGCATGAATATAAATATTGTATGGTACTTACATCTGTTGCCCCCCCTCCCCTCCTCCAATATAAATGGATTCAGAAGCATAAATATAAATATTGTATGGTACTTACATCTGTTGCCCCCCCCCCCCTCCTCCAATATAAATGGATTCAGAAGCATGAATATAAATATTGTATGGTACTTACATCTGTTGCCCCCCCCCTCCTCCAATATAAATGGATTCAGAAGCATGAATATAAATATTGTATGGTACTTACATCTGTTGCCCCCCCTCCCCCTCCTCCAATATAAATGGATTCAGAAGCATAAATATAAATATTGTATGGTACTTACATCTGTTGCCCCCCCCCCCCCCCCTCCTCCAATATAAATGGATTCAGAAGCATGAATATAAATATTGTATGGTACTTACATCTGTTGCCCCCCCTCCTCCAATATAAATGGATTCAGAAGCATGAATATAAATATTGTATGGTACTTACATCTGTTGCCCCCCCTCCCCCTCCTCCAATATAAATGGATTCAGAAGCATAAATATAAATATTGTATGGTACTTACATCTGTTGCCCCGCCCCTCCTCCGGCGGCCAGTCGTGGTAGTATCCGTCGTTTCCCATCATGCATTGCTGTCCCAGGAAGGGAGTTCTCTCCGCCTCCAACTCCCAGAATACTTCACTGTCCCTGGGAGAGGCGGGGTCAGTGCCGGGCGCGCTCACTATGGTCACAGCGGGGTTGAACACCTGAGCCGCCTTTTCTGGTAGACGATTCACCCTGGAATTCATGATAATTAGATGAATTCACCCTTTAAATTAACTATGATCATTTATGTTAATTATATGCATTCACTGTCTGTAGATGATTCACCCTGTTGATTAATTATGATCATTTATGTTAATTATATGCATGGTATATCATTTCCCTGGTTAATTAATGTATGGTAACTTGTGTTAATCATATGCATTCACTGTCTGTAACTAGCTGGTTAACCAGATGTAACTCTTTGAGAGCGTAAAAATATTCATCATGTGAATTAGCCCAACTTAGTCTACACAACTAGAGAATGTAAAAGATTAATGGTCATTTTGATCTGTATGTTCCAGACGAGCATCTAGCGCATTCTAGTGCATTTTGGAAGTGCCACTAGTGCATTTTGGATCTTGGCAGGTTGGCAACACTGCCTCCAGCAGCGTGAGGCAGTGCCCTGTTGGCAACACTGCCTCCAGCAGCGCGAGGCAGTGCCCTGTTGGCAACACTGCCTCCAGCAGCGTGAGGCAGTGCCCTGTTGGCAACACTGCCTCCAGCAGCGTGAGGCAGTGCCCTGTTGGCAACACTGCCTCCAGCAGCGTGAGGCAGTGCCCTGTTGGCAACACTGCCTCCAGCAGCGTGAGGCAGTGCCCTGGCGTACAGGAGTGAAGGGGAATATGGCAACTCTCCTACTTGAAGGCTCTGGTGTAGGACAGCTTTTCTTTTTTGAAGGATAGAAACTCTAGTTTGCCTGGCCTGGGCCACTAGGTGGCGCAGGCCACCGGGAAAACTCCCTGTACTCCAGATGGCCAATCCGCCCCTGTTAATTCCTGTTTATTGATGAACCACTGACCTGTTTTCTTCTTCTTCTTCCTCCTCATCTCCTTGGCCCCGCCTCCTCAGCTCAGGCTCCTCCCCTTCCTCCCAGAGCTCCGCCTCCTTGCGGGGGGCGGAGCCTACGTCAGAGTGGGCGGGGCCTAGCAGCTCTCTTTCGCTCTCAGTGCGACTAGCCCCGCCCCCTCCCTCCGAGAACTGGCTCCGCCTCTCCGCTTCAAGCCCCTCCCCCGGACTCCTATAGGCCGAGAAAGTACACTTTTAGATAAAATAAATAAATAAAATACTCTTTACTCCTTAAAGGGGAATTCCACCCATTTTCAATATTTTTCCTGAGAGAGTACAAATGAAACTATTGGTTCTATTTGTACGCTCTCAGAAAAACAGAAGCGTCTAAAGAAATCCATTAACATGGTGAAAATACATCTTGATGATGTCATCAAGACGTTTCACCATGTTAGTGATTTGCTTCAGACCTCCATTTCTAGGAAACACAGAATGGGGGAACATTTTTAAACAGTCTGAGACGCAAAACCCCTAGCCCCCTCCAAAAACCATCAGGTCTGTGAGGTTAGGTTGAGGGTCGGGGATTTAGGATTAGGGTTACGTTTGGAGGGGTCTAGGGTTTTGCTACAAACATTGCTACACCCTTCTCTAAACCTACCCCTAAACCTAACCGCAAGCAGATTGGACTGTTATCAGTGGATAAGATCATAGTTGTCATCTTATCAGTGAGTAGGCTCCAGACAACATGCTGTCATCGATAAAATGGTGCTGATAAGCAGTGTTGTAGTGGTACTTTTAGAAGTGGGGGGACGCCTCTTAAAGGGGAATTCCACCCATTTTCATTTTTTTCTGAGAGAAAAAAGGAAACTCATTAACTTTTTACCATGCCAACACAATGTCTCTAAGGTATATTAATGACAAAAATATAAAATATTGAAAATGAGTGGAATTCTCCTTTAAGACACATGCATGCGCACACACTTTGCATGCGCATTTGCGTGCGCCTGCACAACACACACAGACACGCTATTAAAAAACAAGTATAGCATATTGAGAAAGATTGTTTAGAATGCCTAATTGTGTCCATAAAAGTAAATGACAAGACAAAAAAACATAGGACTACTCTTGCCCCAAAAATATTTTAGATGTGAGAGAAGTGGGGGGACGCCGTCCTCCCACGTCCCCCTGACACATAGATCCGCTAGATCCGCCCTGAACTGACCTGTTGTCCTGCAGCA
The DNA here is from genome assembly GCA_039105355.1 of Benthosema pterotum. NCBI lineage: Eukaryota > Metazoa > Chordata > Actinopteri > Myctophiformes > Myctophidae > Benthosema > Benthosema pterotum. The sequence continues at coordinate 56,136,655 of CM076967.1, forward strand.
GTAGTTTAGGCTCCTGAACTGACCTGTTGTCCTGCAGCAGTAGTTTAGGCTCCTGAACTGACCTGTTGTCCTGCAGCAGTAGTTTAGGCTCCTGAACTGACCTGTTGTCCAGCAGCGGTAGTTTAGGCTCCTGAACTGACCTGTTGTCCAGCAGCGGTAGTTTAGGCTCCTGAACTGACCTGTTGTCCAGCAGCAGTAGTTTAGGCTCCTGAACTGACCTGTTGTCCAGCAGCGGTAGTTTAGGCTCCTGAACTGACCTGTTGTCCAGCAGCAGTAGTTTAGGCTCCTGAACTGACCTGTTGTCCAGCAGCAGTAGTTTAGGCTCCTGAACTGACCTGTTGTCCAGCAGTGGTAGTTTCTCCTCCGGCCACTGGAGGGTGCTAGGCTCCTGCAGCGGTAGTTTCTCCTCCGGCCACTGGAGGGTGCTGGCGCTGCTCGGCTCCTGGTGAGCGCTGGGGTGGGCGGGGCTTTCCTCCTCCCAGGGGGCGGGGCTCTGCGGCTCGGCGGCCATGTTGTTGCTTTTGGACCAATCAGCTCCTCCCACAGGCAGGAACTCTGACATTACGTTAGGATGGTTGGGCTGATGCAGGGATGTCAAACAGAGTGGGACATTACGTTAGGATGGTTGGGCTGATGCAGGGCTGTAAAACAGAGTGGGACATTACGTTAGGATGGTTGGGCTGATGCAGGGCTGTAAAACAGAGTGGGACATTACGTTAGGATGGTTGGGCTGATGCAGGGGTGTCAAACAGAGTGGGACATTACGTTAGGATGGTTGGGCTGATGCAGGGGTGTCAAACAGAGTGGGACATTACGTTAGGATGGTTGGGCTGATGCAGGGCTGTCAAACAGAGTGGGACATTACGTTAGGACGGTTGGGCTGATGCAGGGATGTCAAACAGAGTGGGACATTACGTTAGGACGGTTGGGCTGATGCAGGGCTGTCAAACAGAGTGGGACATTACGTTAGGATGGTTGGGCTGATGCAGGGCTGTCAAACAGAGTGGGACATTACGTTAGGATGGTTGGGCTGATGCAGGGCTGTCAAACAGAGTGGGACATTACGTTAGGATGGTTGGGCTGATGCAGGGCTGTCAAACAGAGTGGGACATTACGTTAGGATGGTTGGGCTGATGCAGGGCTGTAAAACAGAGTGGGACATTACGTTAGGATGGTTGGGCTGATGCAGGGCTGTCAAACAGAGTGGGACATTACGTTAGGATGGTTGGGCTGATGCAGGGGTGTCAAACAGAGTGGGACATTACGTTAGGATGGTTGGGCTGATGCAGGGCTGTCAAACAGAGTGGGACATTACGTTAGGATGGTTGGGCTGATGCAGGGGTGTCAAACAGAGTGGGACATTACGTTAGGACGGTTAGGCTGATGCAGGGCTGTCAAACAGAGTGGGACATTACGTTAGGATGGTTGGGCTGATGCAGGGCTGTCAAACAGAGTGGGACATTACGTTAGGATGGTTGGGCTGATGCAGGGGTGTCAAACAGAGTGGGACATTACGTTAGGATGGTTGGGCTGATGCAGGGGTGTCAAACAGAGTGGGACATTACGTTAGGATGGTTGGGCTGATGCAGGGGTGTCAAACAGAGTGGGACATTACGTTAGGATGGTTCGGCTGATGCAGGGGTGTCAAACAGAGTGGGACAAAGTCAAGGGCCGGAGCTACGTCCCTGTCAAACAGCAAAAAAGTGTTGCATTCAAAAATCAATGTCTCTTAATGGCAAGATAATTGTAAAGATGAAACTGCCTGCATAGGATAGCTAACGACGCTAAGATAACTTCCCCGTTAGGATAGCTAATGACGCTAACTTCCCCCGTTAGGATAGCTAACGACGCTAAGCTAACTTCCCCGTTAGGATAGCTAACGACGCTAACTTCCCCCGTTAGGATAGCTAACGACACTAAGCTAACTTCCCCGTTAGGATAGCTAACGACGCTAACTTCCCCCGTTAGGATAGTTAACGACACTAAGCTAACTTCCCCGTTAGGATAGCTAACGACGCTAACTTCCCCCGTTAGGATAGCTAACGACGCTAACTTCCCCCGTTAGGATAGTTAACGATGCTAAGCTAACTTCCCCCGTTAGGATAGCTAACGATGTTAACTTCCCCGTTAGGATAGCTAACGACGCTAACTTCCCCCGTTAGGATAGCTAACGACGCTAACTTCCCCCGCTAGGATAGCTAACGACGCTAACTTCCCCCGTTAGGATAGGTAACAACGCTAAGCTAACTTCCCCTGTTAGGATAGTTAACAACGCTAACTTCCCCAACTAATGCTAACAACGCTAAGCTAACGATGCTAACGATCCTAAGCTAACTTCCCCCGTTGGGATAGTAGTGAATAGTTGTGGTTTATTTATCACCAACAGGACAGAAATGCATTACGTTGATCTGATGAATCCTAAAAACTAGAGAAAATAATAATTATTAGTCATTTCTATCTAAATCAGGGGTATTCAACAGGTGGTACGGGGACCACTAGTGGTCCCTGACAGTGTTCCAGGTGGTCCCCAGGCTAAATGATGGAAAGTTTGTTAACCAGGTGTAACTCTTGAGCGTGTTAAACATCATGTGAATTATCCCAAGTCTACACAACTAGAGAATGCAGAAGATTAATGGTCATTTTGATCTGTATGTTGGACTGTTTGGTTTCCCCAAATCCAGCCTGGAATTGTGGACAAAAGCAAAATAAATCTGGAGTCTGTGGGGCTAAAATGTCATCAAATGGTGGTCCTCTGTAGCTCAAATGTTGTACCTTTTTTCCCCCAAGTAATTTTAATGCGCAATTTAAATGCATTTATTCAAAAAGTCAAAAAGTGCTTTACAATTTATGAATGTTTCAAAGAAAGAAACAATGTCTCAATCAACTTCCCTCAGACATAAGTTAACAACTCTGAACAGCAACACTGAAACTCAGCCTCAATTTCAGACATGAATGCAACAATGTCTGTTGTAGGCTATTGAAAAAGGTTAACAATTGCCCCTGAATACAGGGATTTTTTTCTGTAACTCGTCTGTAAACGTGCACTTGCGCTTGGGCATGGTGGTGGAGACTGACAACCACGCTGTCTAGTGTCTACTAACTGATTGACGAAGGCTGCCTGCACTGACTCTGCTCAGGGCTGACGTCATTGTGCGCAGTGTCCTAGTGCCTGTCGATTTACTGGTCCGATGTAAGCAAAGACGTGTCGGAAAGGAACTGAATGAAAGTAATTTTACAAAAACCGGGACATTTCCTCATTTTCTAAAAATAAACCAGGACACCCAGGACAGGACGTGAAATACGGACATGTCCTGGGAAATACGGACATATGGTCAGCCTACACTAGAGGCATTTCCAAAATTCACTAGAATGTGTTAGAGCAGTGGGTTTTCAACCATTTTCATACCAGGACCCACTATTTATTCTGCATTTTAGCCACGGACCACCATTTGATGTTGAGTTTAGTCTCTCAGACTAATTTAGGAGAAATAACTGGCAAAATGTTGGTCAAAATAGCAATTCTTCTACATTTTCTAAATGTGTAGATTCTTGAAAATTAGGCAATTCAGATGGTTAAATATAATGTAACTCTTGAAACCAAATGGACCTATAAGGGTCCATTTGGTTTCATTTTATGCTCTCAAGAGTTACAGATCTATAAGGGTCCATTTGGTTACCAATGGTCCTTTCTATGAAGGAAGGAGGACTCTATCATAGGAGGAAAAATGGTGAAAAACGAGGGTTTTATCTCTGGCGCCTGTCAACCAATTTCACCACAACTCACCAGCAAAAAAGCACTAGATTTTCCGCCAGGAGTTTTTCCACTAATTTTAGCACTAGGGAGGTCTGGAAAAAAGCTAAATATAGGGACAAATGCACCAAGTTGGCAACACTACCGGACTCTCTCTCTCTCTCTCTCCATTTCGCAATGGCGTCACATCGTTCTTTCTTTCTTTCTTTCTTTCTTTCTTTCTTTCTTTCTTTCTTTCTTTCTTTCTTTCTTTCTTTCTTTCTTTCTTTCTTTCTTTCTTTCTTTTTCTTTCTTTCTTTCCACAGCCAGTGTGAAACAGGTAATAAATGACACAAACCAACGTAAAGTCACTACTAAAATAACAAGACAAAAACTATACTGAAACACACACACACACACACACACACACACACACACACACACACACACACACACACACACACACACACACACACACACACACACACAGTATCAGTGATCTAATAGTTCTAATGTTTCACCTGTTTCTGTCTCTCTAAACTCCATTCGGCTGAACTTTATACTTTATGATCCAATCCGCCAGACGAACAGAATAAAAGGTTTAGATTTAAATCATTTACCTTAATGTTTGTTGTTTATTTTAACTCTTTGCTTCCGGATGAAAAAAAAAACTCCATTTGTTGTGAAACCTGTAGCGGTGGGCGGGGCTTTGTGACGTCACCCGGCGGAATGGGCGCAGACGCACAGGTGAGGTGACGTCACATAACAGAGTATAGACAGAGTTACACGACAACTCCGTCCACTTCATGGGGTCAGTCCAATGGACGCTCTTTTACTGAGACTGCATAGAGAATGGGACAACAAACAGGGACAAATCCTGGACCTGCAGCAAGCAGAAATGCATTGTACTCAGGCAACAGCCTTATTTAGATCGTTTTTAGTCATGGGTTTTCATTTATTTTGCTTTTGTCCACAATTCCAGGCTGGATTTGGGAAACAAAACAAGCAAAACATACATTCTAAAATGGCTAATTCAAATGATATATATATATTTTTTTAACTCTTGAGAGAGTAAAAATGAAACCAAATGGACCCGCCAGGGTCCATTTGGTTTCATTTTTACAGTTTGTCCCTGTTTAGGCTGCATGAACAGCAGTTTCTGACCCCTTAATGTCGCAACTCTTCTACTAAATGCCTCTACATGACAGGTCCTGGACAGTGGATAAGGAAATGCATTGGAACTTAAATCCCTTTTTTTTAGTTCGTTTTATAGCAATAGCTACAACATAATGATACAGAGACTTTAGTTGTTCCCTTTACAATATTTTAAAACAGTTCTCATGTTACACACATGCACTAACATAGCTATTATTTGCGTCCACTATTTATTCAGAATTTGAGCCACGGACCACCATTTGATGACATTTTAGCCCCACAGACCCCAAATCTAAAGATTTATTTTCCTTTTGTCCACAATTCCAGGCTGGATTTGGGGAAACCAAACAGTCCAACATACAGATCAAAATGACCATTAATCTTCTACATTCTCTAGTTGTGTAGACTTGGGATAATTCACATGATGAATATTTTAACTTGAGACTGTCGAGAGTGTAAACATGAAACCAAATGGACCCGCAAGGGTGCATTTGGTTTCATTTTTACGAGTTACAATATTACAACATATTATTGCAGTAGTTTGTGGATGGAACCACTAGATGGTGCTGCTGTCTTCTTTTCAATGCATTCTGCATCACAGTGGCTCAAACTGTTTCAACCTGACACTCATTATTAATATTAGTACAGGAATTATATGGAATACAGTATCCACCATTGACATTCTATTATTCAAATATTTTCAAAATTTCATTGTGCTTTAAGTAGCAAGTGACATATCTAACTATGGAGTTTTCATGATGCTGAGTCCATTCCAAGCATTAGTTTTGCCCAAAAAAATCTTCCTTGGGTTGGAAACAGCCATAACCGTGTTGACAAATATGATGAGGTCAGCAGCACATTTTGGCAAGTTGTTATGGCGATATTTCACCCAATGAGTGATTTTGTGCAAAACTAATGCTAAGAATGGATTCTGAGTTTTTTTGCAATTAGTTCTAGGTCAAATGACATTATTACTGGACTATATGCCCGCGGACCCCCTTTCATTTCAAGGACCCCTCAGTTTAATATGCAGGACTATGAAAACAGAGCTACAAGCTCTCCAGAAGTTAGATGTTAGTTGTTGGTACTCGTGTGGACCAAATCACTGTATGCTCTTTAAATCTAGATATACAAATATAAAACTTTAGTTAAATCTATACATATAGAGACATACAACTTAGAATTAAAGTACATATACAGATACAACTTTATTTAAATCTATATACTGATACAATCTTTAAATACAGAGGAGAGAAAATAACTCCCTGTTGCAAATTATCTCATATATATTTGGTGCATTTATTAGTGGCTACACCTTTTTAATCACAAAAACAATATAATTTCACAGTTTAATAAAAATATAATATAAACACATTTAATGCTTTAATACTGGCAGATCCATTTTGTTTTAATGTATGTGAAATACTTACATTCATATATCTGCTGTCAGTTAGAAACCTGAATCTCCAAAATATAAACTTTTCAGGAAATTAACAAAACAAAACACATGAATGACCACTTTAAAATACTTTAAAGGTCATTGTTGTGAATGACACGTTTTGCATGTAAAGTAATGCAGGAATAAAATATTATAATATATAGTAATAAAATGTTTCAGTGAATAAAACTCTGGTTTGTTCATGCATAAAAAATACAATAAACAGAAACAGAGATGACATATTTGTGTTAAACATGGATAACTCTTGATATCAAAGTGACTGTTTTTGACGGTACAGAAGTAATCACACCTCAGGTTTTTGTCAATCCCTTCAGGGTTGTTTTGGATACTTCTAACTCCAAACAAAATGGCGGCCATGACGGCATACCTGGAAATACTGTGGACCCTTTAGAAACAGGTCTAACCCTAAACCACAGAATACTGTGGACCCTTTAGAAACAGGTCTAACCCTAAACCACAGAATACTGTGGACCCTTTAGAAACAGGTCTAACCCTAAACCACAGATCACGTAGGGAGGCTTCAGTCTAGCAGCCTGCAGACCTGGACGTTTAATCCATTGTTTAATGGGATTGATTCGGTAGCCATTAGCCGTTAGCATCACAGTGACGGTGAACTGTTTAATGGGATTGATTCGGTAGCCATTAGCCGTTAGTATCACAGTGACGGTGAACTGTTTAATGGGATTGATTCGGTAGCCATTAGCCGTTAGCATCACAGTGACGGTGAACTGTTTAATGGGATTGATTCGGTAGCCATTAGCCGTTAGTATCACAGTGACGGTGAACTGTTTAATGGGATTGATTCGGTAGCCATTAGCCGTTAGCATCACAGTGACGGTGAACTCGCACGCAACTCAAATTAGGCACAATCTCTTTTTTTTAATCAATTAAAAATGTAGTAATTAAAAGAATCGTGTACATGCAATAAAACAAAACAAACACACACACAAAAAGAACAGTTGAGTTGAGTGTGCACAGGGGCGGATGTAACATGTCGCATTTGGGGGGGCAAGAGAACATGTTGGAGGGGCAAGAGAAAATGGTATGGGGGCGGCTTCATGAAGCCGCACCCATACCATTTCCGGTTACAGGACCTTTATTAGTCAAGTAAAGCATCAATAATAACATCAGTTGTTGTTGAAGTTGCAACAGACACGCAGCATGCATAAAGCTAAAGGTCTGACTCAGAGAGTTTTCTGTTTTCAATGATGAAATGCTGTTGGTTTAGTGGTGCCAAAATTGTAGTTAGTAGCAGTAGTAGTTTCAAATCACTTTAATTTGAAATATCTTGGGTTGTTTTGCATGGCATCGTGTTTGGGGGGGCAGACTGGGTATTTAGGGGGGCATTGCCCCCCCATGCCCATGCCTAGATCCGCCCCTGGGTGTGCATTCATTCTATGTTCTGCTTTCAACAGCTTCATATTCTGACCCTCAATGTCGCTGTTCTGGTAGTTTTTTCAGCTACCGACAGACAGACAGACAGACAGACAGACAGACAGACAGACAGACAGACAGACAGACAGAGCATCACCTAATAACGTATCCCTAGCTCAAAGCGGAGCTCCAAAGGGGGGAAATCTCTGCAATCTGCAATTCACAAGGCATTATTCCAGGAAACCGTTGGATCTGAACCAGATCCATTTAGTAGAACAGTGGTTTTCAACCTTTTTTATTCCAGGGCCCACTATTTATTCAGCATTTGAGAAACGGACCACATTTTTTAGACCCACAGACCCCAAAACTAAAGATTTTGCTTTTGTCCACAATCCCAGTCTGGATTTGGGAGACCAAACAGTCCAACATACAGATCAAAATGACCATTAATCTTCTACATTCTCTAGTTGTGTAGACTTGGGATAATTCACATGATGAATATTTTAACTCTTGAGAGTGTAAACATGGTTATGTAGAACAGCAGCCATTAGAGCTTTACATGGGAGTGAATGGAGATGTTGTAACAGTCTCTGATTTTGCCCCATGTTTATTTTTTTAAAACAAATTTCTGCATCTTTCTTGCCATGAATTGTAGGCCCTCTGTTGGTATTCTGGCATTGAGGAGTTATAAAGATGTCCATATTGCCCGACCTCCATCGAAAACATCTCTTCAAATCCATTCATTTTGACACATTTTCCCTCCCTTCTCCTCCTCTTCTTCTACTTTTTGTGTCTCTCTACTACCTATATTATTACACATGGCCGTTAACAGCTGTTAACCGCGGTGAATGGGGAACACATGGCCGTTAACAGCTGTTAACCGCGGTGAATGGGGAACACATGGCCGTTAACAGCTGTTAACCGCGGTGAATGGGGAACACATGGCCGTTAACAGCTGTTAACCGCGGTGAACGGGGAACACATGGCCGTTAACAGCTGTTAACCGCGGTGAACGGGGAACACATGGCCGTTAACAGCTGTTAACCGCGGTGAACGGGGAACACATGGCCGTTAACAGCTGTTAACCGCGGTGAATGGGGAACACATGGCCGTTAACAGCTGTTAACCGCGGTGAATGGCGTCATGTTGTAGTTGTACAGGCCTTAAAAACACCGGCTCTCAAACCGCGATTAAAGATGAATGAGTCAATTCACAGTCAATGTGTGATTGGTTAAATCACAGTGAGGGGCGGGGCTTCAGTGATCTTCCAGTCGGCTCTTCTTGAAAGGCGTGGCAGCGTCCAGAAGTTCTCGCAAGCGTTTACGAGTTTCTTTCAGTTTACACTGGTTAGTGTTAGCGTTGGGGGGGAGGGGGAGGGGCGCTTTACACTCGCTCCCTGCTATTGGTCCTCTCGCAGATGCCACGCCCCCTGAGGCCACACCCACCTGGACCATGTCATGCTTCGGCTCTGGCCCCGCCTCCTCTGTCTGAAGCCCCGCCCCCTCCTCTGTCTGAAGCCCCGCCTCCTCTGTCTGAAGCCCCGCCCCCTCCTCTGTCTGAAGCTCCGCCTCCTCTGTCTGAAGCCCCGCCTCCTCTGTATGAAGCCCCGCCCCCTCCTCTGTCTGAAGTCCCGCCTCCTCCTCTGTCTGAAGTCCCGCCTCCTCTGTCTGAAGCCCCGCCTCCTCTGTATGAAGCCCCACCTCCTCCTCTGTCTGAAGCCCCACCTCCTCTGTATGAAGCCCCGCCCCCTCCTCTGTCTGAAGCCCCGCCTCCTCCTCTGTCTGAAGCCCCGCCTCCTCTGTCTGAAGCCCCGCCTCCTCCTCTGTCTGAAGCCCCGCCTCCTCCTCTGTCTGAAGCCCCGCCTCCTCTGTCTGAAGCCCCGCCTCCTCCTCTGTCTGAAGCCCCGCCTCCTCTGTCTGAAGCCCCGCCTCCTCTGTATGAAGCCCCACCTCCTCTGTCTGAAGCCCCGCCTCCTCTGTCTGAAGCCCCGCCTCCTCTGTATGAAGCCCCACCTCCTCCTCTGTCTGAAGCCCCGCCTCCTCTGTCTGAAGCCCCGCCTCCTCTGTCTGAAGCCTCGCCTCCTCTGTCTGAAGCCCCGCCCCCTCCTCTGTCTGAAGCCCCGCCTCCTCTGTCTGAAGCCCTGCCTCCTCCTCTGTCTGAAGCCCCGCCTCCTCCTCTGTCTGAAGCCCCGCCCTCTCCTCTGTCTGAAGCCCCGCCTCCTCCTCCTCTGTCTGAAGCCCCGCCTCCTCCTCCTCTGTCTGAAGCCCCGCCTCCTCCTCTGTCTGAAGCCCCGCCTCCTCCTCTGTCTGAAGCCCCGTCTCCTCCTCTGTCTGAAGCCCCGCCTCCTTCTTTATCTGAAGCCCCGCCTCCATTTTGGTCTGAGACTCCGCCTCCTCTGTCTGAGACTCAGAGGGATTCTGAAGCCCCGCCCCCTCAGCAGGACTCTGATTGGCAGGGCTAAGCCCCGCCTCCTCAGCAGGTCTCTGATTGGCAGGGCTAAGCCCCGCCCCCTCAGCAGGACTCTGATTGGCAGGGCTAAGCCCCGCCCCCTCAGCAGGACTCTGATTGGCAGGGCTAAGCCCCGCCCCCTCAGCAGGACTCTGATTGGCAGGGCTAAGCCCCGCCCTGTGCAGCAGAGAGGGGTGAAGTTCTGAACTGAAGGTCTGGAGGAGTTTGAGACGATAATCCTCCTGAATCTGCAGCGACGTCTTCAAGTCCTGGAAATAAAACACATTATAAAACAATAAAATAAAACTGATATCACACCATCACAACGCGTTTCCCATATACAAATGTTACGAAGTGTTACGTGTGACGAAATTGCTCACGGACGCACTCCCTCACTCAGCCATTTCTGCCTGGCTTTCATAGTATATGGTTCACTGCATTTGCCTTAACAGACGACATCACACTGATAAACACCAGTATGTGCACGCAGGCAGGGTTACCCTGGGGACTGTGCCCCAAAAAACGGCATGGAACAAACTAAAAACACAGTGAAGCAGCCTCTTGCTTCTATGAGTGTGTAGTGATAGTTGTGTACATTGGGGGTTATAATGGGTGTGTGTGTACTAATAGTTGTGTACATTGGGGGTTATAATGGGTGTGTAGTAATAGTTGTGTACATTGGGGGTTATAATGGGTGTGTAGTGATAGTTGTGTACATTGGGGGTTATAATGGGTGTGTGTGTACTAATAGTTGTGTACATTGGGGGTTATAATGGGTGTGTAGTAATAGTTGTGTACATTGGGGGTGTTATAATGAGTGTTTATTACCGTCATAGAGTCAAACAGAGTCCAGACATCAGAAACAAACTCTGCAGCTGTTCGATAAGGAGGAGAACGATGGAGAGAGAGACGATGTTGGAGCCGGCTGAGAGACTGGAACATCTGGAATATAACAGGTTAATAACATATTAATAACAGGTTAATAACAGGTTAATAACATGTTAATAACAGGTTAATAACATGTTAATAACAGGTTAATAAGGAGGAGAACGATGGAGAGACAGACGATGTTGGAGCCGGCTGAGAGACAAGAACATCTGGAATATAACAGGTTAATAACATGTTAATAACATGTCAAAGACATGTTAATAACATGTCAAAGACATGTTAATAACATGTTAATAAGGAGGAGAACGATGAAGAGACAGACGATGCTGGAGTCGATTGAGAGACTGGAACATCTACAACATAGAATATGTTAACATGTTAATAACATGTTAATAACATGTTAATAACATGTTAATAACATGTTAAAAAGGAGGAGAACGATGAAGAGACAGACGGTGTTGGAGCCGGCTGAGAGACTGGAACATCTACAACATAGAACATTACAGGTTAATAACAACATGTCAACATCACTAATGACATGTTAGCATGGAGCATTATAGAGCCCACCATGTTCATTTCATCAAGACATTTAGAGCAGAGTAGTTTTCAACCAGTGGTCCGGGGACCACCAGGCTAACCAGGCTAAATGATGGACCACCAGGCTAAATGATGGGGAGTTGGTTAACCAGGTGAAACTCATCATGTGAATATTCATCATATGCATTATCCCAAGTCTACACAACTAGAGAATGTAGAAGACTAGAGGTTTGGCCGGCTCCACCGGCCTCACTCTAGACACAGTCCATATATAGGCATAGCTGAGTGAGGCCTCACTCTAGACACAGTCCATATATAGACATAGCTGAGTGAGGCCTCTCTAGACACAGCTGCTGAGCTAGCTATGCCTCAGCTATGCCTATATATGGACTTCTACAGCGTTACACCCCGCGTTACACGTGTTACGCGTTACACCTTTATTCCAGAACTCAAATGTATAATAGGATTAATGGTCATTTTGATCTGTATGTTGGACTGTTTCCCAAATCCAGCCTGGAATTGTGGACAAAAGCAAAATAAATCTTTAGTTTTGGGGTCTGTGGTGGTGTCTTATACTCTGATATGATGACATCATCAGTGTGCGTCACTGACCTCATCAGCGTCTGTCCAGATGTATGTAGAGATTTCACAGGTCAGGAAGAGGAGCAGGTGTTCACATTTCTGGAGGAAGAAATACAACCTTAAAAACACAGGCAGACAGACAGGCAGATCTGTCTAACCCTCTGGTCAAAGACAGACAGACAGACAGACAGACAGACCAGTCTCACCCACTGGTCGGTGACAGACAGACAGACAGACAGACAGACAGACAGACAGACAGACAGACATCTGTCTCACCCTCTGGTCGGTGACAGACAGACAGACAGACAGACAGACAGACAGACAGCTGTCTCACCCTCTGGTCGGTGACAGACAGACAGACAGACAGACAGACAGACAGACAGACAGCTGTCTCACCCTCTGGTCGGTGACAGACAGACAGACAGACAGACAGACAGACAGACAGACAGACAGACAGACAGACAGACAGCTGTCTCACCCTCTGGTCGGTGACAGACAGACAGGGTGTTTTCTGTCTCTCGCTCCAGAACGGGTCGATTGGCTCTGATAGGTCCTGGCAGAGAGAACAGCTCCATTCTGGCCTATAGGAACGCAGATACATGATGATGTCATAATATTCTGGCCAATAGGAACGCAGATACATGATGATGTCATACTAACATCAATTCCGGCCAATAGAAACGCAGATACATGATGATGTCATAATACATCCATTTTGGCCAATAGGAACGCAGATACATGATGATGTCATAATATATCCATTTTGGCCAATAGGAACGCAGATACATGATGATGTCATAATACATCCATTCTGGCCAATAGGAACGCAGATACATGACGTCATAATACATCCATTTTGGCCAATAGGAACGCAGATACATGATGATGTCCTAATATTCTGGCCTATGGGAACGCAGACACATGATGATGTCATAATACATCAATTTTGGCCAATAGGAACGCAGATACATGATGATGTCATAATACATCTACTGCAGGATGTTCAGTTATGACAGTTATATTTATAGATATTATATTTACCATATAGAGGGTCCTATAGGGTGTTATCTTTACCATATAGATATTACTTTACCATATAGAGGGTCTTATAGGGTGTTATCTTTACCATATAGATATTATTTTACCATATAGAGGGTCCTATATTTACCATAAAGGGTCCAATAGCAGGGATGTGACAGTTATATTTATAGATGTTATATTTACCATATAGATATTATATTTACTATATAGACGGTCCTATATTTCATATAGATATTATTTTACCATATAAAAGGTCCTATATTTACCATATAGAAGGTCCTATAGCAGGGATGTGACAGTTATATTTATAGATGTTATTTTTACCATATAGATATTATATTTACCATATAGAGGGTCTATAGGGTGTAATATTTACCATATAGAATAGATATTATATTTACCATATAGAGCACTGGTGTCAAACATACGGCCCGCGGGCCGGATGCGGCCCGCGCAATGATTTAATCCGGCCCCAGGCTTGTAGAGCAAACATGTCTGAGTCTATCAAAAAAAAAAGTAAGTCTCTAGCACGTTCCTATCAAAAGTTATGGTCGTTTAAAGAAATGCTTCTGAGTTCTCTTCTCTGAGCACTAGTCCGGTAGCTTCACAGCTGGGAGTGCTTAATTGGTTGGAATGTTGACTCGCAGAGAGTGGAGGGGGGAGGGGAGGAGGGGGGGGGTGTATTGGTGCTGCAAAGTGAGAACTATACCTCAGCAGTAACCTGACTCCGCCAGATGGGGCAGCAGAGAGAGGAGTATTCCCTCCTCCTCTCTCTGCTGCCCCATCTGGCGGAGTCAGGTTACTTCACCAGTATAAGGGTCTATAACTGAGGGGTCATTCAGATAACAGCTTGGCTATTTAAATATAAATACGGGTAATAATAATAATCCAATTCAGAGTTTAAAAAATATACTGTATTTTAGAAGCATTAGTTATTGTTATTCATCATTATTTTTTAATGTTCGATGATCCATCACCTCAATAAAAAGCAGGTCTGCATAATTCCATGGGTTGTGTAGCCATTTCCAAATTTCAGCTAAGACACTATTTGAAATTTATTTTTTTGTATTTTTGACTGGTTTATTGGCGCACTGTAAATAAAAATAGCATCTCCCATAGCAAATGTCTTAATCTAGGCTACAAGTATAAAACCAATAATGAAAGTCATTAATAACTATTAATAGCTACTCTTAATAATAAACTTGATTGTGTGATATACTGTAGCGTAGAAGTTACGGCTGTGTACGTAAACATGCGTGTGCATGCTTGCAGTCTGTGTCTGGCACCGCGGCGTGACTGGCACCGCGGCGTGACTGGCACCGCGGCGTGACTGGCACCGCGGTGCTCCGGCCCCCATGAAGTCACATTAAGTCCAATGCGGCCCCCACCCCAAAATGAGTTTGACACCCCTGATATAGAGGGTCCTATATTTACCATATAGAGGGTCTTATATTTACCATATAGAATAGATATTATATTTACCATATAGAGGGTCCTATATTTACCATATAGAGGGTCTTATATTTACCATATAGAAGGTCCAATAGCAGGGATGTGACAGTTAATATACCTTAGATATGCTGTGTGTACTAAAGATCTCAACGGGCCTGAAAATTAAGGCCCGGCCCTACCCGGCCCTAACAGTTCAGGCCCTAGGCCCTACCCGGCCCTACTAAATGGAATAGATTTTAGGCCCTACCCGGCCCTAAACTGTCGGGTTTGGGCCAAATTTGAGAATTCGCCACAGATTAAAATTGAAATGGCAATCAGCACCATCTTCATAATAGGTAAATACAGAAAATAACTATTATTCTTACTATATTAAAATATTTCAATATATATTATTTTTTCATGAGGCCCGAGGCCCTACCCGGCCCTATTGATTAGGATAGATTTTCGGCCCTACCCGGCCCTAAATGTCGGGTCGGGCCTGTTCGGGTTCGGTCCTGGTCGGGTTCGGGCAGAGTTTGAGAACTCTAATTTGTACCATACAGAGGGTCCTATATTTACCATATAGAGGGTCTTATATTTACCATATAGAACGTCCAATAGCAGGGATGTGACAGTTATATTTATAGATGTTATTTTTTACCATATAGAGGGTCCTATATTTACCATATAGAGGGTCTTATAGAGGGTCTTATATTTACCATGTAGAGGGTCCTATATTTACCATATAGAGGGTCTTATATTTACCATATAGAAGGTCCAATAGCAGGGATGTGACAGTTATATTTATAGATGTTATTTTTTACCATATAGAGGGTCCTATATTTACCATATAGAGGGTCTTATAGAGGGTCTTATATTTACCATGTAGAGGGTCTTATATTTACCATATAGAGGGTCCAATAGCAGGGATGTGACAGTCCCGGTGGAAGCCTTTTCCACATGTCCCACAGATGATGGAGGAATGAGGCTGTTGGCAGGCGGCACACAGCACCAGCTGCAGCTGAGGGGGCGTGTCCGGACAGTCCAATGGCTCCATGAGCTCACCTGCATCATGTGACTGAGGACGACCAATCACATCAATTATACCAAACTGATCAAAGTGACAGATGTTCCCTAACATGAAACATGTTGTATTTATAACTAATAACATCTAATAACAATTAACAATCCATGAGACATGTTGTATTTATAACTAATAACATAACAATCCATGAGACATGTTGTATTTATAACTAATAACACAACAATCCATGGTAATTAATATGATAACTTAGTTATAGCTAATGTGGATATTCAAACTAATTGAATGAATAAAACCAACGCACGCAAAGTGAACTTGTTTCCCACAATAAACACGGGCATTTCTGCCTGGGTTACATAGTAATATCGCTCACTGTGCAAACCAATTGTACCCTAGCAGGTCCATTTGGTTCCATTTGTACACTCTCAGGAAAAAAGGGTGCTAAAAGAAAAATCATTAACATGGTGAAACACAACTTGATGATGTCATCAAGTTGTGTTTCACCATGTTAGGGTTTAGGTTAGATCTGCTGGTGCTCTTTAGGGTTTAGGGTGTAGGGTTAGGGTTAGACCTGCTGGTTCTCTTTAGGGTTCAGGGTGTAGGGTATAGGGTGTTAGGGTGTAGGGTTTAGGGTTAGACCTGCTGGTTCTCTTTAGGGTTCAGGGTGTAGGGTGTAGGGTATAGGGTGTAGGGTATAGGGTGTTAGGGTGTTAGGGTGTAGGGTGTAGGGTTAGGGTTAGACCTGCTGGTTCTCTTTAGGGTTCAGGGTGTAGGGTGTAGGGTATAGGGTGTAGGGTATAGGGTGTTAGGGTGTAGGGTTTAGGGTTAGACCTGCTGGTTCTCTTTAGGGTTCAGGGTGTAGGGTATAGGGTGTTACAGGGTTCCTACAGGTTTCTTAAAGTAAAATTTAAGTCTTTTTAAGACCTTTTTTAATGCCATTTATATAAAACGTAATACCCATTTCACGGCCATCGTCAATAAGCGACGTTTTATATATTTTTCGCAAATAGCACTGGTGCTACATACATTTTCATTTACCGGCACCACTAGAAATGAACAATTGCTATAATTATTAGGGGTGTGTATCTCTCCCTTACAAGACAATTCGATACGTATCGATTTTCACGATTCAGAAACGATTTATTTTATATACAGAACGATACGATTCGATTCAGTAGAATTTCGATACGATTTTGATTTGTTGGAATTTGGTACGATACGATTTGATACAGTGCGATCTGGCGCATTAAAAACCCTATGTAATTAGGGTTAGGCTCCATAGGGTTTCTTTTTTATTATCTACTACAGTCCTAATAAGCGCCAGTAAATTAGAAGGGGAACATGAAAAACAACTATGTGTTTGGACTTTGAGGTGGTGCATGTCTGTCTGAGTATCGAGGAGTGCTTTGACAGGTCTGCCTGCTGTGACACAAGTAGATGCAACTACACTAGTATACATTCATTAAAGGAAGCCAAATGACTATAGACCAGTGGTTTTCAACCTCTTTCATACCAGGGCCCACTATTTATTTAGAATTTCAGCCACGGACCACCAATTGATTACATTTTAGCCCCACAGACCCCACAACTAAAGATTTCATTTAGTTTTGTCCACAATTCCAGGCTGGATCTCAGAGAAACACAGTGAAATACAGATCAAAATGACTATTAATATCCTACATTCTGTAGTTGTGTAGACTTGGGATAATTTACATGAATATTTTAACTCTTGAGAATGTAAACATGAAACCAAATGGACCCGCAAGGGTTGTTTACACTCTCAAAGAGTTACATCTGGTTAACCAACTTTCCATCATTTAGCCTGGGGACCTCCTGGAATCCTCTCAGGGACCACTGGTGGTCCCCGGACCACATGTTGAAAACCCCTGCCATAGACGCGAGCTGAGCATGCTCATCGCGTTAGCTATGCTAGCTAGTTGCTGAGCTAGCTACCAGCTACACATTCTCGATACAGACAACACCACCACCACCACCATCAAGTTGTCCCGTGGATGGAAAATACGATTTAAAAGGCTATGGACGTGAATGGAAGCACAGATGTGTGCAACTATGCAATAAAGTTGT
Source organism: Benthosema pterotum (assembly GCA_039105355.1). NCBI lineage: Eukaryota > Metazoa > Chordata > Actinopteri > Myctophiformes > Myctophidae > Benthosema > Benthosema pterotum. The sequence goes on from CM076967.1 coordinate 56,154,427, forward strand.
GTAAAGCTGTCGGTCCCGACAGCTCCGCTCCGATCATCTGTTTGTCAGCTGTATCCACTTGTTGCCCTGTGTCTGAGGCGTAGAGTATAGAGAATTGTGACATTGAGGGGACAGAAAACAGCCCGGTCACGTGGTTCAAGTACTCGCGTGAGCTCAAAACTCCAGCTGTCCCTATTCTTGTTGTCCTCATTCGGTAGAGGTCTATGTAGAAGCGCCTCCAATGGACTGGCCCCATGAAATTAACAGAGTTTGCGTAACTCTAAGACACTGAATACTACGTCACACAGACACTCGCACTGAATGTAGATGATCTACAAGCAATGTGCCCCATTGCAATGCATGGCTATATGAGCTTGTATATCTGTGGTTATTGGTTTTTGCGCAGCTGATGGAATCATTGATTCATCTCTTTAGGATCGATCTAACGTCCAATACAGACGCTGTTTTGATCGCTCCGACACACGTGGCTCGATGTAACTGCGCAAAATTTAAGACCTAGATATAAAAATTCAAGACCCTTTTAAGTCTTTTTAAGGTATTATTTTCAAATTCGTAAATTCAATGCTTTTAAGACTTTTTAAGATCCCGCGGGAACCCTGTATTAGGGTGTAGGGTTTAGGGTTTAGGGTTAGACCTGCTGGTTCTCTTTAGGGTTCAGGGTGTAGGGTTTAGGGTGTAGGGTGTAGGGTTAGGGATAGACCTGGAGCTCGTTGATCTCCTGCAGGTGGATCTCGTCGTGGGCGTCGCCTGGCAGCAGCAGGAAACGAGGCAGTGGTTGACCAATCACACGAGACGAAACTTCTAGCCGGACCACACTGACCACGGGTTGCCACTTCCTGTCTGCGATGACATCATGCTGCTTCCACTTCCTGTCAGCGATGACATCATGCTGCTTCCACTTCCTGTCAGCGATGACATCATGGTGCTTCCACTTCCTGTCAGCGATGACATCATGCTGCTTCCACTTCCTGTCTGGACTGACATCATCCGTCAAGCTGATGGCTGACTCTCTGTTTGGAGCGGCTGGTGGCGACGAACATGTCTGTGAAAAAACACGAAAAAGAAAACATGTTTAAAACATTGTTGTATCATGTGTTGTCCGTGACGCTGACCGCAACCCGCAACCAATTCCCTTATTGTTATTTTCATCACCTTTCCTCTTCCCTTAGCCACTATTCCTGATTCAGAAACCTTTTATTATCGACTGGAGGTGTTGTCATAGATGTGTTTGGTTTGTCACTCAGTCTCTCAAGTTGTTATTTTCGTCGAATAGATTTGGGAAATAGATAACAGGATTTAAAACCACCAGCTGACCTATACCGTGAGAAGGCAGAGTGCATGTGCGTCTGTGTGGAACAGCTGCGGCATCAGTTCACTTCACCTCCATATTTAATGACTGTCCTGTTGGTCACTTCTTTGTGTCCATTGTGTTTAGGTAATCAATATAATATAGTTAAAGACATTAATTAACTTGTGACACATTGCTGCTGCTGATTCAGTGTCGCCATGTTTCACCAAATTCCTGATAGATACGTTTTGCTTGATCACGTTTCGTAGAGAAGACCTACCCGTATATACTATACAGGAATTGAGAGATTGATGTTTGATGATCACAGAACACTTTGAAATGTAAGAAATGGTCCAGAATTAGCCGAGATATGATTTATCAAAAAGTAGAGTTCTCAGCAGTGCCTAGAATATAGAATTCCCTGATTTTTCGCAATTTGTTTTATAAGGTTTCAAAGAAACCGCAGGCTAAACGCACGCCTCATACAGCACAAAACAACATGTTTGGATGGCAAGAAATTATCCAGAATTGATGATCTTTAAAAAAGACAAGTTTTGGGCGCATGAAGAGAGAGCAAACAGCGAGGTTAATTGCGAGCCGTTAAAGAATTTACTGTATATGAACATTTAGGACTAGGCATAACAGAAAATATATGGGATGAATTAAAGGCAATTGCAAGATCAATACGGATTGGATGAAAGCTAAAAATGCCCAAACCACACCTACACATAACATAACAGGTCTAGGAGGTGTTTAAGGGAAATAGTATGGTAATGAAAGTAGCATGGACTTTAGCGTGGGAACGCCCCTTCCCCACTGCTAGATGCTCTAATTGCGTATAAAGTTTGATGAGACAAAATTGAATCTTAATCCACGTTCAAAAAAACCTTTGGTCATTTTATGGTCTACTCAGTCTCATGTGAACACACCAGACAGTTTATAAGTTACTGCATTCACTATTTAGATATATGATGTTCATTTTAGCGCATCTGTCTCCTAATACGTGAGAGGGCCATGGAATTTCATTTACAGTTTTCATTTTTTTTTTTTTAATATTGTTTTGGAAAATGTAGCTGCCTCCATATTTGGGTATGGCCTTCCAAATGAATAAAACAATATTTTAAAAATAAATATCAGTCACCAGAAAAAAGATTGGTTGTTTTTGAATAATCTGTCATGGTTAAAATGGAGTTTTAATTTATAATGGGTTCGTATAGGAAGGAGTCGGATACACTAAGATGAACATCAAATATCTAAATAGTGAATGGAGTAACTTATAAACTGTCTGGTGTGTTCACATGAGACACGTGAGTATAAAATGAATAAAAGTTTTTGAAAGTGGAATATCCCTTTAACCACTATTAACAACTGAAGTTAATTGACAAGTCCTACTGTAGAAGCTGAGCTGCTTGAGTCACTGTGGTCATCACTCTGGTCATCACTGTGGTCACTACTGGGACTCACAGACCTCCCTTTGGGGTGGTCTGCAGTGGATCCTTGTAGGTCTGCTGTGGGGCCAGCAGAACCAGGCCTATGTAGGTCTGTAGATCCATGTAGGTCTGCTGTGGTGCCAGCAGAACCAGGCCTATGTAGGTCTGTAGATGCATGTAGGTCTGCTGTGGGTCCAGCAGAACCAGGCCTACGTAGGTCTGTAGATCCATGTAGATCTGCTGTGGGGCCAGCAGAACCAGGCCTATGTAGGTCTGCTGTGGGGCCAGCAGAACCAGGCCTATGTAGGTCTGTAGATCCATGTAGGTCTGCTGTGGGTCCAGCAGAACCAGGCCTATGTAGATCTGCTGTGGGTCCAGCAGAACCAGGCCTACGAAGGTCTGTAGATCCATGTAGATCTAATGTAGACTCAGTCCACATCGCGGTAGGAGAGGTCCAGCTAGACAGAGATGAACAGCAAGTTTTGTACAGTTAAAAAAACATTGCTTTGGTGCTCATATTACAGTTACAAAGTATAATAAGTTGTTGTAAGTTAATATAAGTTGTTTTTTTGTTAGCATATGCATTCCATATATTCCATAGTGCTAAACGACACATGCTTGTGTGACATCATCAAACTGCGACAGGAGCACTCCCTGTTGAGTGAAAGATTCCATATTTATGGAAGAACTAAGATACTGATGTTTTTATTTGTTTATTTTAGTTATGTATGGCAAGTGTAATGTTTAAAGCCATACAGTATATTTGTCTTATTAGCCAGGAATGCTTTTAACAGTCTAGCATTAAAGACAAAAAAGTACCTTGATGTGCAGGAGGCAGCTGGAGCGCCACCATCAGGTTGTGTAGCGCCAGTGGAGCAGGTGGATTCTGGGGTGACTGTCATTTAAAACACATTTAAAATAGGGTTAAACTTCCATATCTAACTGGCCTAACATCTCTTCTCATCTCATGTATATTAACCCTTTGTGTACTGAACGCGTTGTGGTGTTTTAGCTGTTGAAAAATAGCAGATCTACAAGCTCATATCGCGCCACCGAGTGGCGCGATATGAGCTTGTAGTTCTGCTATTTTTGAAAAATTGTGAAAATGTGGTGCAAATCTTTGAATACATTTTTTTTGGAAGCAAACATTTTAACTCTAATTTTTTTTGCTTCTGGGGGATCCCTAGAACAACATGTTTTAGATGAGGTTCTACAGCTAAATAATAGATATTTCTGGGGGTCCTTCCTAAGAAATATGTCAAGCATCACTGACACAGAAAGAGATTTTTCCAGAAAAACTAGAATCTTGCGCCAGGGATTGGATTTAATGTCACAAACTAGAATCTAGTGTCAGGAACTGGAATCTAACTTCAGAAACTGTGAGAGGAACTAGAATCTACCATGGGGGACTAGAATCTGGCATGAGGAACTAGAATCTAGCATCAGAAACTAGAATCTGGGTGGAAAATGGGTGGAATTAAGATTCCTACCGTCAGAGAATATTGCCTCATGGTCCTCCTTCTCCGTCTTTATGGAGAACATGGACTCATCCTGGATGTTCTCCGTCTTCACAGAGAAGAGCTCCTGGTCGTCGTCGTCGCTGTAGAGGCTGATCAAGGCGCTGAGTTCCTCCCAGGTGGAGCTCAGGTCAATGACCGTCATGTCCGGCGTCTCGGACACGGTGGAACTCGGCTCGTCCTCTCCTCCCGGAGGAGCAGGGCGGTGGTGGAGCGTGGCCTTCTCTGAGGAGTCTGCCACGGCTCTGACGGGGGGAGAGCGGACGTGTTCCGAAGCTTCTGGGGTGGACGGGGCAGACGTTTTGGCGTGGTGCGTGGGTTTGACGGACGAGGACAGGACCTCCGCTGGGCTGCGTGACGCAGACAGGCCATCTGCGGCGCTAGGAGGTGTGGCAGAAGGTGGCGACGGTACAGCAGGTGGAACTTGCTTGCTGACGCCGCGGGCCGAGGCCTGCGAGCTCCGGCCGATGGACGTCAGTATGGCTGCAGCGCGGCTGGACGGACTCACGGTGCGCTGGCAACCTCCCTCTGCAGGAGCCGAGCCTCTGGAAGCAACAGCTGAGCCTCTGGAAGCAGCAGCTGAGCCTCTGGAAGCAGCAGCTGAGCCTCTGGAAGCAACAGCTGAGCCTCTGGAAGCAGCAGCTGAGCCTCTGGAAGCAGAAGCTGTGGAAGCAGCGGTAGCCGAGGTGAAAGCAGACGTGCGGTTCTTCTGCTTCCACTTCCTGGAGGAGAAGAATCCCGTCTCCAGCAGGTGATCCAGATGCGTCTTGTCGGAGCTCTGATCCAGCAGCTGGCAGATCAGCGGGCTCTTGGCTACGACCCTCGAGGGCTGCCCTTTGCCTGTGGGACTGTCGCTGTTCTGGTCCACCAGCTTCCTGGACTCTCCTTTGCCTTTGGGAGTGTCGTGGTTTGGCACCTGCTCCCGTTTCCGCTCCCCTTGCTGCTGTTGTTTCTGGAGATGCTCTCGCTGTGTTTGGATTTGTTTTTGCTGTCGCTGCAGCCATTGTTGCTGCTTATGCTGTTTTTGTTGCCATTGCTGCTGCTGTTGTATTTGTTGCTGTTGCTGCTGCTGCTGTTGTTGTATTTGTTGATGTTGCTGCTGCTGCTGTTGTTGTATTTGTTGCTGTTGTTGTATTTGTTGCTGTTGTTTCTGCTGCTGTTGTTGCTGCTGCTGTTGTATTTGCTGCTGTTGCTGCTGTTGTTGTATTTGTTGCTGCTGTTGTATTTGCTGCTGTTGTTGTATTTGTTGCTGCTGTTGTATTTGCAGTTGCTGCTGGAGGCTCTGTAGCTGCAGTTGCTGCTGTTGTTCCACGTGTTGCAGGTTCTGCAGTACCTGCAGCTGCTGGTCGACCTGCAGCAGACCTGCGTAGGCCTGGTTCTGGTTCTGAGCTGGTGCTTGGCTCAGAGCGGTGAGGATTCTACTGGCGGAAATCTGTGGTTGTTCCATTTGTTGTTGCTGCTGCTGCTGCTGCTGCACCGGCTGTGGACATGCAGAGGAGCGGCTCATCTGAGCCGATTGGCTCAGAGTTGGAGTTTGAATGTTTGTGTCGACTTGTTGAGAAGCGAAGTAGAGCTGGGCCATGCTGCTCACACCCCTGACCAGCACGGCACTGGACTGGCTGGGAGCCACCTGAAAACCTGGCATGGCACTGGACTGGCTGGGAGCCACCTGAAAACCTGGCACGGCACTGGACTGGCTGGGAGCCACCTGAAAACCTGGCACGGCACTGGACTGGCTGGGAGCCACCTGAAAACCTGGCACGGCACTGGACTGGCTGGGAGCCACCTGAAAACCTGGCATGACAACAGACTGGCTGGGAACCACCTGAAAACTCTGAGGCATCGTTGGCTGCTGCTGCTGCTCGAAGGGCGCCGAACTCTCCTGAAGAATCTGACCGATCAGTGACTGTGGCGATAAACTTGTCGCTACATTTGCTGATAGGTTGTGGCCCAGTGCAGTCTGGGAGTTGGAGTTCTGACCAAAAGGCAGCGATCCCAGTGCAGTCTGGGAGTTGGAGTTCTGACCAAAAGGCAGCGATGCTGGGGCAGTCTGGGAGTTGGAGTTCTGACCAAAAGGCAGCGATGCTGGGGCAGTCTGGGAGTTGGAGTTCTGTCCAAAAGGCAGCGATGCTGGGGCAGTCTGGGAGTTGGAGTTCTGTTGTCTTAAGGGTAGTGACCACAGGGCATCAGGCAGTGAGCCCAGGGCAGTATGGGAGTTGGAGTTCTGTCTTAAGGGCAGAGAGGCAGATGGAGAAGCAGTGGAAGGCTGGTCACATGGTGCAGAGTTCTGCCTGGAGGTCAGAGCAGCAGAGTGGGCGGAGCCGAGGGAAGGGTCGGCTGTCGGCACAGACGTGGGCCGAGGATTCTGGGAGTTGGAGTTCAGAGTGGTAGAAGAGAGTCCTGGGTTGGAGTTCTGCCTTAAGATCAGTTTGGTGGACCTGCCAGTGTGGGACGGAGGCGTGGCCACATGCCAGCCACTAGCAGGCGCTGCTGAGCTCTGTGTGGTCAACGTTTCTGCTGCCTGGGAGCGCGGTGTCTCATTGGCTGAGACTGGGACAGTGGAATTTAAATGATTGGTGGAATCAGGGGGGATGGGTGCTATCCCAGGGGTGGTGGGTGCTGTTCCAGGGGTGGTGGGTGCTGTCCCAGGGGTGGTGGGTGCTATCCCAGGGGTGATGGGTGCTATCCCAGGGGTGGTGGGTGCTGTCCCAGGGGTGGTGGGTGCTATCCCAGGGGTGGTGGGTGCTATCCCAGGGGTGATGGGTGCTATCCCAGGTGTCTCCCGACGTGTTGTTTGAAATGGTACAGATTCAATGGCAAGTTCACCTGTAAACACACACACACACACACACACACACACACACACACACACACACACTTATTTACAGTGGGGCAAACAAGTATTTGGTCAACCATCAATTGTGCAAGTTCTCCCATTTAAAAGATGAGAGGTCTGTCATTTTCATCATGGGTATAGGTATCAATCATAGGATCAACTATGAGAGACAAAATGTGTGTGTGTGGGGGGGGGGGGGGGGGGGGGGGGGGGGGGGGGGGAATCCAGAAAATCAGATTGTCTGATTTTTAAAGAATTTATTTGCAAATTATGATGAACAATAAGTATTTGGTCAATAACAAAAGTTCATCTCAATACTTATAGGCTATCCTTTGTTGGCAATGGCCGAGTGCAAACATTTTCGGGTTAGGGACTTTCAACTCCCTCCAAAGATTCTCTATGGGGTTGAGATCTGGAGACTGGCTAGGCCAGTCCAGGACCTTGATCATGAGACCATGAGACCAAACACACCGGCCAGGAAACAAAGAAGTGTCTTTGTAAGAAGCATCTCAAGGTCCTGGAGTGGTCTAGCCAGTCTCCAGATCTCAACCCCACAGAGAATCTTTGGAGGGAGTTGAAAGTCCATGTTGTCCAGCGACAGCTCCGAAACATCACTGCTCTAGAGGAGATCTGATGGAGGAGTGGACCAACACACCATCACTGCTCTATAGAGGAGATCTGAGGAATGGACCAACACACCATCACTGCTCTATAGAGGAGATCTGATGAATGGACCAACACACCATCACTGCTCTATAGAGGAGATGTGATGAATGGACCAACACACCATCACTGCTCTATAGAGGAGATCTGATAGAGGAATGGACCAACACACCATCACTGCTCTATAGAGGAGATCTGATAGAGGAATGGACCAACACACCATCACTGCTCTATAGAGGAGATCTGATGGAGGAATGGACCAACACACCATCACTGCTCTATAGAGGAGATCTGAGGAATGGACCAACACACCATCACTGCTCTATAGATCTGATAGAGGAATGGACCAACACACCATCACTGCTCTATAGAGGAGATCTGATAGAGGAATGGACCAACACACCATCACTGCTCTATAGAGGAGATCTGAGGAATGGACCAACACACCATCACTGCTCTATAGAGGAGATCTGAGGAATGGACCAACACACCATCACTGCTCTATAGAGGAGATCTGATAGAGGAATGGACCAACACACCATCACTGCTCTATAGAGGAGATCTGATAGAGGAATGGACCAACACACCATCACTGCTCTATAGATCTGATAGAGGAATGGACCAACACACCATCACTGCTCTATAGATCTGATAGAGGAATGGACCAACACACCATCACTGCTCTATAGATCTGATAGAGGAATGGACCAACACACCATCACTGCTCTATAGAGGAGATCTGAGGAATGGACCAACACACCATCACTGCTCTATAGATCTGATAGAGGAATGGACCAACACACCATCACTGCTCTATAGAGGAGATCTGATAGAGGAATGGACCAACACACCATCACTGCTCTATAGAGGAGATCTGAGGAATGGACCAACACACCATCACTGCTCTATAGAGGAGATCTGAGGAATGGACCAACACACCATCACTGCTCTATAGAGGAGATCTGAGGAATGGACCAACACACCATCACTGCTCTATAGATCTGATAGAGGAATGGACCAACACACCATCACTGCTCTATAGATCTGATAGAGGAATGGACCAACACACCATCACTGCTCTATAGAGGAGATCTGATAGAGGAATGGACCAACACACCATCACTGCTCTATAGAGGAGATCTGAGGAATGGACCAACACACCATCACTGCTCTATAGAGGAGATCTGATAGAGGAATGGACCAACACACCATCACTGCTCTATAGAGGAGATCTGATAGAGGAATGGACCAACACACCATCACTGCTCTATAGATCTGATAGAGGAATGGACCAACACACCATCACTGCTCTATAGAGGAGATCTGAGGAATGGACCAACACACCATCACTGCTCTATAGAGGAGATCTGATAGAGGAATGGACCAACACACCATCACTGCTCTATAGAGGAGATCTGAGGAATGGACCAACACACCATCACTGCTCTATAGATCTGATAGAGGAATGGACCAACACACCATCACTGCTCTATAGAGGAGATCTGATAGAGGAATGGACCAACACACCATCACTGCTCTATAGAGGAGATCTGATAGAGGAATGGACCAACACACCATCACTGCTCTATAGATCTGATAGAGGAATGGACCAACACACCATCACTGCTCTATAGATCTGATAGAGGAATGGACCAACACACCATCACTGCTCTATAGATCTGATAGAGGAATGGACCAACACACCATCACTGCTCTATAGAGGAGATCTGAGGAATGGACCAACACACCATCACTGCTCTATAGATCTGATAGAGGAATGGACCAACACACCATCACTGCTCTATAGAGGAGATCTGATAGAGGAATGGACCAACACACCATCACTGCTCTATAGAGGAGATCTGAGGAATGGACCAACACACCATCACTGCTCTATAGAGGAGATCTGAGGAATGGACCAACACACCATCACTGCTCTATAGAGGAGATCTGAGGAATGGACCAACACACCATCACTGCTCTATAGATCTGATAGAGGAATGGACCAACACACCATCACTGCTCTATAGATCTGATAGAGGAATGGACCAACACACCATCACTGCTCTATAGAGGAGATCTGATAGAGGAATGGACCAACACACCATCACTGCTCTATAGAGGAGATCTGAGGAATGGACCAACACACCATCACTGCTCTATAGAGGAGATCTGATAGAGGAATGGACCAACACACCATCACTGCTCTATAGAGGAGATCTGATAGAGGAATGGACCAACACACCATCACTGCTCTATAGAGGAGATCTGATAGAGGAATGGACCAACACACCATCACTGCTCTATAGATCTGATAGAGGAATGGACCAACACACCATCACTGCTCTATAGAGGAGATCTGAGGAATGGACCAACACACCATCACTGCTCTATAGAGGAGATCTGATAGAGGAATGGACCAACACACCATCACTGCTCTATAGAGGAGATCTGATAGAGGAATGGACCAACACACCATCACTGCTCTATAGAGGAGATCTGATAGAGGAATGGACCAACACACCATCACTGCTCTATAGAGGAGATCTGAGGAATGGACCAACACACCATCACTGCTCTATAGAGGAGATCTGATGAATGGACCAACACACCATCACTGCTCTATAGAGGAGATCTGAGGAATGGACCAACACACCATCACTGCTCTATAGAGGAGATCTGATAGAGGAATGGACCAACACACCATCACTGCTCTATAGAGGAGATCTGATGGAGGAATGGACCAACACACCATCACTGCTCTATAGAGGAGATCTGAGGAATGGACCAACACACCATCACTGCTCTATAGAGGAGATCTGATAGAGGAATGGACCAACACACCATCACTGCTCTATAGATCTGATGGAGGAATGGACCAACACACCATCACTGCTCTATAGAGGAGATCTGAGGAATGGACCAACACACCATCACTGCTCTATAGAGGAGATCTGAGGAATGGACCAACACACCATCACTGCTCTATAGAGGAGATCTGATAGAGGAATGGACCAACACACCATCACTGCTCTATAGATCTGATAGAGGAATGGACCAACACACCATCACTGCTCTATAGAGGAGATCTGATGGAGGAATGGACCAACACACCATCACTGCTCTATAGATCTGATAGAGGAATGGACCAACACACCATCACTGCTCTAGAGGAGATCTGATGGAGGAATGGACCAACACACCATCACTGCTCTATAGAGGAGATCTGATAGAGGAATGGACCAACACACCATCACTGCTCTATAGAGGAGATCTGATGGAGGAATGGACCAACACACCATCACTGCTCTATAGATCTGATAGAGGAATGGACCAACACACCATCACTGCTCTATAGAGGAGATCTGATAGAGGAATGGACCAACACACCATCACTGCTCTATAGATCTGATAGAGGAATGGACCAACACACCATCACTGCTCTATAGATCTGATAGAGGAATGGACCAACACACCATCACTGCTCTATAGAGGAGATCTGAGGAATGGACCAACACACCATCACTGCTCTATAGAGGAGATCTGATAGAGGAATGGACCAACACACCATCACTGCTCTATAGATCTGATAGAGGAATGGACCAACACACCATCACTGCTCTATAGATCTGATAGAGGAATGGACCAACACACCATCACTGCTCTATAGAGGAGATCTGAGGAATGGACCAACACACCATCACTGCTCTATAGAGGAGATCTGAGGAATGGACCAACACACCATCACTGCTCTATAGAGGAGATCTGATAGAGGAATGGACCAACACACCATCACTGCTCTATAGAGGAGATCTGAGGAATGGACCAACACACCATCACTGCTCTATAGATCTGATGGAGGAATGGACCAACACACCATCACTGCTCTATAGAGGAGATCTGATAGAGGAATGGACCAACACACCATCACTGCTCTATAGAGGAGATCTGATAGAGGAATGGACCAACACACCATCACTGCTCTATAGAGGAGATCTGATAGAGGAATGGACCAACACACCATCACTGCTCTATAGAGGAGATCTGAGGAATGGACCAACACACCATCACTGCTCTATAGAGGAGATCTGATAGAGGAATGGACCAACACACCATCACTGCTCTATAGAGGAGATCTGATAGAGGAATGGACCAACACACCATCACTGCTCTATAGAGGAGATCTGATAGAGGAATGGACCAACACACCATCACTGCTCTATAGATCTGATGGAGGAATGGACCAACACACCATCACTGCTCTATAGATCTGATAGAGGAATGGACCAACACACCATCACTGCTCTATAGAGGAGATCTGAGGAATGGACCAACACACCATCACTGCTCTATAGAGGAGATCTGATAGAGGAATGGACCAACACACCATCAACAGTGTGGAAACATCACTGCTCTATAGATCTGATAGAGGAATGGACCAACACACCATCACTGCTCTAGAGGAGATCTGATGGAGGAATGGACCAACACACCATCACTGCTCTATAGAGGAGATCTGAGGAATGGACCAACACACCATCACTGCTCTATAGATCTGATGGAGGAATGGACCAACACACCATCACTGCTCTATAGAGGAGATCTGATAGAGGAATGGACCAACACACCATCACTGCTCTATAGATCTGATGGAGGAATGGACCAACACACCATCACTGCTCTATAGATCTGATAGAGGAATGGACCAACACACCATCACTGCTCTATAGAGGAGATCTGATAGAGGAATGGACCAACACACCATCACTGCTCTATAGATCTGATAGAGGAATGGACCAACACACCATCACTGCTCTATAGAGGAGATCTGATAGAGGAATGGACCAACACACCATCACTGCTCTATAGATCTGATAGAGGAATGGACCAACACACCATCACTGCTCTATAGAGGAGATCTGATAGAGGAATGGACCAACACACCATCACTGCTCTATAGAGGAGATCTGATGAATGGACCAACACACCATCACTGCTCTATAGATCTGATAGAGGAATGGACCAACACACCATCACTGCTCTATAGAGGAGATCTGATAGAGGAATGGACCAACACACCATCACTGCTCTATAGAGGAGATCTGATGGAGGAATGGACCAACACACCATCACTGCTCTATAGAGGAGATCTGAGGAATGGACCAACACACCATCACTGCTCTATAGAGGAGATCTGATAGAGGAATGGACCAACACACCATCACTGCTCTATAGAGGAGATCTGAGGAATGGACCAACACACCATCAACAGTGTTGGAGACCTTGTGAAGACTTAGAGAAAACGTTTGCCCTCTGTCATTGCCAACAAAGGATATATAACAAAGTATTGAGATGAACTTATGTTATTGACCAAATAGTTATTTTTCACCTGCTGTAAACTCGTAGCCTGGGTTCAGCCCACAGACCCCATCTACTCCGTTGGGCCCCGCCCACTCAGTTGGGTTCTGTGAAAAAATAAATAAATGAAACCTGTAAATGAAATTCCACTGCCCTCTCACATATTAGGAGGACTATATCAGTCACCAGAAAAAGGTGAGGGCAGTGGAATTTCATTTGCAGGTTTCATTTATTTATTTTTTTAATATTCATTTGGGTGGGCATGCCCAGATATAGAGGCAGCTACATTTTCCAAAACAATATTTTAAAAATAACTGAAACCTGTGAATGAAATTCCTCTCACGTATTAGGAGGACAATATCAGTCACCAGAAAAAAGATGGGTTGTTTTTGAATAATCCATCATGGTTAAAATGGAGTTTTAAGTTATAATGGGTTTGTATAGGAGGGGGCGGGGCTATCACTCCATTGGAGCCTATATATTCTATTACTTTATGAAATTAAATTTATAAAAAAAATAAATTTGCGCAACTGGGATTTTTCGGGACTTATGTGTATAAGTTGTTCTGGAGACCTCAAAGAAATGATCTGTGAAGAAAAATCCCTTGTTACAATTTATTCCACTTGAAACGCTATATTTTGCCTGGACTACCCTAACCCTGTCAACAGGATGCAGAACTTACCGTATCGGAGAATAGCTTCGAAGGCGCTAATGCTAGCCAACAGCCTGACTTTAGTCATAGTTGGAGGTGGAGAAACGTCCTGAGCAACGATGTCCTTCCACTCATGTTTAATCTGTAGGTAGACAACAATTATATTTAATATTTAATCTGTAGGTAGACAATTATATTCAATATTTAATCTGTAGGTAGACAATAATTACATTTAACATTTAATCTGTAGGTAGACAACAATTATATTCAATATTTAATCTGTAGGTAGACAATAATTACATTTAACATTTAATCTGTAGGTAGACAATAATTATATTTAATATCTAATCTGTAGGTAGACAATAATTACATTTGATATTTAATCTGTAGGTAGACAATAATTACATTTAACATTTAATCTGTAGGTAGACAATAATTACATTGTTACAGTAATCAGATTACCTGGGTCTTGTAATGGAGTACGGCCGGTTACAGTAATCAGATTACCTGTGTCTTGTAATGGAGTACGGCCGGTTACAGTAATCAGATTACCTGTGTTTTGTAATGGAGTACGGCCGGTTACAGTAATCAGATTACCTGTGTCTTGTAATGGAGTACGGCCGGTTACAGTAATCAGATTACCTGTGTCTTGTAATGGAGTACGGCCGGTTACAGTAATCAGATTACCTGTGTCTTGTAATGGAGTACGGCCGGTTACAGTAATCAGATTACCTGTGTCTTGTAATGAGTACGGCCGGTTACAGTAATCAGATTACCTGTGTCTTGTAATGGAGTACGGCCGGTTACAGTAATCAGATTACCTGTGTCTTGTAATGGAGTACGGCCGGTTACAGTAATCAGATTACCTGTGTCTTGTAATGGAGTACGGCCGGTTACAGTAATCAGATTACCTGTGTCTTGTAATGGAGTACGGCCGGTTACAGTAATCAGATTACCTGTGTCTTGTAATGGAGTACGGCCGGTTACAGTAATCAGATTACCTGTGTTTTGTAATGGAGTACGGCCGGTTACAGTAATCAGATTACCTGTGTCTTGTAATGGAGTACGGCCGGTTACAGTAATCAGATTACCTGTGTCTTGTAATGGAGTACGGCCGGTTACAGTAATCAGATTACCTGTGTTTTGTAATGGAGTACGGCCGGCAGGTCGTTGCTGTTTAAAGCCTTATTGGTCAGTTCTGCCAACTTTCTGCGCTTGTCGTCCAATTGCAGCAGAGCTGCTTTTCTCCTGTGGATCTCGTCAACCTCTGAATTATACGTCTCCTAATTAACATAATAAGAAATTAATAACACTCAGATTTACACTAATTAGCATAAATTAAAAAAATAACTAGCAGTATACCGGTATATATAACGTTCACATTTACACATCACCTAATTAGTATAAATACACAAAGTAAACTATACATATTAAAAAAAATAACATTCAGATTTATACATCACAGATTAACACTGGTGAAAAAATATACAAAAGGTTCTCCATATAATTAATCTATGCATAGATATATAAAAGAAAGCTAGATGTCTTGAGGCGGAGCCTCTGACGTCGTTCACGGCGGCCATCTTGTGAGAGGACTAAATACACTATGCTCTATGGCAGCCCAAACAAAAACATCTTGTGAGAGGACTAAATACACTATGCTCTATGGCAGCCCAAACAA
The DNA here is from genome assembly GCA_039105355.1 of Benthosema pterotum. Taxonomy (NCBI): domain Eukaryota; kingdom Metazoa; phylum Chordata; class Actinopteri; order Myctophiformes; family Myctophidae; genus Benthosema; species Benthosema pterotum. Next base: position 56,169,852 of record CM076967.1, read on the forward strand.
AAACATCTTGTGAGAGGACTAAATACACTATGCTCTATGGCAGCACAAACAAAAACAGCTCAAAACTTGATTTACAAACGGATTGCTTTATTATGAACGTTATCGACTTGGCTTTGATTTTTGCTTTTTTTTTCTTCTAAAAATATCATAACAGCTCATTGTATGTGGACGTCTCTGACGTTTACAACAAACCAATCGGTTGAAAAATAAGCGAGTTATCGTCATTTAAAAAGTATATGTTCATAGACACAAGATGGCCGCCATGTAAGGACGTCACTCCCCATTGGCCAGCAGCGCGGGCGAGTCATCTAGCTTTATTATACATATCTATGGCTACGGGTATGTTTACATAAAATCTAGATAAACTGCTCTGATTGGAAAATGGGCTGTCAGTCAGATAGGACTGTTCTGATTGTATCACTGGGCTGTCAATCAGGTAGGACTCTTCTGATTGGATGATTGGGCTGTCAATCAGGTAGGACTGTTGTGATTGGACGTTACCTCTACCATGCGGCTCAGGTCCAACAGCCTCATCTTGAATCGTTGAATGAATGGAACCAGCGATGCTTTGAGGATCTCTTTGTGGTGAAACTTCATTTTCTCAATGTCCAAAATCCTGTTAATTATTGCAACTAATTAGAACCTCGTTAACATCATCACATTTCAGATTATCAATCTGGCGCACTATAGAAAAGACAGACACTACTAAATGCGTCGCCGCCGCCGACAAAAAAAAACACGTGCCAAAAAAGCTCGTTTTGGACAGCATGAGGGCCCATATATTCTGTGAAATCGTGCTTGATTCCTGCTGTGATTCCTGGGGGCACAACGAAGCACCTGCAGCACCTGGACATCAGTGTGAACCGTATTTTCAAAGTGGCACTTCGCCACTTTGAAAACAGGCTTGGATGACTAGCGGCGAGAAATCTTTCACCAAAACTGGTCGCATGCGGAAAGCAACTTTTTCTCAAGTCTGGCAGTGGGTCCTGACTGCGTGGAAAAGTGTCAGAAAACATCCACGATCACGAACGGGTTTCGAAAGGCTGGGCTGCTGCAGCAGCTCGATCAGGAGGACGTGGCGAAAAAAAAAGACCTAAAAAAGTCACATTACATTGATGTCGCCTCGTCGAGCGCATTGAGAGGATTCCTGGTGGTCGCCAGCTAAATGATAGACAGTTGGTTAACCAGATGTACGGTAACTTTTTGAGTAAAGTAAAAGTGAAACTCACTTCATGAAACCAAATGGACCCGCAACCGCTCATTTGGTTTCTTAAAGTGAACAGAGTTTGCGTATCTCTGGCTAAGCTCTAAGGCCAGGCCTGGATGTAATATTTCTCAATCGGGGGGGCAGCCGAAAATGGCAGTTGGTATAGTGGTGCCACAAGTGTAGTTAGTCAATGTTTAACTACTGCTATAAGCTTTTGATTTGAAATATCTTTAAAGTTTTCGTTGTTTGCATTCCGTCATGTTTGGTGGGGCAGTCAGGGCGTTTATAGGGCATTGCCCCCCCCCCCCATGTCTATGCCTAGATCCGTCCCTGGTCTATGGCTGTAGCGGTTAATTACATACAGCACGTGCAGTTAAATGTTACACGTGTATGACTGAAACAATACAGTTTACGGCACAGTACACGTTCTGTGCACTATAGATTAAAACACTTGAATGAGTTATAGCCTACAAATGCATTTTTTTCTTGAAGTCGTTTAAATAATAAAAAGGATGCTTCTCAAACAGCATTTCGTTGCCGACAATCTCATCTGTGCAAGAACCCTTACATATGGTAATTACCTTACTTATGGTAATTAATTAACAGTCCAGTGCGGCTTGTATATGTACACAATTGATTTTTTTCGCTAAATTTGGCCGATGCGGCCTATATTCAGGTGCGCTTTATAATCCGGAAATTACAGTAGGGCCTACTTGATACTTGACTCTTCTCTCTCTGTGTCCCTCTTACACATACAGTACACAGATACAATCACCAACACATGGGGCCGTCTTGTCTATTGGACAGTATTTATTTCCATTATGTCTGTAAATGGATCGATATCGTGGATTGAATCATGGATCGAATCGGATCGTGACCTTGTGAATCGAAATCGAATCGATCTAGGGAATTCGGATCGATTCCCAGCCCTAATGGTTACCTGGTCTGCTATAGTTGATGGTTGTGTTGTATATGGTTACCTGGTCTGCTATAGTTGATGGTTGTGTTGTATATGGTTATCTGGTCTTTCACGAGAGGTGGATTAGGGGAAAAGCCAGGATTTAACTGATATCCCGGTTTATTATGCTGGATTAGCGTTCATTCGGTTTCATGAAAACTGGTTAATCTTGCCAGATTAACTTGACCAGTTAACCTGGATATGTTGAGGCTTGATTTGGTTTCATGAAAGCAATGCCACATTAGTTCCCATGGAAACTAATGCTATGCACTTAGCCTGCTCCGGACCAGGCTAACAGTCAGGTTTAACCTAATCCTCATGTCTTTGCTGTTTATTAGGCCAATCCAATGACTTTTTACAGACGTTATTTCAACACCTGTGGTTGTATATGGACTCAACTTGATTAGCTCCACAGGGGTGCACTTCTGTGTGGAGGGACCCCCACCCGTGCAGTCGTAGATTTTCCTTTTTTATGTCTAAAAATAATAAAAGTTAACAGCACAGAAGTGATTTATCCACCTTCACTTACATTTAGGCTAATATCGAGGCTGCAGGCACTTACCATTCTGTAGTATGTTCTCGTGCTTTATTTTACATTGCTTTCATGTTATACCCTTCGTGCTTGTTCTGTATATCAAAAGTTAATATTAAATACCGAATGTCTACCAAAATGTGATAGATAGATAGATCAGAGGCTTTCATCAAGTGGTCCGGGGACCACCAGTGCTGCGTTTCTGCTGTGAAAGCCACGGCCATAGAAATATATAAGAAGGCTTTCTTATCTATGGGCTCGGCTCTTGCTGGTTTCCATAGCCTGTAAACTGTGTTGTATTGTATATGGTTACCTGGTCTCCTATAGTTACCTGGTCTCCTATAGTTACCTGGTCTCCTATAGTTACCTGGTCTCCTATAGTTACCCGGTCTCCTATAGTTACCTGGTCTCCTATAGTTACCTGGTCTCCTATAGTTACCTGGTCTCCTATAGTTACCTGGTCTCCTATAGTTACCTGGTCTCCTATAGTTACCCGGTCTCCTATAGTTACCTGGTCTCCTATAGTTACCCGGTCTCCTATAGTTACCTGGTCTCCTATAGTTACCTGGTCATGTTGTGTATGGTTACTATAGTTACCTGGTCTCCTATAGTTACCTGGTCTCCTATAGTTACCTGGTCTCCATAGCCTGTAAACTGCGGTGTATAGTTTATGGTCATGTTGTGTATGGTTACCATGGTTACCTGGTCTCCATAGCCTGTAAACTGCGTTGTATAGTTTATGGTCATGTTGTGTATGGTTACCATGGTTACCTGGTCTCCATAGCCTGTAAACTGCGTTGTATAGTTTATGGTCATGCTGTGTATGGTTACCATGGTTACCTGGTCTCCATAGCCTGTAAACTGCGGTGTATAGTTTATGGTCATGTTGTGTATGGTTACCATGGTTACCTGGTCTCCATAGCCTGTAAACTGCGGTGTATAGTTTATGGTCATGTTGTGTATGGTTACCATGGTTACCTGGTCTCCATAGCCTGTAAACTGCGGTGTATAGTTTATGGTCATGTTGTGTATGGTTACCATGGTTACCTGGTCTCCATAGCCTGTAAACTGCGGTGTGTTGTTTATGGTCATGTTGTGTATGGTTACCATGGTTACCTGGTCTCCATAGCCTGTAAACTGCGGTGTAAAGTTTATGGTCATGTTGTGTATGGTTACCATGGTTACCTGGTCTCCATAGCCTGTAGTATAGTTTATGGTCATGTTGTGTATGGTTACCATGGTTACCTGGTCTCCATAGCCTGTAAACTGCGGTGTATAGTTTATGGTCATGTTGTGTATGGTTACCATGGTTACCTGGTCTCCATAGCCTGTAAACTGCGCTGTATCTCCTCTTCCTTCTGCTTCACAGGTCTCATGGCCGACTGAAGACTCTTCTTGGTGGAGTTCAAAGCTTCATGAACAAACTCAAACCTGAGAGACAAATTAAAAACACCATGAGTGGAACCAATAAATGGGTCAGGGATCGTTTCCATACGGACCCATTTTCCAGATGGGTTAGGGTTAGGTTAGGGTTGTCAAAAGGTTGAAAACCACTGTCCTATACCACCACTAACCATGGGGAATCAGCCCTTCTCAGGGGGTTTAGTCAATAGTCACTATACCACCACTAACCATGGGGAATCAGCCCTTCTCAGGGGGTTTAGTCAATAGTCACTATACCACCACTAACCATGGGGAATCAGCCCTTCTCAGGGGGTTTAGTCAATAGTCACTATACCACCACTAACCATGGGGAATCAGCCCTTCTCAGGGGGTTTAGTCAATAGTCACTATACCACCACCAACCATGGGGAATTAGCCCTTCTCAGGGGGTTTAGTCAATAGTCACTATACCACCACTAACCATGGGGAATTAGCCCTTCCCTTTATACCCATAGATAGTGGGTATAAAGGGTATAGATAGGGGTATAGATAGTGGGTATAAAGGGTATAGATAGGGGTATAGATAGTGGGTATAAAGGGTATAGATAGTGGGTATAAAGGGTATAGATAGGGGTATAGATAGTGGGTATAAAGGGTATAGATAGTGGGTATAAAGGGTATAGATAGTGGGTATAAAGGGTATAGATAGTGGGTATAAAGGGTATAGATAGGGTATAGATAGTGGGTATAAAGGGTATAGATAGGGGCATAGATAGTGGGTATAAAGGGTATAGATAGTGGGTATAAAGGGTATAGATAGGGTATAGATAGTGGGTATAAAGGGTATAGATAGGGGCATAGATAGTGGGTATAAAGGGTATAGATAGGGGCATAGATAGTGGGTATAAAGGGTATAGATAGTGGGTATAAAGGGTATAGATAGGGGCATAGATAGTGGGTATAAAGGGTATAGATAGTGGGTATAAAGGGTATAGATAGGGTATAGATAGTGGGTATAAAGGGTATAGATAGGGGCATAGATAGTGGGTATAAAGGGTATAGATAGGGGCATAGATAGTGGGTATAAAGGGTATAGATAGGGGCATAGATAGTGGGTATAAAGGGTATAGATAGTGGGTATAAAGGGTATAGATAGGGGTATAGATAGTGGGTATAAAGGGCATAGATAGTGGGTATAAAGGGTATAGATAGGGGTATAGATAGGGGTTAGGGTTATAGATAGGGGTATAAAGAGTATCTACCGGTGGTTTCTGTGGTCCAGTCTCTACAGGATAGGGTATAGATAGGGGTTAGGGTTAGGGGTATAGATAGGGGTTAGGGGTATAGATAGGGGTTAGGGGTATAGATAGGGGTTAGGGGTATAGATAGGGGTTAGGGTTTAGAGGCCGACCGATACCATATTTTTGGAACCGATACCGATACCGATGTTTGGAAAAACCTACACCGATGTTACCGATGTTTTGACCGATGTTTAGTAATCAAAAAAATAACAAAATACATTTTAAAAACTTCTATACTTACAATAGAATATGACACAATAATAATTAAAGCTTCAAGCAGCGATCAATGGGCCCTTGATCATGCAAGTTTCAGGCTAATATCGGCCAATCCGAAGGGGGGTCGCCATACCGAGTCCAAATGTACCTCCATTATTTCTCTATGACATAGCATTGAGAAGTTATGGCAGAAAATAGTATCGACCAATCAGAGGAGGGGGCGGGGCTAAGTTACACCAATCAACATCAGGGACGCGTCAGGGACTCCATACTGAGTCCAAATGTGCCTCCATTATGTCTCTATGACATAGCATTGAGGAGTTATGGCAGAAAACAGTATCGACCAATCAGAGGAGGGGGCGGGGCTAAGTTACACCAATCAACGTCAGGGACGGGTCAGGGACGCCATACCGAGTCTAATGCTATCCCCCATATGTCTCTATGACATAGCATTGAGGAGTTATGGCAGAAAATAGTATCAACCAATCAGAAGAGGGGGCGGGGCTAAGTTACACCAATTAACATCAGGGACGCGTCAGGGACTCCATACCGAGTCTAATGATGCCAACCATATGTCTCTATGACATAGCATTGAGGAGTTATGGCAGAAAATGGTATCGACCAATCAGGTGTAAGTATCACTTTGTATTTCTTTTTTTCTGGAGACCCCCCTCAAAATAAATTTGGGGGCCTCCGAGAGGTTCTGAACCCAATGTTGAGAACTATTTAAAATAATAAAAAGAAGAAAAAAAAATGGGGGCCCCAATAAAATAAGGGGCCCTATTGCATTTGCCTTGGCCACGCTGTACCTAGAACCGCCACTGTCAACACACAACTTTGACGGCAGCAACTTTGGCACAGCAACTGCGATGATTCCACATTAGTTTATGCCTGTTGTTTAACAACAATAAATGGATTAAGCTATAGGCCTACTGTCAAAGGAACAGAACATGAACATTACAGGAATTGGATGATTACTTGGATATTACTTTTCTTCTTGCCCGTCGTGGGAAGAATGAGACGAATCATCATCATTTGTGTTTTTTATGCCAAACACGGGACTTTGCTTTCAGGTATGAATTCCTATTGCTTGCTGGATTATATGACTACTAATTTGAGGGTTATGCAGTTATGCTGTGCCTGGTCGTGTGTTTGTTCAGTTTTTGTGGATTATGTATTAATCTCGAATAAAAGTCACGGTTGAACCGGCCAGGCAAACATGTATTTAAGAGCTACATAGTAAACTATTATGCAGTAGCTGAGGACGCCATTTTTTTCCCTCTCAACTAGGTCTTAAATGCATGCTTGCACACTGGCCAGGGAAGTAGAAGTGTTGAGACATTGAGGGGGTAAAACTGAATGGGACAGGCTTGGAAATGGAAATACATTGCTTTCAATAGGCCTGTGGTAGGCCTATGTCGCCCTCTGCTGGATCCATCCATTCATGTAAAATGACCGCATTACAGCAGTATGGCCTACTTAAACATGACACAACTTGACAAGCCGGGAACATCGGGACATCGGGGAAATTTCACCGATGTCCGACGCGATATATCGGCGCCAAAAAATGGCCGATATATCGGCGCGACCGATACATCGGTCGGCCTCTAGTAGATAGGGGTATAAAGAGTTTCTACCGGTGGTTTCTGTGGTCCAGTCTCTACAGGATAGGGTATAGATAGGGGTTAGGGGTATAGATAGGGGTTAGGGGTATAGATAGGGGTTAGGGGTATAGATAGGGGTATAGATAGGGGTTAGGGTTAGGGGTATAGATAGGGGTTAGGGGTATAGATAGGGGTTAGGGGTATAGATAGGGGTTAGGGGTATAGATAGGGGTTAGGGTTATAGATAGGGGTATAAAGAGTTTCTACCGGTGGTTTCTGTGGTCCAGTCTCTACAGGATAGGGTATAGATAGGGGTTAGGGGTATAGATAGGGGTTAGGGGTATAGATAGGGGTATAGATAGGGGTTAGGGTTAGGGGTATAGATAGGGGTTAGGGGTATAGATAGGGGTTAGGGTTATAGATAGGGGTATAAAGGGTATCTACCGGTGGTTTCTGTGGTCCAGTCTCTACAGGATAGGGTATAGATAGGGGTTAGGGGTATAGATAGGGGTTAGGGTTATATAAAGGGTATCTACCGGTGGTTTCGGTGGTCCAGTCTCTACAGGATAGGGTATAGATAGGGGTTAGGGGTATAGATAGGGGTTAGGGTTATATAAAGGGTATCTACCGGTGGTTTCGGTGGTCCATCAGTTGACAGTCTCTACAGGTCAGCTTAGCGCAGGTTAAACACAGCAGTTGGAGCGACTCACTGGGATGGATCTCACACCGGACCGGACTGGAGCTTTTACTCTGCCCTGAAAAACACACAGACATTAACCCTAAACCCTAAACCCTAACACACACATAATGCACACAGACATTAACCCTAAACCCTAAACCCTAACACACACACATAATGCACACAGACATTAACCCTAAACCCTAAACCCTAACACACACATAATGTACACAGACATTAACCCTAAACCCTAAACCCTAAACCCTAACACACATAATGCACACAGACATTAACCCTAAACCCTAAACCCTAAACCCTAACACACACATAATGTACACAGACATTAACCCTAAACCCTAAACCCTAAACCCTAACACACACATAATGTACACAGACATTAACCCTAAACCCTAAACCCTAACACACACATAATGTACACAGACATTAACCCTAAACCCTAAACCCTAAACCCTAACACACACATAATGCACACAGACATTAACCCTAAACCCTAAACCCTAACACACACATAATGTACACAGACATTAACCCTAAACCCTAAACCCTAACACACACATAATGCACACAGACATTAACCCTAAACCCTAAACCCTAAACCCTAACACACACATAATGCACACAGACATTAACCCTAAACCCTAAACCCTAAACCCTAACACACACATAATGTACACAGACAAGAGAAAATGGTATGGGGGCGGCTTCAACGCCTGTGTTGCTACGCGCCACGGGCATTGAAGCCGCACCCATACCATTTTCAGTTCCAGGACTTTTATTAGTCAAGTAAAGCATCAATAATAACATCAGTTGTTGTTGAAGTTGCAACAGACACGCAGCATGCATAAAGCTAAAGGTCTGACTCAGAGAGTTTTCTGTTTTCAATGATGAAATGCTGTTGGTTTAGTGGTGACACAGCTGTAGTTAGTTAGTAGCAGTAGTAGTGTTTCACATCAGTTTAAATATAAGCCCTGAATGCCATCATGTTTGGTGGGGCAGAGTGGGCATTTAGGGGGCATTGCCCCCCCCCCCCCATGCCCATGCCTAGATCCGCCCCTGGTTTAGTGTGGTGTATTTACTGACCTGTAGAAGGCTTGTGGTGAATGGTGTGGTTTAGTGTGGTGAATGGTGTGGTTTAGTGTGGTGAATGGTGTGGTTTAGTGTGGTGAATGGTGTGGTTTAGTGTGGTGAATGGTGTGGTTTAGTGTGGTGAATGGTGTGGTTTAGTGTGGTGAATGGTGTGGTTTAGTGTGGTGTATTTACTGACCTGTAGAAGGCTTGTGGTGAATGGTGTGGTTTCGCGTCATCTTCACTCTCTTATGAGCAGAAACACATCCTTCACACAACGACTCCTGACACTGTAAACAGTATCCAACGGACAGGCCTCCGGAACACGACGTGCACTGTAAAATATTACACTACATTATTACCACTGTAAACAGTATCCAACGGACAGGCCTCCGGAACACGATGTGCACTGTAAAATATTACACTACATTATTACCACTGTAAACAGTATCCAACGGACAGGCCTCCGGAACACGATGTGCACTGTAAAATATTATTACTGTTATCACACTGTAAAACACTGTTATCACACTTGAGTGTTGTTTTATTTACAACATTTACTGTTTTAATGTAAATGTTGCTTTATAGACCCTTATATTATAAGTCCATATACTGTATTGAAATGGGAATATTGACTGACACTTAAATGTGCAAGATGTATTTCATATATTCCGTGTGCTGCATTTTAAAAGTTTGCACAAACTAAACTGTTTATGAAAGCCAACATAACTGTACGGATGGTTTGTTTTTCTCACCTTAGCTGACATTCTGATATTCACACTCTCCTCCATTGTGATGATCACACTTCACACCAAAACATACACAGGAAGTTCATCTGAAACACACAGGAAGTAGATCAGAGACACACAGGAAGTTCATCTGAAACACACAGGAAGTAGATCAGAGACACACAGGAAGTAGATCAGAGACACACAGGAAGTTCATCTGAAACACACAGGAAGTAGATCAGAGACACACAGGAAGTTCATCTGAAACACACAGGAAGTAGATCAGAGACACACAGGAAGTAGATCAGAGACACACAGGAAGTAGATCAGAAACACACAGGAAGTAGATCAGAAACACACAGGAAGTAGATCAGAAACACACAGGAAGTAGATCAGAGACACACAGGAAGTAGATCAGAAACACACAGGAAGTAGATCAGAAACACACAGGAAGTAGATCAGAAACACACAGGAAGTAGATCAGAGACACACAGGAAGTAGATCAGAAACACACAGGAAGTTCATCTGAAACACACAGGAAGTAGATCTGAAACACACAGGAAGTAGATCTGAAACACACAGGAAGTAGATCAGAAACACACAGGAAGTAGATCAGAGACACACAGGAAGTAGAAACAGGCAGGAAATAATTCTGTATCTGGAACTACAGGCCAACTCAAACCTGACCTCAATCTCAAAGGCCACTTATAAAAAACATCATTATCTTTCTACCACCTCAGAAATATAGTGTGTTGTATTACATACCAATAGTACTGATATAGGATGTCTAATGTATTACCAGGTTTTAGTGCTTACATTGTATATTGTAAAGTGTATTGTAAATATTGTAAATTCTGCTTAAAGGACCACTTCACCACTTTTCAACGTATCTTCAGGTCACTAATGTACATGATAAAATACCACTATTTATTTCTACTCAGTGTGTGTCTCACAGGAGGGCTGTGGACAGTTCAGAAACTTCTTACAATGACATCATCAATCTGCAGATTTTTTTAAACTATGTGTTTTTGAAAATAAATTTATATTTATATTATTGGAAGAACTATGGCTGCCATTTTTGCATTGCGACTTTTCAGGAATAGTGTCCACAGCCCTTCTTATTTTATCATGTACATTAGTGAGGACCTGCTATATGAATGTACGTTGAAAAGTGGTGAAGTGCTCCTTTAAATTGTAAACATTAATCTGTATAATGCATTGCAATGTCTGCACTTGATATAAATTGCTCTGGATTAAGAGCGTCTGTTAAATGCCTGAATGGTAAACTGTAAATGTTTGGGGAATCCACCGCGTGAATGCGCTCAGCTTGTTGAGTGCAGTGTAGGCGTGACATCAGGGGTTGACACTAAGGTCTCTGAGGCACTTGCCCATCAGGCAAGTGCAAGTCAGGTTCTACTTGCCCTCAGGTCGTGGTCACTTGCCCCCCAAAAATATATTGTAAATTTTGCTTTTAAGTTTACTTCCTAGTTCCCACTTGGGTGCTTTAAACCAGGGGTTTTCAACACGTGGTCCCTGAGAAGGTTCCAGGTGGTCCCCAGCTAAGTTGGTTAACCAGATGTAACTCTTGAGAACGTAAAAATGAAACCCAATGGACCCTTGCGGGCCCATTTGGTTTCATTTTTACACTCTCCAGAGTTAAAATTCATCATCTTAATTAGCCCAGGTCTACACAACTAGAGAATGTAGAAGATTAATGGTCATTTTTATCTGTATGTTAATTTGCCTGTTTTGTGTCCCAGTATGTTTTGTACATACTTGCCCGATCGGGCAACCAGGTAGCAGCCCCACCATTTTTTTTTAACTTTCCTCGGGCAAGTCTTAGTGTCAAGCCCTGCTTGTCCTTATTTTTTTATTGGTACCTTGGTGTTTTTAATGACATTCACACATGTGTGAGCCGATAGTGACAGCTCACAGCTAGAGAAAATACCATATATATTCTTAATGAAGTTGAAATTGATTCCCATTTTTGGCTGTTGAAGTGTCCTTGAGCAAGACACTGAACCCCTAATCTCTCCTGATGTGCTGATTGTACCTTGCATGGTTTCTGCTGCCATGACTGTATGAATCAGGTTTAGGGTTAGGTTTAGAGAAGGGTGCAGCAATGTTTGTAGCAAAACCCCTAGACCACTCCAACCCTCCATGACACTACAAACTATGGAATCAATTTTGTGTCGAAAAACAATGCACACATATCGAGGTTCACACACGTGTTTTGAATATTTACAAATCTTTTACGATCATTGACAAAAGTCTTTTCGCGATTTGCAAAAGATTTTTCACGATTTGCAAGAGATTTTTGTATTTTTACAAAAAAATATTAGATTTGTGTGTGTGTTAATCCTTGAAAAACATTTGTAAATCCTCAATTCTGCTTGTGAATTCCAAAAAAACACGTGTCATTCCCTTTTCTTTTTTAATAATTTTGACACAAACATCATGCTCGTTTATGATAATTTTCACAAATGTATTGTAATTATTCTGCGATTTACTAGTTTGTATCCAAGATTTACAAAAGTGTCTTCAATATTTACTAATGTTTCTCTGTGATTCACAAACTAAATTCCATGAATGACAAATATCTCTTCGCGATTCGCAAATGTTTTTTGTATCTTTACAAAAAAAATATAAGATTTGTGTGTGTGTGTTAATCCTTGAAAAACATTTGTAAATCCTCAATTCTGCTTGTGAATTCTAAAAAAAACACGTGTCATTGCCTTTTCTTGTTGAATAATTTTGACACAGATGTCATGCTTTTTATGGTGATTTTCACAAATTTAATGTTGTATCCACAAAAGAAATCTTGTAACTTGTAAGTTGGATTTTTACAAATATATGAGTTTTTGTAGGTATATCATTTTCGCTGAGTAAAAAAAACGTATAATTACAGGCACTTTCATCATCAAATTATGTGTAAAGCATCAACTCTGTGTGTTGCCACCAGGTGGCCACCATGCATGTGTGAGAAAATCCCAGTCATTTGTGAACCCCTTTTAGACACAAACACACCAAGCACACTGGGATTTTTGTGTCAAAAAGATTGATTGGCTGCCTCGTTTCTAGGCTACCTCTAGGCCAATGGGAGACTTGACTTGCCATAAAACCCATAGTCTGAAAGACGCTAGGGCCATTATTGAGAATGGGGACAGAAGTAGGGACAAGTGGACTCCGAGTCAGGCAACAGTCCAGTTGTAATGATCTCAAATCCTTTTATTAGAGATAGTTTTGTAGTAAACTGCATAAAGACAACACTTTAGAAGCCGAAAATAGCTCTTATTTGCGCCGCCCTTGTTGAAATCAATGCATTTCCAACTCCAGTTTGCCCCTATTCTGTCCGAACAAGGCACAATGTGCCTCGGTTGTCAGCCAGACAGTGTTGCCAACTTGGCGCATTTGTCACTATATTTCGTTTTCTTTCCAGACCCCTCTATCGCCAAAATTAGTGAAAAGCTCCTGGCGGAAAATCTAGTGCTTTTTTGGCTGCTGAGTTGGGGTGAAATTGATTGACAGGCGCCATAAATAAAACCCTCATTTTCACCATTTTCCTCCTATGACAGTGGTTTTCATCCAGTGGTCCCCAGGCTAAGATGGACAGTTGCTTAACCACATGTAAATCTTTGAGAGCGTGAAACCAAATGGACCCTTGCAGGTCCATTTGGTTCCATTTGCAGTCAAGCGGGCAGCAGCAGGCAGAGCGCAATACGAAGCTGTTGTGTTGCCTTGTTTTACAGAGAGAGAGAGAGAGAGAGAGAGAGAGAGAGAGAGAGAGAGGAGCCAATTTGGTTGAAATTCACGTCTATAATTGAACCCGCAGGGTCCATTTGATTTGGTTTCATTTTTACGGTTACTGGTCTGGGGACCACCTGGAAGCCTCTCAAGGACTTCTGGTGGTCCGCGGACCACCGGTTGAATACCACGGTTCTAAGGGGGTTAGGTGGTGGTGTATTAGAAAATACGTGTAGGCTATATTCTCTTTATCATGTTGTGCTACCGGTAAATATACAGTAGCTTCTCATACAGGGGAATCAAATCGCGATGGTAACCAAATGGACCCTTATATAGGCAAAGGCATTCAATATAGGTCAGTGCCGCAGGCCTATGCTGGAATTACCGATTGAGATTGCATTTATAATTTCTAACTTGCTAACTCTACTCCGCCATGTAAACCCTCTAGCTCTGCTTAGAACAGTGGTTTTCAACCGGTGGTCCACGGACCACCAGAAGTCCTTGAGAGGGTCGTCTGTGCAATAATGTCTCTCTCTCTCTCTCTCTCTCTCTCTCTGTAAAACAAGGCAACACAACAGCTTCGTATTGCGCTCTGCCTGCTGCTGCCCGCTTGACTGCAAATGGAACCAAATGGACCTGCAAGGGTCCATTTGGTTTCACGCTCTCAAAGATTTACATGTGGTTAAGCAACTGTCCATCTTAGCCTGGGGACCACTGGATGAAAACCACTGTCATAGGAGGAAAATGGTGAAAATGAGGGTTTTATTTATGGCGCCTGTCAATCAATTTCACCCCAACTCAGCAGCCAAAAAAGCACTAGATTTTCCGCCAGGAGCTTTTCACTAATTTTGGCGATAGAGGGGTCTGGAAAGAAAACGAAATATAGTGACAAATGCGCCAAGTTGGCAACACTGTCTGGCTGACAACCGAGGCACATTGTGCCTTGTTCGGCCAGAATAGGGGCAAACTGGAGTTGGAAATGCGTTGATTTCAACAAGGGCGGCGCAAATAAGAGCTATTTTCGGCTTCTAAAGTGTTGTCTTTATGCAGTTTACTACAAAACTATCTCTAATAAAAGGATTTGAGATCATTACAACTGGACTGTTGCCTGACTCGGAGTCCACTTGTCCCTACTTCTGTCCCCATTCTCAATAATGGCCCTAGCGTCTTTCAGACTATGGGTTTTATGGCAAGTCAAGTCTCCCATTGGCCTAGAGGTAGCCTAGAAACGAGGCAGCCAATCAATCTTTTTGACACAAAAATCCCAGTGTGCTTGGTGTGTTTGTGTCTAAAAGGGGTTCACAAATGACTGGGATTTTCTCACACATGCATGGTGGCCACCTGGTGGCAACACACAGAGTTGATGCTTTACACATAATTTGATGATGAAAGTGCCTGTAATTATACGTTTTTTTTACTCAGCGAAAATGATATACCTACAAAAACTCATATTTGTAAAAATCCAACTAAGTTACAAGATTTCTTTTGTGGATACAACATTAAATTTGTGAAAATCACCATAAAAAGCATGACATCTGTGTCAAAATTATTCAACAAGAAAAGGCAATGACACGTGTTTTTTTTAGAATTCACAAGCAGAATTGAGGATTTACAAATGTTTTTCAAGGATTAACACACACACAAATCTAATATTTTTTTGTAAAAATACAAAAATCTCTTGCAAATCGTGAAAAATCTTTTGCAAATCGCGAAAAGACTTTTGTCAATGATCGTAAAAGATTTGTAAATATTCAAAACACGTGTGTGAACCTCGATATGTGTGCATTGTTTTTCGACACAAAATTGATTCCATAACAAACCCCTAGACCCCTCCAACCCTCCATGACACTCAACCAGGTTGAGGGTTGTGGATTTAAGCTTAGTAAGTAAGTAAGTAAAGTTTATTTATAAAGCACCTTTCAAAACGGAGTTACAAAGTGCTGTACAATAGACATAAAAAACACAATAACAATAAAAGACAACAAGGATGTAAAAGTGAAACAATCGTGGTACAAAAATAGGCAGATGCAAGGCAGCAAGAAAGACAAACAAAAATATAGCTGCAAGCAGCAATAAAACGGGATCAAGCAAGCAGCAATAAGGAGTAAGAACAATACGCACAAATAAGCCATAGAAACATGGGAGCCTGAACTTCAGAAATACATCAGGTAATTATGTGTGAGACTGACTCACATTGTAATCTGGTGTGACTGAGTGAATGATTGGTGAGCTGTGAGTGAGTGGTGAACTGAGCTATGAACTGTCATTAGTGACAACATGGCCGAATAGTGACAGTCAAACAGCCTTGCCCAGCCATGAGGCCCATAGGGCAGGTGCCTATCTCCTGTTTCTGTAGCATGAGGCAGCTTGATGTACAAGTACACCCTCTGGACATGACGCTAGTATGACACAGGGTCTTACCCCCAATCCATCCCTTGATGCTGAGTGCCAAGCAGGGAGGCATTGGATCCCGTTTTTAGAGCCTTTGGTATGACCCGGCCGGGAATCGAACCCCGGCCTCCCAGTCTCAGGGCGGACACTCTAACCACAAGGCCACTGATTTGGTGAATGAGTAAATGATTGGTGAGCTGTGAGTGAGTGGTGAACTGAGCTGTGAACTGTCATTAGTGACAACATGGCCGAATAGTGACAAAACACAACATGGCCAAATGGTGACAACCACCATTACATTGAGTTTTACCCTGGGTTACACATAGAACCATGAACTTAGATGTAGAAGACCACATGAGATTGTGCATGATTGACTCATATTACTAGGTGTCCGTGCCGGGATTTGAACCCAGGAACTCTCATTTCCAAGTCATGCGCTCTACCAATGAGGCTACCCAACAGACACAAGACGTACTGGAAACAACACACACATTCAGTGGACTGCTTGGTAAATGGTAAATGGTGCATTTATATAGCGCCTTTATCCAAGGCGCTTTACATAGATTGTGCATCACATTCACCCATTCACACACACATTCATACACTGATGGCAGTGGGACAGGGACACATCGACACTAACTCTGCAGGAGCCCGGGATCGAACCGGCAACCTTGTGGTTACCATCCGGTTACTCTACCTCTGAGCCACTACCGCTCCTTAAATATGCACAAATAAGCCATAGAAACATGGAAGAAATACATCATGTGATTGTGGAAACACAGCAGGGTTTTTGGAGACTCAGACTTTGTATTGTCAGCAGTGGGACTTGAACCCTCAATCTTGTGTTCCGAAGTCAGGCACCCTACCGACTGAGCTATCCTGGCACAATGATTTGCTTAGTTGTTGTCATCAATGAAACAACCCAACAACACGCCACCAAGCAGTAAGCAATATGAACAATATGCACAATTCAGCAGTCAGAGGGTGGAGCTTAGTGGTCAAAGTGACTAATGGAAACTAGAATATTCGCAATTTAAAAATTGCAAAGTGTGGTTGCCGTTGTCGCTTGCCCCCCGCAGCTCCCCCCCATATTGTCACCCGACCCCGTTGGCAACTACACCATGGTACATAGCGTTGTACAAAACGGTTTGCACACCTGCTTGTATAGCAAGCACCATGCAGCTCTAATGAGTGCTCCATCTCTGGTGTGTGTGTGTGTCTACATCAGTTCCCATTGTTGTACAACTAGAGGAATATAATTAAAATAGAGCTTGGAATTGAAATGATAGTTTAATAATCTCTAATTAAAAGTGGAACGATACAGCTTAAAATTGGAACGATACAGTTTAATAATCTCTGACTAATATTGGAATGATACAGTTTGAAATTGTCGCAATACAGTTTACTAATCTAAAAATGGAACGATACAGTTTGTAATTGAAACAATATAGTGTACTATTCTCTGACTAAAATTGGAACGATACATCTTAAAATTGAAATGATAGTTTAATAATCTCTCACTAATATTGGAACAATACAGCTTGAAATTGGAACGATGTAGTTTACTACTCTCTGAGTAAAATTGGAATGATACAGTGTGAAATTAGAACAATACAGTTTACTAATCTCAGACTAAAAATGGAACGATACAGTTTGAAATTGGAATGATACAGCTAAATTGTTCGAATTTCAGTCAGAAAAGATTAGAACGATGCAGTGCTTTGTGCTTTATAGCAGTGGTTTCCAACCTTTTTGAAACCACGGCCCACGACCTAAAGGACCCACAATGCAATGCAATCTAGCTAGCCTGAAAAAAAAACCCACATATATTTATATATATTAAAGGTGTTGGCGTTAACACGTTAATGCATTAATGCATTAATCTCGTGTTAACACAGCCGTGCGTTAATGGCGTCAAAAAAATTAACGCGAGATTAACACACTGACGATGGCTGTCCTCGGTGCGGCAGGCCACAGAAGTACTTTACGTCCACACACAAACACAGTGATGGTGTGTACAAAAAATGCAAACCGGCTTGTACAACAAACATTTGTTGTGCAAATCAAAAATCCAGCCAGAAAATCAGGCATGAGCATTTTTCAAACTGCTTAAAATGGCAGACACTCTGGGGGTGGAGCTTACCGGTCAATGTTACAGATGTGTTCCACATGAATCAAGGAACATGTAGAAACAAGTCCCATGATTTTTGGCCAAACGAGGCCCGAGTTATGGTTTTTCAAATGTTTCAGTTTCAAAGAATTGTTATAGCGCCCCCATTTGAGCAATTGGAGTAAGACTGGTTTTGCTGCTATTTGGCATCCCCCTCTACCAAACTGTAAAATCTCATAAACAGATTACTTTGCATGTGTAGATTAGGGATAATAGAAGAATTTTCACAAACAAGCAATTTTCATTGGCTCGTAAAAACATCATTTTTTTCACTGAAAACAAAATTCACACCCTATTCATGTTTGTATGGCTTCAAAGTTCATGTGTAGGTCATTGTTATGCATTTTGATCAAAGATTGTAGGAGAAGAGACATTTTAACTGTTTTACATATAATTCAAGATGGCGGTTCATCTAAAGGTCAGAGGTCAAAAGTAAGAATACAAAAGTTGTTCGGCATAAGCAGACGCATAAGTGAATATAAGTTACATTTCTGAGAGTCGAGCAGTTCATGAGTTATGAGTGTTTAAAGTTTGCAATTTCAGTTGAGTGCTATAGCGCCACCATTTGACCAGTGGTCACAGGCTTCGCATCATCACCGTTTGGCATCACCCTCTACCAGATTACCAATTTTCGCGAAAACCGACTGCACGGTTCAGCCAGAACAGCTATTTCTGGTGGAAGGAGGAAAAAAGAGACAAAAACAAGAAGGGATCAAGGTCCACTTCGTGGACTGCTTGATCCCTTAAATAGAGGTTCAAGCAGTAACAGAGTAGCCTAGTCAGACTCTGAGCCATGCAGAACCCAGCAGAGTGGGCGGGGCCCAACGGAGTAGATGGGGTCTGTGGGCTGAACCCAGGCTAGTAACAGAGTGGAAATATTTCCAGTATAAGAGTGTTTTTAAATTTCTTTTAAAGATGGAGTGCCATGATTTTTTCTACCCTAAAACATGATCAGCGGGTATTAATGTTATATGAAAAGTAAGATTTTTTTCCCAAAAAGTGTACAGTGTTTGTTAAACTGTCATTTTTATGATTCCACCCAACCAGTTCATTAAGTATGCCTGGTTTGCCTGGTGGGTGGTGATGGGTGGAGATCCACCTGAACTGAAGCCACGCCCACAGCTTTAGTTGCATGATGAAGGGGGAGGAGTTAGGGGAGGGGCTGAGTGCATAATGTCACTATATTGATTTTTTTTCCATTGGCACGTTTGACTGGAAAGGTTCAGCCCCCAGGAAGAAACCCTAAATACAAAGGGAAGACATAATTGCACATAAAAAACACACCAAGGGGTCTATTTACATACTGTCACCTCTTAAACATCTACAAAATTGGAAAAAAATACAAAAATCATGGCACCCTCTCTTTAAAAATATCTACTGAGCCGGACTGTTTTAAGTGTAGGGGTAAGGCATTCCAAAGGGTGGGTGCAGCGACCGCAAAAGATGTCTGTCACCCCTAGTTTTGAGTCTAGACCCAGGGACAGTCAAAAGACATTTGTCAGAAGACCTGAGGGTTCTATTATTAACTTTGGTGGTTAAAATGTCTAAAATATATAGTGGGGCACAACCCTTTAAAAGTGCAAACGGAGTATCCCTAATCCTAACTTCTTGACTGATTGAGGACTCTCTCCTGGAAAAAGGACAGCAGATCCTCTGTCCTGATGTTGACCTCTGAACCCAACCATGACCCTTCCTGCAGCCAAAACCTTCAATCAGCATAAATTCCAGATAACACCACAGCAACAAGGTCTTTGATGACATGGAATGCTTATCTGGACCCAAACAGGCTCCACTCCACTGCTGGAGTAAAAACTAACTTGGAAAACACACTTCCTGCTTAATAAGAACAGGCTAAATATCCTTGTTAAAGTTGTTAAAGATCACTGGAAAAACACAAGTCCAACTCATAGATCTCTATGAGAGGCAGATGTTTCAGAAAGTTTCCTGAACCATCTGATCCACTT
The DNA here is from genome assembly GCA_039105355.1 of Benthosema pterotum. Taxonomy (NCBI): domain Eukaryota; kingdom Metazoa; phylum Chordata; class Actinopteri; order Myctophiformes; family Myctophidae; genus Benthosema; species Benthosema pterotum. Next base: position 56,189,815 of record CM076967.1, read on the forward strand.
GGGTCTGAGTTTGAACTGTTGCCCTCTGATCGTCCATCCGAGGGTGTCCACCAGGGGCGGATCTAGGCATGGGCATGGGGGGGGGGTCTGCCCCACCAAACACGATGGCATGCAAAACAACCCAAGACGTTTCAAATTTAAAATGATGTGAAACACTACTACTGCTACTAACCAACTACCACCAACAGCATTTCATCATTGAAAACAGAAAACTCTCTGAGTCAGACCTTTAGCTTTATGCATGCTGCGTGTCTGTTGCAACTTCAACAACAACTGATGTTATTATTGATGCTTTACTTGACTAATAAAAGTCGTGGAACTGAAAATGGTACTCCCCCCCCAATCGGGAAATGTTACATCCGCCCCTGGTGTCCACTACAAAGACTAATCGGTTCAAACTATCCTTCGTTGCTGCTATTCAGCTGCTGAACAACAAACAGCACTTCATTACTATTTATTATAGTTTAACGGAATGAATTACCATGACTCTGGGTTCTAGGTTCTAGTATAGTAGTTTCTATTGTTAGATTGTTGTTTGATGTTTATTTTATGCTTATTGTCTCCTATTGTATGTTTTTTTTCTACTTTTACTGCTGCAAATCAATTTCCCGGAAGGGACAATAAAGATAAGGTTGAACCTTGCACTAAATAACTTTAGAATGCAGAGAGACAGTGTCTCAGTAAACTATAGGATCATAGAATGCACAGAGACAGTGTCTCAGTAAACTATAGGATCATAGAATGCAGAGAGACAGTGTCTCAGTAAACTATAGGATCATAGAATGCAGAGACAGTGTCTCAGTAAACTATAGGATCATAGAATGCATAGAGACAGTGTCTCAGTAAACTATAGGATCATAGAATGCAGAGAGACAGTGTCTCAGTAAACTATAGGATCATAGAATGCAGAGAGACAGTGTCTCAGTAAACTATAGGATCATAGAATGCAGAGAGACAGTGTCTCAGTAAACTATAGGATCATAGAATGCAGAGAGACAGTGTCTCAGTAAACTATAGGATCATAGAATGCAGAGAGACAGTGTCTCAGTAAACTATAGGATCATAGAATGCAGAGAGACAGTGTCTCAGTAAACTATAGGATCATAGAATGCAGAGAGACAGTGTCTCAGTAAACTATAGGATCATAGAATGCAGAGAGACAGTGTCTCAGTAAACTATAGGATCATAGAATGCAGAGACAGTGTCTCAGTAAACTATAGGATCATAGAATGCAGAGAGACAGTGTCTCAGTAAACTATAGGATCATAGAATGCATAGAGACAGTGTCTCAGTAAACTATAGGATCATAGAATGCAGAGACAGTGTCTCAGTAAACTATAGGATCATAGAATGTAGAGACAGTGTCTCAGTAAACTATAGGATCATAGAATGCAGAGAGACAGTGTCTCAGTAAACTATAGGATCATAGAATGCAGAGAGACAGTGTCTCAGTAAACTATAGGATCATAGAATGCAGAGAGACAGTGTCTCAGTAAACTATAGGATCATAGAATGCAGAGAGACAGTGTCTCAGTAAACTATATGATCATAGAATGCAGAGACAGTGTCTCAGTAAACTATAGGATCATAGAATGCAGAGAGACAGTGTCTCAGTAAACTATAGGATCATAGAATGCAGAGAGACAGTGTCTCAGTAAACTATAGGATCATAGAATGCAGAGAGACAGTGTCTCAGTAAACTATAGGATCATAGAATGCAGAGAGACAGTGTCTCAGTAAACTATAGGATCATAGAATGCAGAGACAGTGTCTCAGTAAACTATAGGATCATAGAATGCAGAGAGACAGTGTCTCAGTAAACTATAGGATCATAGAATGCAGAGAGACAGTGTCTCAGTAAACTATAGGATCATAGAATGCAGAGAGACAGTGTCTCAGTAAACTATAGGATCATAGAATGCAGAGACAGTGTCTCAGTAAACTATAGGATCATAGAATGCAGAGAGACAGTGTCTCAGTAAACTATAGGATCATAGAATGCAGAGAGACAGTGTCTCAGTAAACTATATGATCATAGAATGCAGAGACAGTGTCTCAGTAAACTATAGGATCATAGAATGCAGAGAGACAGTGTCTCAGTAAACTATAGGATCATAGAATGCAGAGAGACAGTGTCTCAGTAAACTATAGGATCATAGAATGCATAGAGACAGTGTCTCAGTAAACTATAGGATCATAGAATGCAGAGAGACAGTGTCTCAGTAAACTATAGGATCATAGAATGCAGAGAGACAGTGTCTCAGTAAACTATAGGATCATAGAATGCAGAGAGACAGTGTCTCAGTAAACACCATTAACATGGTGAAACACAACTTGATCATGTCATCAAGGCGTGTTTCACCATATTAATGATTTGTTTTACTTCAGACCTCCATTTCTAGGAAACACGGAATGGGGGAACTGTTTAGCATGTCCACACAACATCTCTGACACGGTAAAATGTTGAACATGGGTGGAATTCCCCTTTAAGGTTCAAACATACTCCAAGGCAAACCAAATGGACCCTTGCTGGTCCATTTCGTGTCATGTTTACGCTCTCAAGAGTAAAAATATTCATCTGGATTAGCCAGAGAATGTAAAAAAATGGTCATTGTTGATCTATGTTAGTTTTGTTTGTGAAATCCAGCCTGGAATTGCTGGTGGTCCGTGGCTCAAATACTGAAATACAAATACTGGTGTCAAAATGGTTGGTCTTACTTTTATCTTGAAACTAAATTAGTCTTGGCCCTCCACAATATTTTATGTATCTCATTTGGCCTCTTGGGAAAAAGAATTGCCCAGCGCTGAACTACACTCTACCTTTAGAGACTATTCTACAAGTCTGTTCCATGTTTTACACTCTCAGAGTTAAAACTACACTCCTTACCTTTAGAGACTATTCTACAAGTCTGTTCCATGTCTTACACTCAGAGTTAAATTAAAGATATAAATTGGATGTCAATATGGACATGAAAAGGTTCACTGGTGTGAATGTTTTAAATAATAAACTGTAAGATAAGTTCAGCTAACAGTTCAACTAACTGAAATAACAGACCTACAAGACCTGTTGCATTGAGCCCCATGTGTGGATCTTTAGTCTAAATAGATCTATAAATAAACCTGTATATAAACTTTGTCTTACCTGATCTTTAGTTTAAATAGATCTATAAATAAACCTGTATATAAACTTTGTCTTACCTGATCTTTCAGACCAAACGGAGTTTTTCCAGTCATAAATGGATCCGTTTTTTCCTCCGTTTTTCAAACATCTCAGCGTTTATAATCCATAATGTGTAGATCTATAGATCTGATCTCAGATGTTTAAACCGTTCCTGCTGATCAGGATTCATAAGATTAAGTTTACAGTGAATATCAATATCCAGTACTTTAGTTTGATGTAATTTATTTGTTATAAAAGTGAAAAACTCGCACTGTTGTTTTTTCGATCGCTTCTTCTGGGTTGCCACGTTGTAAGGAAACAAGCTACTAGGGCTGCGAAAACTGTGCACGGAGAAGTCTGCTGTGGTTAAACTGTTTTACTCCTAAACATGGACGGCGCCAGGGGGGGCTAGCAGGGGCTCTAGCCCCCCCTGCTGGAGGCTTAGCCCCCCCTAAGCCCCCCCTGGCCAAAAACATGACTGTGATGAAAAATATTCAGGGAATAAATAAAATATATGGAAGACCAAACTGACTGACTTTCATGTAAATCATTGCTATAAAATCATGATACTTGTAATTTTTGTAATGATGTATAATACTGAAATAATCAATTTCTCAGAATTCTCACCACCTGTCATTTTCGCCCGCACGGTCACGTACGCAATACGCATTGCAATCCTCCAATCAACAGAGCGTCCGCCAAGTTCATAGTTCACGAACCTTTTGACTGTGTTTTTGGAGGGACAACTAACTCGGTTGCTGCACCGTTTGTTTTAAGTCCAGTAGCCTACAATGGACCGGTTTGTTGTGTTCGGTAAAAAGCGACGCCTAAGAGCCGATTCAGTGGACGACTCGGCTGACGGTAGTCACGGTGGTGAAACAGCGGCCGGCGCCGCTCCCAATTCGCCCGAAGTGCCCTAAAATGAAGCCAGGGGAGGAGATGGTGCGACCAGGTAACCAGCCTTCTACTAGCGGCAAGAACAACTGCCCCAAAAATAGCTGATCTACAGGCTCCCACCGCGACACGCTATGAAGCATTGTGAGCTTGTAGATTTGCCATTTGTCCAAAAGTGCCCTCTTATGTGATTTCTGTCCCTGGACCCTAACACACTCTGCACGTCCCTGTATTTACATGTTCGCATTTGGCCGCCGCGCCTCACTGTGTGTGTGTATGTTCGCAGTGCTGCGACTCCTTCTGTGTGTCTGTGAGATCAAGTTAGAAGCTGTTTCTAGCCTGTGCGTCCCTTTATTTAGCCTACATGTTAATGTAAAGGCCGCCTCACTATGTCTGTGCGTGAGTGCAGTGCTGCAACTACTTCTGTGTGTCTGTCTGTGAGATCAAGTATTGTAGAAGTGTGTGTGTGTGTGTGTGTGTGTGTGTGTGTGTGTGTGTGTGTGTGTGTGTGTGTGTGTGTGTGTGTGTGTGTGTGTGTGTGTGTCCATTTACGTTCTGCAGATCTCTGAAACTGTGGTACATGTGTAACTGTCCCCTGAAGATCTAAAAGACTAAGAGTTCATTCATTCATTTTGGGGAAAAAAATTAGCCAGTGACAATGATTTGCTTTGTTGTGTAACATGAACATGTATTTTAGCATATAAACAGGACCATTGTATTTGCCTGTGTGTGTGTGTGTGTGTGTGTGTGTGTGTGTGTGTGTGTGTGTGTGTGTGTGTGTGTGTGTGTGTGTGTGTGTGTGTGTGTGTGTGTGTGTGTGTGTGTGTGTGTGTGTGTGTGTATATATATATATATATATATATATATATATATATATATATATATATATATATATATATATATATATATATATATATATATATATATATTCACTAGCCCCTGCTGAAAAAAACTCAGCCCCCCCATAGCCCCCCCATGCACAAATGTCTGGAGCCGTCCCTGCTCCTAAAACACATTAAACGTTTATTTTAACTGCATTGAATCGAGGCCTATAGTTGTTCAGAGGTAGACGGAGTAGGAACGACCAATAATACAATACAACATTACAACATAATACTAGATACCATATACAATTATAAATAATCTTTGTTGGTATTCTCTGCTTATACCAGAGTGGATATGGCAACACCCCCACTTCCTGTCAATGTGTCTTTTATCGGCGGCAGAGCCATCTAGTGTCAGAGTTGCGACATTGAGGGTCAGAAACATAGCGCTGAAGCTGCTGTTCTTGCATCTTGAATAGGGACACACTGGAGTTGTTTTCAATGAGGGTGGCGCAAATAAGAGCTGTTTTAGGGCATATGTGCAACATGACAACTGTAGAGTAACGACTAAAGACTCTGTAGCCTAGTGTTTATGTTGGGTATGTATCTGCATTTCTGCCTACTTCAGGACTACAGTATATCTATGCTTGTCCCTATTTGTTGTCCCCATTCTCTATAGAAGTCTATGTACAAGAGCCGCCATTGGCCTGGCCCCATGGAGTGAACGGAGTTGGCGAAACTCTACCTCTGATCGGCGGCAGAATGATTGCCGTTCCTCCCGCGGTGCTGCCCCCTAGCGGCGAGGAGGAACCCATTACATAGAACTACTGTATAGGTTCAACAAGAGCACAGAAAGTGTCGAAATATCGAAATATAATCGAAAAATAAAACATACGTTTATACATTGCCAAAGCATCAAATATATAGGCTATATATAGCCTATAGAGAGGGTATCCCCAACCCTAACCAGATCCTGAAGGGGGAGGCGAAGGCTAAAAAACATACCTAGAGACTATGCGTCGAAATATAATCGAAATATAAAACATACCTTTATACAAGCAAAATGTCAAAACATAAATAAATAAATATATAGGCCCTAGCTAACTAGAACAGCACTCGGTAGAGGCAACCTTTTTTGTGTTGCACACAAGTATAGGCCAGAAGCGGATTGGCCATCTGGAGTACAGGGAGTTTTCCCGGCGGCCTGCGCCACCTAGTGGCCTGGACAAGATCCAAAATGCACTAGAATGTGCTAGATGCTCGCCTGGAACATACAGATCAAAATGACCATTAATGTTCTACATTCTCTAGTTGTGTAGACTAAGTTGGGCTAATTCACATGATGACTATTTTAACTCTTGAGAGCGTAAAAATGAAACCAATTAATGGTTTCATTTTTACACTCTCAAAGAGTTACATCTGGTTAACCACCCCCAGGGTGGCCTGGCAAAGGCAAAATTGTCCCGGTGGGAAATACATGTGCCAATCCACCCGTGACGTAGGCCATGGCCTACTTGTGCGTGAGAGGAGTGAGCTAATACTCATGACATTAGTTAGGACGTAAAGCGTTGTGTAAACAAGTTTATATAGTTGGATGTGAAATGCTTATACCATAGGTGTAGAGTTGCCAGATGTCCCTCTTTGTGTGGGACAATCCCTCATTTCCAAGACTTTTCAAGAGTCACACATATTGAGACCCTGTCCCACATTGTGACTGACAGGCGTCCATGTTCAAAATGCCATAATAAATCTCCTAATAGTTGGCTTTTCTGTTTTCCCCCCATGGTGCTAACATTCCCACATTAGCGCCAAATTGCATGGTCATATAAAAAATAGGTGATCTACAATCCCAAAACATGTCGGATTGTGACACGTTTTGAGATGGCTATATTTGCTACAATTGAATTGAAATCCTGAATTATTTTTGGAATATTGACATCAAGATGTAAATAATTTGCTAACCACATTTTGTCCGGTTTCACCACTCAACTTGTCCCACACGTGCAACACTTCTGTCCCTCAAAGGAACAGTTTGGATCTGGTCACTCTACATAGGTGTCAAACTCTGCCGTGTAATTTCATTCAGCCCTTTAGGCAATATCAAATTAACATAACATCGGCCCCACCGGTATTATACAGTCGTGGCTCCACTGTAACACTGCATTCACCGCTAATACTACAAATCCCATAATGCTCTGCTGTTGTTTTGTAATATATTTACCTCAGATGGCTGCAAATAGAAAAGAGGCATTCAATTTTTATTTAAAATTTATTTAATATGCCATTGATGTTTTTTGTTTGTTGTTTAAGTTGATTTTGCAATATTAAGTTATATAAGCGTTGATTGTTCCATATTCTGTGTTCAAGCAAATCAGGGTAGCAAACTTGAATGTTTGATTTATTTATTATTGTTATTTTCAAATGTATTATTAGCCTGAGGAAAAAGTTTATATTAATATTTACCTCAGAATTGCACCTCGATTGTCACTATAACGTTATATAAGCCTTGCTTGTTCAATATTCAATGCAAAACTTGTTTAGGTCCCTATAGACCAATTATTTGTTTACAAACATTGGGACTGGATGCACAGGTGACCGTTTCATGTAATCAATTCCCAACAGATCTCCAAACATGTTGTTTTGGGGAGCGTTGGTTTCACTTCATTCAACCTCCTCTTGTGTGTTGGCTAGAGAGGTGCACCAGGGATACGTTTATACTTCGTTGTGCAACAGTACTGCGCACAGAGAACCACTGATATACAAGCTCACACCGCGTCATGGACGTGACTGTTGTGAGCTTAGACGTCTGCGTATGCGATACCGTCACACGACGAAGCATAAATTACACAGATGAGTTGCAGGTGCGCATGGGGTGCAGCCATCTAGTAAAAGAGTTGCGACATTGAGGGGTAAGAAACTGAGCGCTCAAGCCTTAGAGTACTATATGTATGTATGTCAATGGCTAAAGCTGCTGTTCATGCCCCATGCAGCCTGAAAGAGTGACAAGCTGGACTTGAAATATATTGCGCAAAACATGTCAGCTGTTTCAAAGTATTACAGTAACAAGTAACAACTAAATTACTGCAAAACGATCTACAGTAAAAAAAAAAAAAAAAAAAAAAAAAAATAAAAGATGTGTCCCTATTTGTTGTACTTGTCCCCATTATCTATGACTGTATGCCTAGAAGAGCCGCCATTAGACTAGCCTCATGAAGTGAACGGAGTTTGCGTAACTCTGTCTATACTCTGTCTACTCTGACACAAACAGGCTAAGCTGCCGTGATCATGTTGAACGCACCTCTCGTTCTTATGACAGCGACTGGAGGAGTGGTTTTGAGGAAAACTGTTTTGAATTGCTATTATTGTTGAAGCACAACAGAACCCGAGGATTATATATTTCAAGGGCGAGAGAACACAATAACAACCCTATTTTTTTTTCTTCCATATTGGGATAAAAACAGCATTTGAAAGTTTGATGGTGCGTTTTTAACAAGTGGGTGAAGTTGGAACTTTTCTATTGCATGTTATGAGAGGCAGGGTTCTTCTGCAGCCAGTTTGCACGCGCATACTGGTGTTTACTCGTGTGACGTCGTCTGTAAAGGCGTCTATTAAAAGGTTAATTTGTTCAACCCTGGCCTGCGGCTTCAGAGGGGCGTGGCTCCAAATGATGTGACGTAGAACAGCAGTGGAGGGGATGGGGGGGGGGGGGGGTGTGATGACACATTGGTGAGATCAAATCAGATCAACTCAACTGCCGTCTAAAAAGAGACGGCACCCCCCCCCCCCACCCCCCTTCCTGGGCCAAAATCATTTAAGGTTAGTTCAGCTAGGCTACTGAAGCCATGACTCCATTCCTTCTTTGGCCTTCCGTTTTCCCGCCCTCAGCTGTCAAATCTTATCAGTATTTAGTGACATCCAATCAAATCAGCATTTAGTGACGTCCAATCAAATCAGTATTTAGTGACAAGCTTGATGACGTATATATAGTAACCAATATTTAGAATGGCTCACAAGAGCCAAACCTCATTCCGCCGCTCACATCACAAAGCTTTAGTTTTTTAGCACAGGCTTTGCCTCCTGGCTTAGAGCTAACATATATAGTCTTAATTATAGCATCGCACATAGCATAAATCTAGTTTATTTGTAGCCTTATATTTAGCATAAAGCTAGCCTAGTTTGACTCTTAACGCAAACACAAATTATAAAGCTAGTGTAGGTATAAAACGGGTCGCGTTCGGCCACTAGCGCCACCGCTAGCGCCACAAACGGCCGCCATGAGAACCCACGAGGCGAATGCACCGGACGACGTGACGGGACACGTCAACATCCTGTCCAAGGCCGAGTGGCTCCGCCTCTACAGCCAGCCCAACAGGAAGCTGGGCGTCCGAGGGGGCGGAGTCAGAGGGGGCGGAGTCAGAGAGGCCGCGGCGGCGGTGGGGGCCGGCAGGAAGGAGCGGCAGAGAGACCACGCCCACCGAGACCACGCCCCCAGAGACCACGCCCACCGAGGCCACGCCCACAGAGACCACGCCCCCCAGCAGAGGGCCAATAAGGAGTACCCGTCATGCCTCAGGGAGAGTAAGCTTTCTTCTTCTACTGATGCCTCCAGACCCAAGCGGAGCGTTCGCTGGGCCGACGACGGGGAGGAGAGACGGAGGAGCGGCCAATCAGAGCTCAGGTATCACCCCGAAGAGGAGAAGGAGGAGGAGAACCAGAAGGAGGCGGCCAATCAGGGCCAGCTCCAGCAACAACAAGGAGCCAATCGTGCTGAGGCAGCCGGCAGTAAGGAAGGAGCAGCAGCGAATGAGGAGGAGGAGGAGGAGGATGCTCGGGGCGAGGAGGAGGAGCGCGGGGAGCAGATGGAGAGCCTGGCCACGGCGCGCGCCTCGCTGCAGGCCAAACATCTGCAGGAAGCTCTGGAGGAGGAGCGGCGGCTGTTCGACCTGGAGGAGGCGGCGCGCGAGGCCAACTCGTTCGGCCCAAACGAGGGCGCCAGGCGGCTGTACAGCGCTCTGCTGCTGACGGAGGTGATGAAGGAGCGCGAGGCGCAGCTGGACGTGAAGCGGCGCATCCGCGAGCGTCAGCGGCAGGAGCAGCGGGCGGAGGAGGAGGCGCGCCGCTGCTTCGTAGCGGCGCAGGAGGAGCGCGTGCGGCTGTGGCGCGAGCGCCAGCACCAGAAGCTGCGCCAGTCGCAGGCGGCGCGCGACCGCGTCTTCGACAAGCTGGAGGCGCTGCAGCTGGACAAGGCGGCGCGGCAGAGGAGGCGCGAGGAGGAGCAGGTTGCCAGGTTCCACGCCGAGCAGGAGGCCAAGCAGCAGCACATCCTCAAGGAGGAGATGGAGGCCAAGGAGCAGCTCTACCGATCCTTCACCGCCGAGCGGGAGAACCGCCTGGCCGAGAGGGGGGAGGGCCTGGAGAACCGCCTGGCCGAGAGGGGGGAGGGCCTAGAGAACCGCCTGGTCCCTGAGACCCCAGAGAGGTAGAGACAGACCAGACCGTCTGGTCTCTGAGACCCCAGAGAGGTAGAGACAGACCAGACCGTCTGGTCTCTGAGACCCCAGAGAGGTAGAGACAGACCAGACCGTCTGGTCTCTGAGACCCCAGAGAGGTAGAGACAGACCGTCTGGTCTCTGAGACCCCAGAGAGGTAGAGACAGACCAGACCACCTGGTCTCTGAAACCCCAGAGGTGTAGAGACAGACCAGACCACCTGGTCTCTGAAACCCCAGAGAGGTAGAGACAGACCAGACCGTCTGGTCTCTGAGACCCCAGAGAGGTAGAGACAGACCAGACCGTCTGGTCTCTGAGACCCCAGAGAGGTAGAGACAGACCGTCTGGTCTCTGAGACCCCAGAGAGGTAGAGACAGACCGCCGGGTGGTCTCTGAGACCCCAGAGAGGTAGAGACAGACCGCCTGGTCTGTGAGACCCCAGAGAGGTAGAGACAGACCGCCTGGTCTCTGAGACCCCAGAGAGGTAGAGACAGACCACCTGGTGGTCTCTGAGACCCCAGAGAGGTAGAGACAGACCAGACCGCCTGGCTGAGAGGGAGGAGGGCCTGGAGAACCGTCTGGTCTCTGAGACCCCAGAGAGGTAGAGACAGACCGCCTGGTCCCTGAGACCCCAGAGAGGTAGAGACAGACCAGACCGTCTGGTCCCTGAGACCCCAGAGAGGTAGAGACAGACCAGACCGTCTGGTCTCTGAGACCCCAGAGAGGTAGAGACAGACCACCTGGTCCCTGAGACCCCAGAGAGGTAGAGACAGACCAGACCGTCTGGTCTCTGAGACCCCAGAGAGGTAGAGACAGACCGCCTGGTGGTCTCTGAGACCCCAGAGAGGTAGAGACAGACCGCCTGGTCCCTGAGACCCCAGAGAGGTAGAGACAGACCGCCTGGTGGTCTCTGAGACCCCAGAGAGGTAGAGACAGACCGCCTGGTCTCTGAGACCCCAGAGAGGTAGAGACAGACCAGACCGCCTGGTCTCTGAGACCCCAGAGAGGTAGAGACAGACCAGACCGCCTGGTCTCTGAGACCCCAGAGAGGTAGAGACAGACCAGACCGCCTGGTCTCTGAGACCCCAGAGAGGTAGAGACAGACCGCCTGGTCTCTGAGACCCCAGAGAGGTAGAGACAGACCGCCTGGTGGTCTCTGAGACCCCAGAGAGGTAGAGACAGACCGCCTGGTCTCTGAGACCCCAGAGAGGTAGAGACAGACCACCGGCTGGTCTCTGAAACCCCAGAGAGGTAGAGACAGCTGTACAGCTCCTTGACTGCTGATGTTTGTCCTTGGAGACCGAGGACAATCCCGGCTCCTCCTGTCTACATGTCGAAGTGTCCTTGAGCAAGACACTGAACCCCACCTTGCCTCCAGTGGATGCCAACACTGGTGTGTGAATGTGTGAAGTTTAGGACGCTGAGCGTCGACTGTTCGCCGCTCTACTTCCCAATGTATGAATGAATGGACCATCGTAAAGTGCTTTGAGTATACACGTAGTGCATAGAAAAGCGCTATAAAAATGCAAGCCATCCAGAAGATGTCCCATGATAGACCATACAGAAAGTTATGAAAGGAACTGACTAAGTGTTGTGTTAGGAATATAATTTCAACAATGTTAGGTATAGATAAAACATGCAACTGTGTTTAAGTATTGTTCAGTGACAACTAAAGTCTCTGTAATGTTTAGTTAAAAACCTAAAAAAGCGATTTAAGGTGGTTAAAAGCAGCTAGGGCTGTTGCCTTTGATTAAATCTACCAGTCACTGAAGCGTAGTGTTCCTATTGGTAAGATGTCACAGTAGCTGTTTGTTCATAAACTAGTATTGGACTCTATCAGACGTCAATATAAATATATTGTTTGCTAATCATAAAAGAGAGTATCCGAAAATAACCTGTTGTTACATCATGTCTGATTTGTCTGCATCGCTTATTATTTACAGTCATTATTAATACATGATGTTTGTTCATGCTGTATTCCATTAGATTTCCACAGGCCTGGTCGTAACTGTCTATAGTGTAAGGCTCTGGCCTGGTCGTAACTGTCTCTAGTGTAAGGCTCTGGCCTGGTCGTAACTGTCTATAGTGTAAGGCTCTGGCCTGGTCGTAACTGTCTATAGTGTAAGGCTCTGGCCTGGTCGTAACTGTCTATAGTGTAAGGCTCTGGCCTGGTCGTAACTGTCTATAGTGTAAGGCTCTGGCCTGGTCGTAACTGTCCCTAGTGTAAGGCTCTAGCCTGGTCGTAACTGTCTATAGTGTAAGGCTCTGGCCTGGTCGTAACTGTCTATAGTGTAAGGCTCTGGCCTGGTCGTAACTGTCTATAGTGTAAGGCTCTGGCCTGGTCGTAACTGTCTATAGTGTAAGGCTCTGGCCTGGTCGTAACTGTCTATAGTGTAAGGCTCTGGCCTGGTCGTAACTGTCTATAGTGTAAGGCTCTGGCCTGGTCGTAACTGTCTATAGTGTAAGGCTCTGGCCTGGTCGTAACTGTCTATAGTGTAAGGCTCTGGCCTGGTCGTAACTGTCCCTAGTGTAAGGCTCTGGCCTGGTCGTAACTGTCTATAGTGTAAGGCTCTGGCCTGGTCGTAACTGTCTATAGTGTAAGGCTCTGGCCTGGTCGTAACTGCCCATAGTGTAAGGCTCTGGCCTGGTCGTAACTGTCTATAGTGTAAGGCTCTGGCCTGGTCGTAACTGTCTATAGTGTAAGGCTCTGGCCTGGTCGTAACTGTCTATAGTGTAAGGCTCTGGCCTGGTCGTAACTGTCTATAGTGTAAGGCTCTAGCCTGGTCGTAACTGTCTATAGTGTAAGGCTCTGGCCTGGTCGTAACTGTCTATAGTGTAAGGCTCTGGCCTGGTCGTAACTGTCTATAGTGTAAGGCTCTGGCCTGGTCGCCCATGCAGTCTTACAGTATATGCAAATGTTAAACTCTAATATAGCTAACAAGTTGTTTAGATAGAGATTAATTTGTTTAGGCCTACCTGACATTCTGTAATTTCAACATATTTAATATTTTTTATATGGTTTAGACATATTTGGTTTACAGGTGATCTTAGACTTTGTGTGTTCAATTTGATTATTTCAAATCGCTCTGGATTGTAATTGCAAATTATAATATAAAACACAGTGGAAAACCATGAAGCCTCTCTTCTCGGATTTAGATGTGTGTCACGTCTTTTAGGAGATTAGAAACAATTTGCATTTTAATTGACTCTAATGTTCCTTTTTTCCAGAGATGTAGTTATGGTTCTGTTCTCTCACTAGATAAACAAACAGAATATTTAATTATCATTGTGCTCTTTATCGTCACTATGGTGTGATCTGTCTGTGTCTTGACCACTTGTGCTTTTGGCACAAAAGAAATTTCAGAAAGGACAAATAAAGTGTGTTATGTTTTGCTTGTGGTTGGATTCAGTGTGGTGAACTGGTGCATCAATAGCGCCACCATCTGTCAGAGTCAGGTAATCTACCAGCTTTATAGTACAGCAGCAGGGGCGGATGTAACATGTCCCATTCATTTGGGGGGGGGGGGGGGGGGGAACATGTTGGAGGTGCAAGAGAAAATGGTATGGGTGTGGCTTCATCGCCCGTGTCACATCGCGCCACGGGCGATGAAGCCGCACCCATACCATTTTCAGTTCCAGGACTTTTATTAGTCAAGTAAAGCATCAATAATAACATCAGTTGTTGTTGAAGTTGCAACAGACACGCAGCATGCATAAAGCTAAAGGTCTGACTCAGAGAGTTTTCTGTTTTCAATGATGAAATGCTGTTGGTTTAGTGGTGACACAGCTGTAGTTAGTTAGTAGCAGTAGTAGTGTTTCACATCATTTTAATTTGAAATTGTTTTGCATGCCATCGTGTTTGGTGGGGCAGACTGGGCATTTAGGGGGGCATTGCCCCCCCATGCCTAGATCCGCCCCTGGTTCCTCTGTGGTTCCCAAAGTGTATTCCGGGGACCCAAAGGTCTGCGTCATACGTCATACTCGTTATGCGTCATACGTCATACTCGTTATGCGTCATACGTCATACTCGTTGTGCGTCATACGTCATACTCGTTATGCGTCATACGTCATACTCGTTATGCGTCATACGTCATACTCGTTATGCGTCATACGTCATACTCGTTATGCGTCATACGTCATACTCGTTATGCGTCATACGTCATACCCGTTATGCGTCATACGTCATACTCGTTATGCGTCATACGTCATACTCGTTATGCGTCATACGTCATACTCGTTATGCGTCATACGTCATACTCGTTATGCGTCATACTACGTCATACTCGTTATGCGTCATACTACGTCATACTCGTTATGCGTCATACTACGTCATACTCGTTATGCGTCATACGTCATACTCGTTATGCGTCATACGTCATACTCGTTATGCGTCATACGTCATACTCGTTATGCGTCATACGTCATACTCGTTATGCGTCATACGTCATACTCGTTATGCGTCATACGTCATACTCGTTATGCGTCATACGTCATACTCGTTATGCGTCATACGTCATACTCGTTATGCGTCATACTACGTCATACTCGTTATGCGTCATACTACGTCATACTCCTTTACTTTACTGTGAGAATCACCCCAGAGACAGGCAGACGTTGTGCCTTTAAGGGCAAAGCCCAGCTGACTGGAATGACCTGCCTCTAGGTCAGCTGACTGGAATGACCTGCCTTTAGGTCAAAGCCCAGCTGACTGGAATGACCTGCCTCTAGGTCAGCTGACTGGAATGACCTGCCCTTAGGTCAGCTGACTGGAATGACCTGCCTTTAGGTCAGCTGACTGGAATGACCTGCCTTTAGGTCAGCTGACTGGAATGACCTGCCTTTAGGTCAGCTGACTGGAATGACCTGCCTTTAGGTCAGCTGACTGGAATGACCTGCCTCTAGGTCAGCTGACTGGAATGACCTGCCTTTAGGTCAGCTGACTGGAATGGACCTGCCTTTAGGTCAGCTGACTGGAATGACCTGCCTTTAGGTCAGCTGACTGGAATGACCTGCCTTTAGGTCAGCTGACTGGAATGACCTGCCTCTAGGTCAGCTGACTGGAATGACCTGCCTTTAGGTCAGCTGACTGGAATGACCTGCCTTTAGGTCAGCTGACTGGAATGACCTGCCTCTAGGTCAGCTGACTGGAATGACCTGCCTCTAGGTCAGCTGACTGGAATGACCTGCCTTTAGGTCAGCTGACTGGAATGACCTGCCTCTAGGTCAGCTGACTGGAATGACCTGCCTCTAGGTCAAGGCTTTTCAACCTTTTGGTCTCCAGGGACCACTATAGATAGTAAGCAGCATGTTGTTTTGGTCTCCAGGGACCACTATAGATAGTAAGCAGCATGTTGTTTTGGTCTCCAGGGACCACTATACTATAGATAGTAAGCAGCATGTTGTTTTGTCTCCAGGGACCACTATACTATAGATAGTAAGCAGCATGTTGTTTTGTCTCCAGGGACCACTATACTATAGATAGTAAGCAGCATGTTGTTTTGGTCTCCAGGGACCACTATACTATAGATAGTAAGCAGCATGTTGTTTTAAGAACAAGGGTTTTTGTTTTCCTAAAAACTTCATGCCATCTATTGTGTGCACTTCATGTACATGTGCGCGCACGCACACACACACACACACACACACACACACACACACACACACACACACACACACACACACACACACACACACACACACACACACACACACACACACACACACACACACACACACACACACACACACACACAGAGCTCAGTTGCTTGTTTCCAGTGTTTTATTTATTTTTCATAAAAAGACGTACAGAGGGTTCAGACACAAGTAAAGCAACAACAATATTTTCCAAAAGTTCTAAAAACTAGAGTTTCTCTGTGTGTAAAAGTGGGCGGGGCTCATCCCCGTGGTCTATCGTAGCAAAAGATTCACTTTAAATAGGCTAAAGAAGAAATAAATAAAAACATCATCTATCAAACATGCTGTCTAAAACCATCCTGGAGAGAGACTTAATTCCCGACACGTCGGATAGCAAGAAAAATCCGTAAGCCAATAATATATCGCAATTCTTAATGCCATGATTTTTTTAGGACCTTTTTTGGGTCCATTTGGTTCCATTTGTACGCCCTCAGAAAAAATCTTGAAAATAGGTGGAATTCCCCTTTAAAATGTTCTAGTATGATAAAAGTCATTTGTGATTTATATTGATATCAAATGAAAACGCTGCATAATTAAGAATCACAATATAAATCGATTGAGAACCCTGAAAATCCATATTGTATGGCAGTGGTTTTCAACAGGTGGTCCGGGGACCACCAGTGGTCCCTGAGAGGGTTCCAGGTGGTCCCCAGGCTAAACGGTGGAAAGTTGGTTAACCAGATGTAACTCTTGAGAATGTAAAAATGAAACCAAATGGACCCTTGCGGGTCCAATTGGTTTCATTTTCACACTCTCAAGAGTTAAAATATCCATCATGTGAATTAGCACCACTTAATTAAGAAGTCTACACTGTTTTGTTTGTAAAAATCAAGCCAGGAATTGTGGACAAAACCAAAAGAATTCTTTAGTTTTAGGTCCTTGGGGTGAAAATGTAATAAAATGGTGGTCTGTGGCTCAAATGCTGAATAAACGGTGGTCCCTGGTGTCAAAAAGGTTGAAAACCACTGTTGTATGGTATTGTGAGGTAAGTGTGAGTCGTCACACCCCTAATGACGGACAGCATCTGTCACTATGGGAGGAAATCAGTTTGACTCTTTAGTTCTAACTAACTAACTATAACTGGCTTTAAGTCAGTAGCTTTTGACTTAACATTAAATATCGTAAGTGAAAAAAATCAGGCCAACAAAGAACAGCATCCGCTTGCTGTGAGCTAGTTGATCAGGTATTTTCCCCAGAATATGGATTATGGATAATTTTGACAGAATGTGTCTCTGTCACTTTGTAGTGGAGGTGAAATCCTTTTTTTAAAGGAGGAATCCACAGAATAATCCTGTCCTGACATACATGTTAGATGCAGATAGAACAGAACTAGTTGTCTTCATTCTAATGCAAAGATTCCAGTATAGTTCCAAACTTTATTTATTTTTATTTTTCCCTCACAAATCATCTATTAACACTGTCCTGAATCTGAGCGGATTGCTCCTTTAATGTTGTGCACACGCCTGATGGGAGGAGCCTGAACACATCAGCCAATCACGTCATCAGTTCCTATACTTTCCTGTACAGACAGAAATGTTATGGTGATTTTAAAGGTGTATTACCTAACTAACTCTTCTATCTTTGTTTGTAAACAAGGATTCACTCACATGCTCCCCTTGTGCTGCTATTGGCTGGAAGCTATCAGAAAGGTTGACGCCCCCAAATACTGTGTGTGCCTGTGTCTAACCAAAACAAACATTGAAAACACTAAAATATCAAAGTGTGAAAGAGCAAAGCGATTCTAGCGGTAAACACCACCACACCGCTAGAGGGCAGTAGTGTGTTTCTACCACACTACTGCTGATTGCTATAGAGGGAATGTTTAAGGAAACACAGAGCAAATATTACATAGGCTGCCTTTAAAGAAATGAACACTAAAGAAAACATGGTTTGCCTACAAGAAAAAGAGGCAAAGAAAAGCTGCCTTGGACTCCCGTTAAACAAGACGCCTGTCGACGGAGACGGCCGACAGATCACTGTGTCTAAATAGTGGTTTAATGGTGGCGAATTTAAACAAAGTCTGGGACGGATCACCATATCATGGATCAGGACAGGTCTGCAGTTGTCAGTTTGTAACAAAGAACATGGCAACCCTGAGATACACAGATCAAAACTAAAGAAAACGAAAACTTCAAAAACATGCAGATAAAACGCAGCACAGATGGAAGCACTCTGTCGGACGCTTATGCCAATAAAGTTTAAAATCAAAACAAAAAACATAATAAAAATAAAACCTGCTATAGATAAAATTATTCATTAATAAATTCAAATCACCTTTTGATACAAACACCATATTAAATATAAAAAAGAAAAACGTCTCAAAATAGATAGGATTTCTTTCCAGTTCCAAAGTTTACAACATGCGGTTATATTCAATAGGCTGCTGGGTTCACCTCGTTTCTGATAGGCTGCTGGTTCATCTGGTTTCTGATAGGCTGCTGGTTCATCTGGTTTCTGATAGGCTACTGGTTCATCTGGTTTCTGATAGGCTACTGGTTCATCTGGTTTCTGATAGGCTGTTCACTTAGCGTTTTCAACTTAAAAGGTAATGCAGACAACATTTAAGCCTAAATCCACAATATATTATATTCACATACATTGGATTGTTTCCCACTATCAACAACTATGTCACTGTTCTGGAGTGTTTTGGTTCTATTCCAATGTTTAGGGCCCTGATACACCTAGCAATGTTTTGATCAACATCAACAAGCAACGTCAACTATCAACGTTGACTTTTCACCTTTCTATAGAAAATGATCAACTCCTGGTTGTTCAGAAAAGTCAGGTCATTAGCGCCCTCTACTGGTCAACATTTCACAATCCTCCAATCACAGCCCTCCTTGGCGTCACCTGATCCTTTCTCCTAGAGTCCCACAGATAAACTTTTCTGAAACCATGGCTGCTGCTGCTGCTGCTGCTGCTGCTGCTTCACGGCGGTGGATAAAGACAGGGATTTTGCAACTTTTATTCCGCTAAATGAACATTTTGAGTTGGGTGGCAGCTGGGTGAAAATGATTCAATGCAAACTAAGGCTTCTTTTTTTCTGAGGGTGTACAAATGGAACCAAATGGACCCTAGCGGGTCCATTTGGTTCACATTTGTAGGAAAAAATGCAAATGGGTGGAATTCCCTTTTTAATGGGAGGTATTGCCTGTTGCCATGTGTCTCATCATGTTGCCTGTTGCCATGTGTCTCATCATGTTGCCTGTTGCCATGTGTCTCATCATGTTGCCTGCTGCCATGTGTCTCATCATGTTGCCTGTTGCCATGTGTCTCATCATGTTGCCTGTTGCCATGTGTCTCATCATGTTGCCTGTTGCCATGTGTCTCATCATGTTGCCTGTTGCCATGTGTCTCATCATGTTGCCTGTTGCCGTGTGTCTCATCATGTTGCCCGTTGACGTTGACATTGCTAGTTGATATTGATCAAAATATTGCTAGTGTATCAGGGCCTTAATGTTGATGTTCATCCTTGCTGTGGTTTATGTCAACAGAGACCAAAATACAGCCAGAGGAAAACAGCCCAGAATAATGATAATAATGATCGATGTGAGAGCGACGTGTTGTTGATTCTTCACAAAAAATAGTTTTATATCTTTGTTTAGGGTTAGGGTTAAGGCCTGAAAAGTGGCAAAAGGTCACAAAGTTCAAAGGGGCCAAATACTTTCACAAGCCACTGTAAATATGCAGATATACTTTAAAAAAATATATATTTAGGCTTCAGTGTTGTCTATACTACCTTGAAGTTGAGAAATGGTGAATAAACGGTTGTTTGTTTGATTTCTGTTTCCTGAGTGAATGGATGTGAGGTATGTCACTTATAACCCACGTAAAAAAATAATAGTAATAAAAACACGATAATCAGATGTTTCCATAGCAACCAGGAGATGAACACTGACGACAAAATAACACTTATCTCATCTATGAAAAAAGAGTGAATTTATATCATTATATAAGAAATAAACATCTATGGAAGAATTTAAAACATTATATAAGAAATAAACATCTATGGAAGAATTGAAAACATTATATAAGAAATAAACATCTATGGAAGAATTGAAAACATTATATAAGAAATAAACATCTATGGAAGAAGAGTGCATTTATATCATTATATACGATTAGCAGAACGCCAAAACAAAAACAAAACTATTATATTACAATGCCAACTAAGGGCAATGTTTTTAAGAAATTAAAATCAAATTAAATTCACTAAACTGAAATCGATTTCGCATTTGTTTCATCTCTCTCACTGTCGTTGGAAACACTTTTCTAAACATCGAGAGAGACGATCATTTTCTGGGAGCCAATTATATGCCTTAATAAATTATAATTAATACTCTTGCCGCCGATAACGCGGGGCTCGTGGACCTCCCGTGGAGTCCCCTCCGCCAGTCACGCGGACGGCTCGTATCACGACGAGATGTAGATTTCATTCTTTAATCCAACTATTAGTCCGTGCGCATCGTCTGATGATCATCCCGTTGCTGACTTTCATTTGGGACAGAATTGGCGACAACTTTTTTTTTTCCCCTCCCATTGACTTGCATTCAACCCAATGCATTCAAACGGCTCTCCTCCGGTTTGCCCCCTCAATGTCGCTGGCGCATGGGTTAAGCAGCCAGGGCTACGCAGCTCTTCCTGACTTAGGACCCGGATGTTTCTGGGCAGATCGCCAGATGATCGATTAGGCAAGACAACAGACACAGCATAACAGAAACAGCACATCCTGTTTAGGAGATCTGAGCTTCAAAATAAGGGCTTTTTTACCGATCGAACTGGTTTGAGCCGCGGCAATGGAGAGGAAACAAGGAAAATCCGATCGCGCTGAATGAGTTAATAACAATTCATACGTTACAATATCCCTCTATAACTAAAATGCGAACTAGTGGTGTTCACACATACACACAAAGGTAGGCCTTGGAGTGACTAGCTCCACTGTTTTTTCATCAGGATTTGACACTTCCTAAGAGCTTCAAAATAATAACTATTAATTATGCTTTTATCAGGACTTCTGTTTACTTATAGAACACAATCATAATGTATTGATAGACTCCAGCTATAGGGGATAATTATAATGTATTAATTATCAATAATAATGTATTAAGGCATAAACATCCACAAGATAAATCCATGTTGACGGGTGACGCTCGGCAAAAAAAACTGAAATATGAAATAAATTGATCCACAAATCATAGTTTGAAGTTCACCTTTAAGACCTGAACTTTTTAAAATGTAGTTTGTTGAATGTTTGGCGCAGAGTGTAAACTAAGAATAGAGAATGTAAAAGGTGTGTTATTTAAGTAACATTATTCATGTAACACTTCCTGGAGGAACTTCTACAAACTTAGATCCTAAATCACGTCTGTTTTTTGGGCGAGCGACACACCGTTCTACCAATCATCATGTGACACACCGTTCTACCAATCATCATGTGACACACCGTTCTACCAATCACCATGTGACACACCGTTCTACCAATCACCATGTGACACACCGTTCTACCAATCACCATGTGACACACCGTTCTACCAATCACCATGTGACACACCGTTCTACCAATCACCATGTGACACACCGTTCTACCAATCACCATGTGACACACCGTTCTACCAATCACCATGTGACACACCGTTCTACCAATCACCATGTGACACACCGTTCTACCAATCACCATGTGACACACCGTTCTACCAATCACCATGCGACACACCGTTCTACCAATCACCATGTGACACACCGTTCTACCAATCACCATGTGACACACCGTTCTACCAATCACCATGTGACACACCGTTCTACCAATCACCATGTGACACACCGTTCTACCAATCACCATGTGACACACCGTTCTACCAATCACCATGTGACACACCGTTCTACCAATCACCATGTGACACACCGTTCTACCAATCACCATGTGACACACCGTTCTACCAATCACCATGTGACACACCGTTCTACCAATCATCATGTGACACACCGTTCTACCAATCATCATGTGACACACCGTTCTACCAATCATCATGTGACACACCGTTCTACCAATCACCATGTGACACACCGTTCTACCAATCACCATGTGACACACCGTTCTACCAATCACCATGTGACACACCGTTCTACCAATCATCATTATTAATCATCACGGTGATGTCAGTCACCAGTCGGCCACTAGGGGCAGCAGTGAGGTTTTACAGGCTCTAAGTGGCTCATTTATAATAAATAAATACTATGAAACATCCGGTGTGGTGATGATGTCATCACTGCGGCTCCGCAGGGCTTAGCGCTTAGCAGTTAGCGCTTAGCAGTTAGCGCTTAGCAGTTAGCGGTTAACAGAGCAGGAAGAGAGTGGATTGATGATGATGATGATGATGATGATGGTGATGATGGTGATGATGAAGCCTGGTGTTCAGCTACATGGACGACGCTCCATCAGGTCCCTGTAAAAAAAAGCAAAGAAAACAAAAACAAAAACATTATTATTATTGTATAAATATTATTGTTATTATGATGAAGATACTTCATCATAATGATACATTTACAATCCTAAACAGTAGATCAACAAGTATGTATAAATGTGCATCCATTACCTTTAAAATATGTAATATATTATTTATGTTTATATTATTAAATATTGCATGTTTGTTTCCATATATTGTGTGAGGGCGAACTGGTGATTTGTTTCCTAACAACTGACCTTGGTTGCTCCTAATGCTGTATAGTAGCTGATTTTGGGGTTCGAGCTTTGTCAGGAATTTCCCAGCGAGCTTCACGAAACTTTGCTTCTAATTTATGTACAAAAAATAAATAAAAATAAAAAAGCACGTTGTCTGCACCCCCCCCTCCCCTCTACTAACTATTTAAACTGTGGATGTTGTCAACGTTAGAAGAGCTTTCTACTCCCTGTAGATGTGATTGACATCAGTGAATACATCAGTCATGAGAGCTCAGACACCGCTCTCCTTGCTCTCTCCTTTTCCTGGAGTTTGGAGCAGATGTATCATGTACCGACCCGACACGGGGCAACATGCTGTTTTAATCCGACACGGGGCAACATGCTGTTTTAATCCGACACGGGGCAACATGCTGTTTTAATCCGACACGGGGCAACATGCTGTTTTAATCCGACACGGGGCAACATGCTGTTTTAATCCGACACGGGGCAACATGCTGTTTTAATCCGACACGGGGCAACATGCTGTTTTAATCCGACACGGGGCAACATGCTGTTTTAATCCGACACGGGGCAACATGCTGTTTTAATCCGACACGGGGCAACATGCTGTTTTAATCCGACACGGGGCAACATGCTGTTTTAATCCGACACGGGGCAACATGCTGTTTTAATCCGACACGGGGCAACATGCTGTTTTAATCCGACACGGGGTAACATGCTGTTTTAATCCGACACGGGGTAACATGCTGTTTTAATCCGACACGGGGAAACATGCTGTTTTAATTGCTGTTACTTGTTAGGAAACAACGCAGCGGTTACAAGAGTGTTATCCTGCTTATTACATGGCTTAATACACTATTATTACATGGCTTGAATGAATGCTCCAATCAGAAGCCAGCGTTCTGGTCATGTGAGCGGTGACATATTACACTATTATTCACCGCTCCGCTCTATATCTGACCAATCAGAAGCCAGCGTTCTGGTCATGTGAGCGTGACATATTACACTATAATTCACCGCTCCGCTCTATATTGGACCGCTGCATAATCAAGGTCCCCAAAGTGCAAACAGCTGTGTTCATATCAAATCGCGCTGCGCTTCCGCATTTAGTTCCAGCACGCCGTTAGCGGGTCCATTTGGTTATCTACATATTTGGTTGTTTAGATGCCGTTAGCGGGTCCATTTGGTTATCTACATATTTGGTTGTTTACATGCCGTTAGCGGGTCCATTTGGTTAGCTACATATTTGTTTGTTTACATGCCGTTGCCGTCACCCTCTCAAGGACCACTGGTGGTCCTCGGACCACTGTTTGAAGACCACTGATGTAACCATGTAATAAGCGGGATAACACCCTTCGAACTGGTGATTTGGTGATTTGTTTCCTAACAACTGACCTCGGCTGCACCTCGGTCAGTTGTTAGGAAACAAATCACCAGCTCATCGGGTGATATACCTTACATAACTAATAATTGACAGAAATAGTATTAATAGTAAGATGCTTTTATTTACCTGCAGTTTGTGTTGCTACGTAGTTCGTTGTTGTGACATACAGTATCTAACCGCTCACATGACCAAAACGCTGGCTTCTGAATGGAGCATTCATTCAAGCCATGTAATAAATGCGAAACAGGATAAATATTGTATGTTTGTTCTCATAAATCTTAAATATTGTGTTAATATTTCCATGTTAAATATTATATGTTTATATTTACATGTACAAATTGTATGTTTATGTTCATATTAAGTATTGTATGTTTATGTTTCCAGGTTAAATCTTTCATATGTTTATGTTTTCATATTAAATCTTTTATATTTATATTAAATATTTGTACCTGGTCCTGGTCAGCATCTGAGTCAGCAGTGATTACAATCCTCTTTTCTACACGAGATTCTGAAGAGCCTGTCTTCACCACCTGACAGACAGACAGACAGACAGACAGACAGACAGACAGACAGGCAGACAGACAGACAGACAGACAGACAGACAGACAGACAGACAGACAGACAGACAGACAGACAGACAGGCAGACAGACAGACAGACAGACAGACAGACAGACAGACAGACAGAGAGGCAGACAGAGAGGCAGACAGACAGACAGACAGACAGACAGACAGACAGACAGACAGACAGACAGACAGACAGACAGACAGACAGACAGACAGACAGGCAGAGAGGCAGACAGACAGACAGACAGAGAGGCAGACAGACAGACAGACAGACAGACAGAGAGGCAGACAGACAGACAGACAGACAGACAGACAGACAGACAGACAGACAGACAGACAGACAGACAGACAGACAGACAGAGAGGCAGACAGACAGACAGACAGAGAGGCAGACAGACAGACAGACAGACAGACAGACAGACAGACAGACAGACAGACAGAGAGGCAGACAGACAGACAGACAGACAGACAGACATACAGACAGACAGACAGACAGACAGACAGACAGACAGACAGACAGAAGGTTCCACCATGACGTTTGTTCTAAATTAACATTTCTCTGTATTTTACAGTGCATTGAAATAATGTCATGCAGCAAACCAGTGGTTTTCAGTCTTGAGACAGTTCCAGGTGGTCCCCAGGCGAAATTATCTGCTTGGTTAACCAAATCATTTAGCAGATGTATTTAGCAGATGTATCATTTAGCATTGAGAGCGTAAAAAAGTATGTTTACACTCTCAAGAGTTAAAATATTCATCATGTGAATTAGCAAGAGAATGTAGAAGATTATTGGTCATTTTGATCTGTATTTTTTGACTGTTTGGTTTCCCAAATCCAGCCTGGAATTGTAGACAAAAGCAAAATAAATCTTTAGTTTTGGGGTCTGTGGGGCTAAAATGTCATCAAATGGTGAATAAATAGTGGTCCCTGGTATGAAAAAGGTTGAAAACCACTGCAATAAACAGCCTACTGCACAGACAGACAGACAGACAGACAGACAGACAGACAGACAGACAGACAGACAGACAGACAGACAGACAGACAGACAGACCTTAGAGATGTGTGTGGTCGTCGTGGTAACAGAGGTAGCTCCGCCCCCGTCTGTCTCTGTGATGTCTGAGCTCACCTGTAGAGGGCGCCAAAAACACTGAGTACCTCCATGTTCCACAAATATAACAACAAATATAACTGTAAATTAATATAAATACAAATACCATGAAAGCCCATCAATCAAAGGGACAAACACAGCACAGCATTTCTATGATTTTATTTCAATTGTTTGTCATGCAAATACATTTATTGTAGGCGATACAAACTCTGTGTTACTGTGATAAAGACTCTTCTGATGACATCACACTGATGACGTCACATTGATGACGTCACACTGATGACATCACACTAATGACATCACACTGATGACATCACACTGATGACATCACACTGATGACATCACACTGATGACATCACACTGATGATGACATCACACTGATGACATCACACTTATCATACACTGTTCTCTAGAATGCCGAAGTGATAATCGATGGTGTTTAAACATGGCTAATAGTGACACACAGTGAGCTTGTAGATCAGATGTAAAATGAGAGACTAACCACTAGGCATAACAATAATAATAATAATAATATTATTAATAATGTGTCATTCAGGGTGAAGGAAGATGTGGACATTTTGAAAAGGTAACATACACTAATGAAAACGCCTTTCCGTAGCTAAACAACTACTAAATACTTATTGAGCATATCAGTAGATAAACACAGAGAGAAATCCATCTGGCAGTCGATGTGTTAACATGATAATAATGTATGGAAAATATTAAAATGAAACATGTTTGTTTCATGTGATCCTTTCTGTTAAAATGACAAACAAATTAAATATATGTTGGCGAAAAGCATGTGGAAGTAAATTAATGCTTTTGTTAACCATGCCCACATTTATTTACTATATATCCTATATTAAATAGATATAAATGACTGTTACACATGTCTTATATTAAGTGAATATAAAAGGACTATTACACATGTCTTAGATTAAATAAATATAAATAAATGTCTTAGATTAAATAAATATAAATGACTATTACACATGTCTTATATTAAGTGAATATAAAAGGACTATTACACATGTCTTAGATTAAATAAATATAAATAAATGTCTTAGATTAAATAAATATAAAGGACTATTACATGTGTCTTAGATTAAATAAATATAAATAAATGTCTCATATTAAATGAATATAAAGGACTATTACACATGTCTTAGATTAAATAAATATAAATAAATGTCTTAGATTAAATAAATATAAATGACTATTACACATGTCTTAGATTAAAAAAATATAAATAAATGTCTTGTATTAAATAAATATAAATACATGTCTTAGATTAAATAAATATAAAGAATTGTTACACATGCCTTAGATTAAATAAATATAAATAAATGTCTTATATTAAATGAATATAAAGGACTATTACACATGTCTTAGATTAAATAAATATAAATACATGTCTTATATTAAATAAATATAAAGGACTATTACACATGTCTTAGATTAAATAAATATAAATAAATGTCTTGTATTAAATAAATATAAATAAATGTATTATATTAAATAAATATAAATAAATGTATTATATTAAATAAATATTTAGGACTGTTACACATGCCTTAGATTAAATAAATATAAATAAATGTCTTATATTAAATAAATATTTAGGACTGTTACACATGTCTTGGATTAAATAAATATAAATAAATGTCTTATATTAAATAAATATTTAGGACTGTTACACATGTCTTGGATTAAATAAATATAAATAAATGTCTTATATTAAATAAATATTTAGGACTGTTACACGTGTCTTATATGTAAAATATGGGGATGATCTTTACGTTTTCACAAATTGAAATAATTAAGCTTAAGTCCGTCTTTAGTGGATATTCTGGTCCAGATCTGACTAGTCAACACTTCACTAATTGGTTCCTGTCCTGACTGTGTTTTATTTATCCACATTAGGAAGGAGGCGGAGTCAGCTAGAGGGCAGAGGTCAGGGGGCGGGGTTTAACTAGGAAGGAGGAGTCAGTTAGAGGCATAGATTTATAAAATACAGAGACCACATCTGGAGGAAACAGTGAAGCAAAAAAGACATAGTGGCCAAAGTTGAGAATGCAGTTTAGAGCAAACTATGGGCCGCGAGAACGCGCATTAGGCTCCGCCCCCTCCAGGGAGCTTTCCCATAACTCAATGGCCCACACGCACGGTCGCGTTCATGTGCTGCGCGTTCTAGCGGCCCACCGCAATGCATCAACGCTGCTGCTCCAACCCGGAAGTTTGCTTCATGCGCTGGGTGAGCAAGTTAATGCAAGTGGGTGGAAGGGATAATCAGAATACGTCTCTATCCAACTCTATGGTTAGAGGGCAGAGGGCAGGGGGCGGGGTTTAACCACGAGGAAGTGATGTCACAGAGAGGAGTAGAAGCGAGCGAATGAGGAGGAAGCTGGAGAGAATGAAGCGAGATGATTGGATGAGGCTCTCCTCTGTGGGCGGGGCTCAGCTCCGCTTGGAGTAGAAGTCTAGAAGAGGACCTCTGGGTAGACGCATGACAAACTAGAGAGAGGAGGGGGGAGGGGGGGGAGGGGAGGAGGGGAGGAGGGAGGGAGGGGAGGAGGGAAGGAGGAGGGAGGGAGGGAGGGAGGGAGGGGGGGAGGGGAGGAGGGAGGGGGGGAAGGAGGGGAGGAGGGGGGGAGGGAGGGAGGGAGGGAGGGGAGGAGGGAGGGAGGGAGGGAAGGAGGGAGGGAGGGAGGGGAGGAGGGAGGGAAGGAGGGGAGGAGGGAGGGAGGGAGGGGAGGAGGGAGGGAAGGAGGGAGGAGGGAGGGAGGGAGGGAAGGAGGGAGGGAGGGAGGGAGGAGGGAGGGAAGGAGGGGAGGGAGGAGGGAGGGAGGGAGGGGGGAGGGAGGGGGGGAAGGAGGGGAGGAGGGGGGGGGGGAGGGAGGGAGGGAGGGAGGGAGGGAGGGAGGAGGGAGGAGGGAGGGGAGGAGGGAGGGGAGGAGGGAGGGGGGGAGGGAGGGGGGAGGGAGGGGAGGGAGGAGGGAGGGAGGGAGGGGGAGGAGGGAGGGGAGGAGGGAGGGGAGGAGGGAGGGGAGGGGGGAGGGAGGGAGGAGGGGGGAGGGAGGGGGGGGGGAGGGAGGGAGGGAGGGAGGGAGGGAGGGAGGGAGGGAGGGAGGGGGAGGAGGGGAGGAGGGAAGGAGGGAAGGAAGGAAGGGAGGAGGGAAGGAGGGAAGGAAGGAAGGAAGGAGGGAAGGAAGGAAGGAGGGAAGGAGGAAGGAAAGAAAGAAGGAGGAAGGAAGGAAGGAAGGAGGGAAGGAAGGAAGGAGGGAAGGAAGGAAGGAGGGAAGGAAGGAAGGAAAGAAAGAAGGAGGGAAGGAGAGAGGAAGGAAGGAGGGAAGGAAGGAAGGAAGGAAGGAAGGAAGGAAGGAAGGAAGGAAGGAAGGAAGGAAGGAAGGAAGGAAGGAAGGAAGGAAGGAGGGAAGGAAGGAAGGAGGGAAGGAGGAAAGGAAGGAAGGAAGGAAGCAAGCAGAGAGGAGACAGGACAGGAATGCTGAGATGTTTAGATGAAAGCAGAGCAGGAGAAGCTTTAAACTGAAACCACACTGAACCACACTGAACCACACTGAACCACACTGAACCACACCGAACCACACCGAACCACACCGAACCATACCGAACCACACCGAACCACACTAAACCACACCAAACCACACCGAACCACACTAAACCATACCGAACCACACCGAACCACACCGAACCACACCGAACCACACTAAACCACACTGAACCACACTGAACCACACCGAACCACACCGAACCACACCGAACCACACTGAACCACACTGAACCACACTGAACCACACTGAACCACACTGAACCACACCAAACCACACCAAACCACACCAAACCACACCGAACCACACCGAACCACACCGAACCACACCGAACCACACCGAACCACACCGAACCACACTGAACCACACCGAACCACACCGAACCACTCTGAACCACACCGAACCACACCGAACCACACCGAACCACTGAACCACACCGAACCACACTGAACCACACTGAACCACACCGAACCACACTGAACCACACCGAACCACACTGAACCACACCACACCGAACCACACTGAACCACACCACACCAAACCACACCGAACCACACCAAACCACACCACACCGAACCACACCGAACCACACCACACCGAACCACACTGAACCACACCAAACCGAACCACACTGAACCACACTGAACCACACCGAACCACACTGAACCACACCGAACCACACCACACCGAACCACACCACACCGAACCACACCGAACCACACCGAACCACACCACACCGAACCACACTGAACCACACCAAACCGAACCACACCACACCGAACCACACTGAACCACACCACACTGAACCACACCAAACCGAACCACACCACACCGAACCACACCGAACCACACCACACCGAACCACACCGAACCACACCGAACCACACCACACCGAACCACACCACACCGAACCACACCGAACCACACCGAACCACACCACACCGAACCACACCACACCGAACCACACCGAACCACACCAAACGACACCGAACCACACCAAACAACAGCGCTTGATTGTCTGATGAATCGATTATGAAAAGAATGGTTAGTTGCAGCTCTAGTGACGACACAAAGAAATGGAACAATAATAGAAACAGCACAGTGATGAATTATAATATAGACCCTAATGAACTTTAGGGTAGATAACTTACCCCGGCCTGACCATTAGGGGGCAGTAACTTTAGGGTAGATAACTTACCCGACCCTGACCATTAGGGGGCAGTAACTTTAGGGTAGATAACTTACCCCGTCCTGACCATTAGGGGGCAGTAACTTTAGGGTAGATAACTTACCCCGTCCTGACCATTAGGGGGCAGTAACTTTAGGGTAGATAACTTACCCCGTCCTGACCATTAGGGGGCAGTAACTTTAGGGTAGATAACTTACCCCGTCCTGACCATTAGGGGGCAGTAACTTTAGGGTAGATAACTTACCCCGTCCTGACCATTAGGGGGCAGTAACTTTAGGGTAGATAGGGTAACTTACCCCGTCCTGACCATTAGGGGGCAGTAACTTTAGGGTAGATAGGGTAACTTACCCCGCCCTGACCATTAGGGGGCAGTAACTTTAGGGTAGATAACTTACCCCGTCCTGACCATTAGGGGGCAGTAACTTTAGGGTAGATAGGGTAACTTACCCCGTCCTGACCATTAGGGGGCAGTAACTTTAGGGTACATAGGGTAACTTACCCCGTCCTGCCCGTTGACTCCCAGCGTCCCGCGGAAGGGGGAGTGGCTAGACAGGCGTTTGTCCCACTCAGAGGGTCGGGGCTCCGGACCTGACGCCATGAAGTTACGCTTCAACTCACTGATGCTGGCGTGATGACGGAGAGAGGACTCTGGAGGTTTATCAAAGTCCTGAGAGACGGAGGGGGGGGGGGAGAGGGGAGGGGGAGGGGGGGGGAGGGGGGAGGAGAGAGAGGGAGGGGGGAGGGGGGGGGGAGGAGAGAGAGGGGGAGAGAGAGAGAGAGAGAGAGAGAGAGAGAGAGAGAGAGAGAGGGAGAGGGAGAGGGGGGGAGGGAGAGAGGGAGGGAGGGAGGGGGGAAGGAGAGAGAGAGAGAGAGAGAGAGTGTAGATGGTGGTACATGAACGGGACAGGTCAGAGGAAGTGATGTCAGAGGGATGATGTCAGAGGGATGATGTCAGAGGAATGATGTCAGAGGAATGATGTCAGAGGGATGATGTCAGAGAAATGATGTCAGAGGGATGATGTCAGAGGGATGATGTCAGAGAAATGATGTCAGAGGGATGATGTCAGAGGTAGGAGGAACAGGAATGAGATAAACACAGAAAACAAAGGTTAGATTATTATCACATTATTATCATAAATATTACATCATGAGGATTAATAAAAAGCAGAAGCATTAATTGTTACTTTTATTTTCTAAAATATCAGAAATCTTTTGTTTGTTTCTGATTAATGACAGAAACAACCACATAGAAAATACAATCACTGATACAATTATATATTTAAAGCATGTATTATTAGTACTAGTAATACTAGTGTTATTGCTAATTATAACTAACTAAAGGTTAACGATTTCCAAATCATTTTAGTAAACAGATAAATAGTTCAGATTACAGATTATATTACAGAATTTAGCAGATTATATTTAAATCAAACAGCGTTTAGCAGATTATATTTAAATGAGAGTTTAGCAGATTATATATAAATCAAACAGCGTTTAGCAGATTATATATAAATCAAACAGCGTTTAGCAGATTATATATAAATCAAACAGCGTTTAGCAGATTATATTTAAATCAAACAGCGTTTAGCAGATTATATATAAATCAAACAGAGTTTAGCAGATTATATTTAAATCAAACAGCGTTTAGCAGACAGAAGGCATTTGTTTTACTATGTTGGATATAGTTAAATATTCTAATATATTAGAACATTGAACACCAAAGCATTTTAACCCTTAATGCAACAAACAGCAGCAGAAAAATAAGCTTTTAGAGATGAGCGACATTTAAGCACCAAGTTGTTCTTTTAAACTTATATATAACACAGTCTTCTTTTCTGTTGATATACTGGAGCGCAAAGAGCAACTTCATGCTAAATGTGAATTAAAGATTACATTTAATTCAATTAATACACAGCAGTAATAATAAATATGAAACAAACAAAAAAAACCTTTTGATTGGGTGGAAAATAAAATAAAAACATTTTGCTTGGGAAGACGATATCCCGGCTCCAGACATATGCCAATATTCCAAGACATTTTGAACTTGCTTCTGGGAAAAACATAATGTATTTTCAGATGAGAGTCCAGACAGAATATTCTGGGGGTCCTTGACATGAAAATGGTTGATAGAATCATGAGGGTTTTTCCAGGAAACATCATGATTTAGAAGACCAGGGTTAACATGACAATTAGATGTGTTAAGAGTGAATCATTATAAAATAAAAATAAAAGCCAAAGCACAAAACCAGATCCTCGCCTCTTGCACTTAACGAGCAGTGATGGGCAAGTGACTGGAAAAATGTAGTAAGCTACATTACTTGTTACTCTCGAAAAAATGTAGCTAAGCTACACTACAAGCTCCACGATAAAAGTAGATTGCTACATCAACACTACTTTACAAGTTACGGGAAAATGTAGTTAAGCTATGTAGCTTAGCTACTTGTAACAAGTTACTGCCCATCACTTTTAACGAGGTTGGCGTCGCGGGTTAGAGAGCAGGCGTGAACGGCGGCCCGGCATGCGAAGCGTGATGCGACCAGTGGGCGGAGCCAGAGAGAAACAGTGTAGTTGTACCAACCTCCAACATTAATAGACTATGTCTGACATAAATGGAGTCACCCTCTATTCTCCGAACTCTTCTCTGTGGAAGATCAGACAACACACTCAGTGGCCTTTATAAGCAATCACCGCCTCAGTTCCAGAAGTGTTTTCCCCATTCATTTTTCTCATAGACTAATTTATATAAAGACGATTGCGCTGCGGACAAAGCCAACTCGGGTCGTGACAAATCATGATGACACACACAATCTTTTGGAACGATCAAATAATTTGATGCGATGAAAAATGAAACAAAAAGCGTTGTATCCTGCCGTCTTCTATTTCTTGCTAATTAGATATTATATGATGATATTGTGTGTGTCATCATGATTTGTCACGACCCGAGTTGGCTTTGTCCGCGGCTAAATCGTCTTTACATCAATTATTTACGAAAAGTCTATGAGAAAAATGAATGGGGAAAACACTTCCGGAACCAGGGCGGTGACGTCACTGCGCAGGTCTGTTAGAGTGTTTGAGCTGCAGGATTATAAACAACAATATGTAGAAAAACACAAGATGGAATGGATGGAGATTAACTGCTAGCAGAGAATGGGTTTAGTAGAGAAGTGTATCAGCAGAGAATGGGTTTAGTAGAGAAGTGTATCAGCAGAGAATAGGTTTAGTAGAGAAGTGTATCACCAGAGAATAGGTTTAGTAGAGAAGTGTATCACCAGAGAATAGGTTTAGTAGAGAAGTGTATCACCAGAGAATAGGTTTAGTAGAGAAGTGTATCACCAGAGAATGGGTTTAGTAGAGAAGTGTATCACCAGAGAATAGGTTTAGTAGAGAGGTGTATCACCAGAGAATAGGTTTAGTAGAGAAGTGTATCACCAGGGAATGGGTTTAGTAGAGAAGTGTATCACCAGAGAATAGGTTTAGTAGAGAGGTGTATCACCAGAGAATAGGTTTAGTAGAGAAGTGTATCACCAGGGAATGGGTTTAGTAGAGAAGTGTATCACCAGAGAATAGGTTTAGTAGAGAAGTGTATCACCAGAGAATGGGTTTAGTAGAGAAGTGTATCACCAGAGAATAGGTTTAGTATCGTGGCACTAACTAACTAACTAACTAACTAACTAACTAACTAACTAACTAACTAACTCACTCACTCACTCACTCACTCACTCACTCACTAACTAACTCAGTGGCGTTTCTAAGCAATTTGGAGCCCTAGGCAGGCTTTTCCCTGGGCTTTTCCCCTTTTCCCCTTACCAAATGGACCCTTACGGGTCCATTTGGTAAGGGGGGGCTCCAGGGAAAATCTCCTGTAAAATGGCGCCCCCAAGGGATAAAATTATGAACTATGTGTTTTAAATGTTCAATTCTAGTTATAGAGGACAAGTATAATGCATTTATCCATATTAGGCTTATTAGACTGGGATCCCTAGGCTGCCTAATGCAAAAATGCCCCTGAACTAACTAATTAACTAGTGTATAAATGTATATACGAGTACTAACAGACGACAGTCATACTGGGCTTTTCAAATGGGAAGCGATAAAACATGAGAGAAACATGGTCAAATTCTGCAGGTCATTACAATGAAGTTTATTCATTCCAGCTGATCTCACAGCTCTGTAGCTGAACTGGATGAAGTTTATATCATTCCAGCTGCGGGCTTGACACTAAGGTCTCCGAGGCACTTGCCCATCGGGCAGATTCTACTTGCCCTCAGGTCATTGTCACTTGCCCCCCAAAAATATATTGTAAATTTTGCATTTAAGTATACTTTACACCAGGGGTGTCAAACTCATTTTGGGGTGGGGGCCGCATTGGACTTAATGTGACTTCATGGGGGCCGGAGCACCGCGGTGCCAGTCACGCCGTGGTGCCAGTCACAGACCAGTCACAGACTGCAAGCATGCACACGCATGTTTACGTACACAGCCGTAACCCTACGCTACAGTATATCACACAATCAAGTTTATTATTAAAAGGATCCCTGACAAATAAGATAAACATCACTTAAAACATTATACTTTCCCTATATAACTAAAATAAACACATAAAAACAACAATGGCATCTTCTTTCATAAATAAAGAATATTTCAACAACAGGAACTGCTCCTGGCGCAAGATGATGATGTCACGTGTGATCTAGCTCTATGAAATATATGGATGAACATGCACATGTGACATCATTATCCTGCGACCGGAGCACCTCCTATTGAGTGAAAGATTCTCTATTTATGAAAGAAATAAAGTATTGAAGGTGTTTTTATCTGCATGTTTTAGTTATAGAATGCAAGTATAGTGTTTTAAGGCACATTTGTCATATTAGCCAGGGATCCTTTTAAGAGTAGCTATTAATAGTTATTAATGACTTTCATTATTGGTTTTATATTTGTAGCCTAGATTAAGACATTTGCTATGGGAGATGCTATTTTTATTTATAGTGCGCCAATAAACCATTCAAAAATACAAAAAAATAAATTTCAAAGTGTCTTTGGAAATGGCTACACAACCCATGGAATTATGCAGACCTGCTTTTTATTGAAGTGATGGATCATCGAATTAAAAAATAATGATGAATAACAATAACTAATGCTTCTAAAATGCAGTATATTTTTTAAAACTCTGAATTGGATTATTATTATTACACGTATTTATATTTAAATAGCCAAGTTGTGACCTGAATGATCCCTCAGTTTTAGACCCTTATACTGGTGAAGTAACCTGACTCCGCCAGATGGGGCAGCAGAGAGAGGAGAAGGGAATACTCTTCTCTCTGCTGCCCCATCTGGCGGAGTCAGGTTACTGCTGAAGTATAGTTCTCACTTTGCAGTGCCAGTACACCCCCTACACTAGAGAATGTAGAAGATTAATGGTCATTTTGATGTGTATGTTAATTTGCCTGTTTTGTTTCCCAAATCCAGCCTGGAGTGGATATCTAGAAAGCAGGGAAAAACACAGAGGCAGAGTGCAATGACTGCCTTCAAGACAGATTTATCTTGTGTTGTGTTATAGTGTTATAGTGTTGTGTTACTATGTTGCACACTTGCCCGATCGGGAACCAGGTAGCAGTCTTCACTTGCCCCACCATTTTTTTTATTTGCCCCGGGCAAGCGGGCAAGTGTTAGTGTCAAGCCCTGCAGCTGACCTCACAGCTCTGTAGCTGAACTGGATGAAGTTTATATCATTCCAGCTGATCTCACAGCTCTGTAGCTGAACTGGATGAGGTTTATATCATTCCAGCTGATCTCACAGCTCTGTAGCTGAACTGGATGAAGTTTATATCATTCCAGCTGATCTCACAGCTCTGTAGCTGAACTGGATGAAGTTTATATCATTCCAGCTGATCTCACAGCTCTGTAGCTGAACTGGATGAAGTTTATATCATTCCAGCTGATCTCACAGCTCTGTAGCTGAACTGGGGAAAGGGAGCGCTTGTTTTCCTTTTACATCTTGGTCATGCAGGCGCTCATAGGACTGAATGTGTGTCTCCAGGTGACCTGGTAAAGACATCAAGCGCTTCCTATCCCTGGTCACTGAGAGAGAACAGCTGTTCGCTACGTCGCTATGCTAATGGTTTCTATGTGATGTTCACGGACATGTCGGCCAAATATGGATAAAAAGCTACAGTAGGTATCATGAGACTGACCTAACAGTAACACATACTTATTGTTAGTGTTTGTTTGTGGTTACAAACACAGACTGAGTAAACAAGAAGGTGGCGCTATCTAGTGGCCACTAAGTGTAACTACTGTTGTGAATTAGGAACAGTCATAAGACTGACATAAGTTTAATGTCGCTAATGTTTGTAACTGTTTTAGAAAATCAATAAACCACAAGAGGTCCCAGTCAGGGGTGGATCTAGGCATGGGCATGGGGGGGGGGGGCGATGCCCCCCTAAATGCCCAGTCTGCCCCACCAAACATGATGGCATGCAAAACAACCCATGATATTTCAAATTAAAGTGCTTCTATTTACAATGATGTGAAACACTACTACTGCTACTAACTAACTACAACGTTGTACAGCTGTGTCACCACTAAACCAACAGCATTTCATCAGTCCTGTAACTGAAAATGGTATCGGTGCCATTTTCTCCTGCCCCCCAATTGGGAAATGTTACATCCACCCCTGGTCTCAGTTTAGCTTACCACCGACTTTATAATGTCTGAGTGTTGGAGAGGCTGCTGAACTTTAAAATAGGGACAGGGTAATCTGGGACGTCACATGGTTTATTGGCATCGTTTTAATCATGTGATCATGTTAAAACAACGGCAGATCGTTTTAATCATGTGATCATGTTAAAACAACGGCAGATCGTTTTAATCATGTGATCATGTTAAAACAACGGCAGATCGTTTTAATCATGTGATCATGTTAAAACAACGGCAGATCGTTTTAATCATGTGATCATGTTAAAACAACGGCAGATCGTTTTAATCATGTGATCATGTTAAAACAACGGCAGATCGTTTTAATCATGT
Organism: Benthosema pterotum; assembly: GCA_039105355.1. NCBI lineage: Eukaryota > Metazoa > Chordata > Actinopteri > Myctophiformes > Myctophidae > Benthosema > Benthosema pterotum. The sequence continues at coordinate 56,227,399 of CM076967.1, forward strand.
GATCATGTTAAAACAACGAACGGCAGATCGATCTAATCTGAAGATCTAAAATACCTTCCGCATTATCACCGCCGCTTCCACAGCTGTCTCCTCCCACTGAGGAGAGGAGAGAAAAGACCTGAAAACCCTTCAAAACAGCTCTGAAAACCCTTCAAAACAGCTCTGAAAACCCTTCAAAACAGCTCTAAAAACCCTTCAAAACAGCTCTGAAACCCTTCAAAACAGCTCTGAAAGCCCTTCAAAACAGCTCTGAAAGCCCTCCAAAACAGCTCTGAAACCCTTCAAAACAGCTCTAAAACCCTTCAAAACAGCTCTGAAACCCTTCAAAACAGCTCTAAAAACCCTTCAAAACAGCTCTGAAAACCCTTCAAAACAGCTCTAAAAACCCTTCAAAACAGCTCTAAAAACCCTTCAAAATGGTTCTGAAAACCCTTCAAAACAGCTCTAAAAACCCTTCAAAACAGCTCTAAAAACCTTTCAAAACAGCTCTAAAAACCCTTCAAAACAGCTCTAAAACAGCTCTGAAAACCCTTCAAAACAGCTCTAAAAACCCTTCAAAACAGCTCTGAAAACCCTTCAAAACAGCTCTGAAAACCCTTCAAAACAGCTCTGAAAACCCTTCAAAATGGTTCTGAAAACTCTTCAAAATGGTTCTGAAAACCCTTCAAAACAGCTCTGAAAACCATTCAAAATGGCTCTAAAACCCTTCAAAACAGCTCTAAAAACCCTTCAAAACAGCTCTAAAAACCCTTCAAAACAGCTCTGAAAACCCTTCAAAACAGCTCTGAAAACCCTTCAAAATGGCTCTAAAACCCTTCAAAACAGCTCTGAAAACCCTTCAAAACAGCTCTAAAACCCTTCAAAACAGCTCTGAAAACCCTTCAAAACAGCTCTAAAACCCTTCAAAACAGCTCTGAAAACCCTTCAAAACAGCTCTAAAACCCTTCAAAACAGCTCTAAAAACCCTTCAAAACAGCTCTGAAAACCCTTCAAAACAGCTCTGAAAACCCTTCAAAACGGCTCTGAAAATCCAAATTTCATCGTGTTGAGGTCGTGGGGGTCTGAAAAAAATCATTTAACATGGTGAAACACATCTTGATGACATCATCAAGATGTATTTCACCATCCTAATGGATTTCTTTAGACGCTTCTTTTTTCTGAGAGTGTACAAATGGAACCAAATGAACGGTTCATTTGGTTCCATTTGGGTTCATTTTGGGTTCATTTTCATCTTTTATGCTCTTTGACAGATTAGCATAAAAGCTAGGCTAACCCGCTCCCATTAGGCTCAATAGTAACAAAATCATTAATAGAAAATCCTCCGTTGTGAATTTGTACAAATGAATGATGTCCAAAGACAGATTAAGGTGTTTACTTTAAGAAAAAATGAAATGAGTTGATGTGTTTTTTTTTTCTTTTTCAATACATTTGACAAAACAGCCTGTATTTTCACATTTCACTGTATCCAGGCTCATTAAGAGATAAATGTGTTATATTATTTATCAATTATCAGTTATAGTTTTGAAGTGAATTAATGAATGAATACAGAATGTTTAGTCAAATGTTTTAACATATCATTCAGGGCCGGATTGAGAGCGTAAAAATGACCCTACTTTTACGCTCTCAAAGAGTTACATCTGCTTAACCAACTTTCCACCATTTAGCCTGGGGACCACCTGGAACTCTCTCAAGGACCATGTTTCATTGGGGGGGGAGGATGCACGTCTGGCCCCCTCTAGATCTGGCCCTGATATCATTTGCTTTGCTTAAAGTAAACAACTTAAACTGTATTTGGATATCATTGGTTTACAGAAGAGGATTTTCTATAAATGTTTTCATTATATATTAATATATAATATATATAATATATATATTAGTATTGATCCTAAAGGGAGTTGAGGGTTAGAAACCTTTTCCCTTTCCGTACCTTGACCTCCGCTTTGGGCTCCACCGTCTCCACTGTGACCTCCAGGATCTTCTTGATGGGCGTGGAGGTCTGAGGCCCCGCCCCCTCGGTGGGCGTGGCCATGGGGATGCCCGCCTCCAGCAGGGCGGCGTGGGAGAAGACCGGAGCGCTGACGGGCCGCGCAGCCGGACCCGAGCCGCGGAGAGGAGGAGCAGCAGCACCCTCTACTGGAGAACAGAGATATTACACTGTTAATTACACTGACGGGCCGCGCAGCCGCCCCCGTGCCGCAGGCGGGAGGAGCACTGTTAATGACACACAGCGCCATTTATATATATATATATATATATATATATATATATATATATATATATATATATATATATATATATATATATATAAAGCTAGATGTCTTGAGGCGGAGCCTCTGACGTCGTTCACGGCGGCCATCTTGTGAGAGGACTAAATACACTATGCTCTATGGCAGCCCAAACAAAAACAGATAGAACTCGCTCAAAACTTAACGGATTTACAAACGGATTGCATTATTATGAACGTTATCAACATGGCTATGATTTTTGCTAAAAAAATCTCTGTATCTGATGTTTACAACAAACCAATCCGTTTGAAAATCGGTTGACAAATAAGCAAGTTATCGTCATTTAAAAAGTATATGTTCATAGACACATATCTATGGCTACAGCACCCTCTACTGCACACAACACACACACACACACACACACACACACACACACACACACACACACACACACACACACACACACACACACACACACACACACACACACAGCGTCACAGCCAGCCTCAAGCTGCTCAGCAAAGTGACAGTGCCAGCGGTCAGCCATGTTGGTGCCAGCGGTCAGCCATGTTGGTGCCAGCGGTCAGCCATGTTGGTGCCAGCGGTCAGCCATGTTGGTGCCAGTGGTCAGCCATGTTGGTGCCAGTGGTCAGCCATGTTGGTGCCAGCGGTCAGCCATGTTGGTGCCAGCGGTCAGCCATGTTGGTGCCAGCGGTCAGCCATGTTGGTGCCAGCGGTCAGCCATGTTGGTGCCAGCGGTCAGCCATGTTGGTGCCAGCTTTAGAGCTCCGTGCAGAGAGTTTGATTGACACATCTCCATAACCAATGACAGCCAAGCGAAATGTTCCTGGAGGCGTGTCCTCTTCTTCCAAACGCAAGCTTGAGCATACTTAGCGTTAGCATGCTTACCGCCTTGAGGTGTTAGCATACTTAGCGTTAGCATGCTTACCGCCTTGAGGTGTTAGCATACTTAGCGTTATTATGCTTACCGCCTTGAGGTGTTAGCATACTTAGCGTTAGCATGCTTACCGCCTTGAGGTGTTAGCATACTTAGCGTTAGCATGCTTACCGCCTTGAGGTGTTAGCATACTTAGCGTTAGCATGCTTAACGCCTTGAAGTGTTAGCATACTTAGCGTTAGGATACTTACCACCATGAAGTGTTAGCATACTTAGAGTTAGCATATTTACCGCCTTGAAGTGTTAGCTCACTTAGCGTTAGGATACTTACCGGCTTACTTACTTTAAGGTTAGGGAATTTTTCAGGTAAAGGACACAAAGCAGAAAGCAAAATGCGGAGAGAGAGTGACAGCACACCGGAGCGGATCAGATGGCACTGGATCGGACTACCTGTCCGTCTCGGTCCAGGCTCCAGCAGAACAAACCAATCGTCTTCTTCCAGGCGGCGGTAACTCCGCCTCTCCTCCAGGATTCGCTCCTGGAATCTGGTGGGTCCTGGGAGGGGGCGGGGCTCCGGGAGGAGGGGGCGGGGCTCCGGGAGGAGGGGGCGTGGCTCCGGGAGGAGGGGGTGGGGCTCCGGGAGGAGGGGGCGTGGCTCCGGGAGGAGGGGGCGGGGCTCCGGGAGGAGGGGGCGGGGCTTGGGCTCAGTGGGCGGAGCCTTCAGAACAGGGCTGAGCTCTGCGGCGAAGAACGGGACACCTGTCAATCAAAACAGTATGTTAATAAATACCGTACATGAAACACAATAATAAATACAAGTAAAATGCCTTATTGGCGAGAAGCGGCCACAGGTCCACTATTATTATTATTACCCTTATTATTATAGTAGTACCATTATAGTAGTATACTGTGGGCAATAGAGTTAACATAGGAGAGAGAGGGCCTGAGGGCGAGAGACATTGGGTTAACACTAGAAAGACTAACGGGTCGTGAGGACCCCTTTTTGAGATTTTGAAGTGGATTTTCTCTGCCTGTGATGAAGTTCCCCTTCCATGACTTTTCCTAAATATGTAATTCAAGTCATCTCTGTTCTTCTTTTCGTCTGTAATGATTTCTAAATATGAATTTAGAAGTGATTCTACCTTCCATAACTGGTCATTGCGGGTCCTGTGGACCCTCCTCCCCCACTAATCCTCAAAGCACTAAAAATCCAACCTTTGTCCATCCTAGTTGGAAATTCATTAGAATGTAAAGGAGCCATTAGCTGGAACAATAGAGCTGCTCTGGGCATGGAGGTGTGAACTCTTAAGGGGAGAGAATGGCTGAGGTTTTTACGGGTCTCAGAGACCCAAGAGTTACAGTCTTAATAGGAGTATTCCTGCTTGTGTTAATATAGGAGAGAGAGGGGCTGAGGGCGAGAGACACCAGGTTAATATAGGAGAGAGAGGGGCTGAGGGCGAGAGACACCAGGTTAGTATAGGAGAGAGAGGGCTGAGGGCGAGAGACTCCAGGTTAATATAGGAGAGAGGGGCTGAGGGCGAGAGACACCAGGTTAATATAGGAGAGAGAGGGCTGAGGGCGAGAGACACCAGGTTAATATAGGAGAGAGAGGGGCTGAGGGCGAGAGACACCAGGTTAATATAGGAGAGAGAGGGGCTGAGGGCGAGAGACACCAGGTTAATATAGGAGAGAGAGGGGCTGAGGGCGAGAGACACCAGGTTAATATAGGAGAGAGAGGGGCTGAGGGCGAGAGACACCGGGTTAATATAGGAGAGAGAGGGGCTGAGGGCGAGAGACACCAGGTTAATATAGGAGAGAGGGGCTGAGGGCGAGAGACACCAGGTTAATATAGGAGAGAGAGGGGCTGAGGGCGAGAGACACCAGGTTAATATAGGAGAGAGAGGGGCTGAGGGCGAGAGACACCAGGTTAATATAGGAGAGAGAGGGGCTGATGGTTAATAGGCTGCTCAACAGCACCTCTTCAGGTCAACCAGTGGTACTGCAGCTGTTCATACTGAGTGTGTGTTGCATATAGTTTGTTAGTGCTGCATTCTTTGGCCCCACTAATCACTGCTTGCAGCTATATGTATATATTTATTAACAAAATTAACAAAAAAGTACTTATAAGTACCTAACTTATTTTATATTACCATTACATACTGTATAATCTGTATCTATGACAGTACTAGTTTTTATATTAGTATAATAGTTTTATATTACCAGTACATACTGTATAATCTGTATATTTGACAGTACTAGTTTTTATATTACCAGTACATAATGTATAATCTGTATATTTGACAGTACTAGTTTTTATATTAGTATAATAGTTTTATATTACTGGTACATACTGTATAATCTGTATCTATGACAGTAATAGTTTTTATATTAGTATAATAGTTTTTATATTACCAGTACATACTGTATAATCTGTATATTTGACAGTACTAGTTTTTATATTAGTATAATAGTTTTATATTACCATTACATACTGTATAATCTGTATATTTGACAGTACTAGTTTTTATATTAGTATAATAGTTTTATATTACCAGTACATACTGTATAATCTGTATATTTGACAGTACTAGTTTTTATATTACTGGTACATAATGTATAATCTGTATATTTGACAGTACTAGTTTTTATATTACCAGTACATACAGTATAATCTGTATATTTGACAGTACTAGTTTTATATTACCATTACATATTGTATAATCTGTATCTATGACAGTAATAGTTTTTATATTACTGGTACATATTGTATAATCTGTATATTTGACAGTACTAGTTTTATATTACTGGTACATAATGTATAATCTGTATATTTGGCAGTACTAGTTTTATATTACCAGTACATACAGTATAATCTGTAATCTGTATATTTGACAGTACTAGTTTTATATTACTGGTACATAATGTATAATCTGTATATTTGACAGTACTAGTTTTATATTACCAGTACATACAGTATAATCTGTATATTTGACAGTACTAGTTTTATATTACCGATACATACTGTATAATCTGTATATTTGACAGTACTAGTTTTATATTACCATTACATAATGTATAATCTGTATATTTGACAGTACTAGTTTTTATATTACCAGTTTTGATCTTCCTGCGTTCCTCCAGAGAGGCTCCGCCCTCAAACAGCCGGAACCAATCGTCCGCCTCCGCTCGCTCTGTCGACAGCCAATCACCTGCGTCTGCTCGCCCTAGCAGCGCTGGTGATGTCTGTCGCGCCGTCACAACCACCGCTTGACGTCTCTCCTCCTGATTGGTCAGCGTCACTGCCTCCCACTTCCTGGACTCCTCCCACGTCCTGGACTCCTCCCACTTCCTGGACTCCTCCCACTTCCTGGACTCCTCCCACTCCCTGGACTCCTCCCACTTCCTGGACTCCTCCCACTCCCGGGACTCCTCCCACTTCCTGGACTCCTCCCACTCCCTGGACTCCTCCCACTTCCTGGACTCCTCCCACTTCCGGGACTCCTGTGTGAGTTGATTGGTCGGTGCAGTTGGTCTGGTAGATACTGTGGAGAAATTAATTGATGAATTAAGGGTGGAATCATGAAAATGACAGTTTACCATTGGTGACCATGTACCATGTACCGTTTACGCATCCTTGCCCTTTTACTAAACAAATGCTCTGCCTGTTGTTACACAACTCCATCTTTAGCTAAAGGGTGCTGGGCTGCAGCCCCAAATATAGTCTACAAGAATCTACTAGAATCTACAAGCTCTCAGTGCGCGACAGCGCGACGTTCTGAGAGCTATTTTTGTCCAGATGCCCTTTGGGTTGTCAGCCCCTGCCCCTTTCCAACACTCTCTGCACGTACTGGATTTCACTTCCAAACTTTCTTTTCCCTGCGCGACAACAGCGGTGAGTTTTCTTCTGGTTTTTACTAGCGTTTCAGCATTGTGTCTTCAGACTCCAGACCTGTTGTTGTTATGTTATATAATGTAGGCTATATCTGCGATGCACGGACGCATCGCTGCTGTCTTGTTTCTCTGTGTCGCACACGTGTGTAAAAAATTAAGTCCTCACATTGTCGGAACAGTGTGTGTGTGTGTGTGTGTGTGTGTGTGTGTGTGTGTGTGTGTGTGTGTGTGTGTGTGCGCGCGTGTGTGTGCGTGCGTGTGTGTGTGTGCGTGCGTGCTCTCTGTTTTTGTCCTCTCTTCGCACACGTTTATGTCCTCGCATGTTTATGTGATGATGTCCATGCTTGTCAGTGTTATAAGACACAAGAAAAGCTTTTTATCACATAAAAGCCGCGTTCTTAGGCATTGGCGTGTATTTAATGTCGGCGGGCTGCGGGCCGAGTCGAGTCATGAAAATGAATCTAATGTTGCGGGGCAGCAGGCTGGGCCCAGTCAGAATATTATAACATGAAATGAATCTAATGCAGCAGGGCGGGTTGGGCCCAGTCAGAATATTATAACATAAATGAATCTAATGCTACAGGCTGGACCCAGTCAGAATATTATAACATGAATCTAATGCAGCAGGCTGGGCCCAGTCAGAATATTATAACATAAATGAATCTAATGCTACAGGCTGGGCCCAGTCAGAATATTATAACATGAAATGAATCTAATGCAGCAGGGCGGGTTGGGCCCAGTCAGAATATTATAACATGAATCTAATGCAGCAGGCTGGGCCCAGTCAGAATATTATAACATGAATCTAATGCAGCAGGCTGGGCCCAGTCAGAATATTATAACATAAATGAATCTAATGCAGCAGGCTGGGCCCAGTCAGAATATTATAACATAAATGAATCTAATGCTACAGGCTGGGCCCAGTCAGAATATTATAACATAAATGAATCTAATGCAGCAGGCTGGGCCCAGTCAGAATATTATAACATGAAATGAATCTAATGCTGCAGGCTGGGCCCAGTCAGAATATTATAACATAAATGAATCTAATGCTGCAGGCTGGGCCCAGTCAGAATATTATAACATGAATCTAATGCTACAGGCTGGACCCAGTCAGAATATTATAACATGAAATGAATCTAATGCTGCAGGCTGGGCCCAGTCAGAATATTATAACATGAATCTAATGCTACAGGCTGGGCCCAGTCAGAATATTATAACATAAATGAATCTAATGCAGCAGGCTGGGCCCAGTCAGAATATTATAACATAAATGAATCTAATGCAGCAGGCTGGGCCCAGTCAGAATATTATAACATAAATGAATCTAATGCTACAGGCTGGGCCCAGTCAGAATATTATAACATAAATGAATCTAATGCTGCAGGCTGGACCCAGTCAGAATATTATAACATGAAATGAATCTAATGCTGCAGGCTGGGCCCAGTCAGAATATTATAACATAAATGAATCTAATGCTGCAGGCTGGGCCCAGTCAGAATATTATAACATGAAATGAATCTAATGCTACAGGCTGGGCCCAGTCAGAATATTATAACATGAATCTAATGCTACAGGCTGGGCCCAGTCAGAATATTATAACATAAATGAATCTAATGCTACAGGCTGGGCCCAGTCAGAATATTATAACATAAATGAATCTAATGCTGCAGGCTGGGCCCAGTCAGAATATTATAACATGAAATGAATCTAATGCAGCAGGCTGGGCCCAGTCAGAATATTATAACATAAATGAATCTAATGCTACAGGCTGGGCCCAGTCAGAATATTATAACATAAATGAATCTAATGCTACAGGCTGGGCCCAGTCAGAATATTATAACATAAATGAATCTAATGCTGCAGGCTGGGCCCAGTCAGAATATTATAACATGAAATGAATCTAATGCTGCAGGCTGGGCCCAGTCAGAATATTATAACATAAATGAATCTAATGCTGCAGGCTGGGCCCAGTCAGAATATTATAACATAAATGAATCTAATGCAGCAGGCTGGGCCCAGTCAGAATATTATAACATGAAATGAATCTAATGCTACAGGGCAGCAGGCTGGACCCAGTCAGAATATTATAACATGAAATGAATCTAATGCTACAGGCTGGGCCCAGTCAGAATATTATAACATAAATGAATCTAATGCTACAGGCTGGGCCCAGTCAGAATATTATAACATGAAATGAATCTAATGCTACAGGCTGGGCCCAGTCAGAATATTATAACATAAATGAATCTAATGCTGCAGGCTGGGCCCAGTCAGAATATTATAACATGAAATGAATCTAATGCTGCAGGCTGGGCCCAGTCAGAATATTATAACATAAATGAATCTAATGCTGCAGGCTGGGCCCAGTCAGAATATTATAACATGAAATGAATCTAATGCTGCGGGGCAGTAGGCTGGGCCCAGTCAGAATATTATAACATGCGGGACCCGCGGGTCATGAAAAACCCTGACCCGCACATCACTAGTGGAGAGCAGTTGCTGTCAACGGTGAGTGTGGGACCAAATTACGCTCATTTTGTGCTTGGGTTTTAGGGTTTAATGGTTTAGAGGTTAGGGTTTAGGGTTATGGGTCACCTTCCTCCTCTCCAGAAGATAACAACAATAATTTCCTCATGTTCCTCCATAACAATAATACTTGCACTTATTGATCTAAAGGGTGGGTTTTCACTTAAGCCCCTCCAATTGATCCAAAATGCCGCAGCCCGCTTGGTCTTTAACCAGCCAAAATTCTCATATGTCACTCCGCTCCCCGCTCCTTCCATGGGCTCTCAGTCGCTGCACGCACAGTGTTCAAAACTCTCACGCTTGCATTCAAAAAGGCTAAATGCCTAAATTGTAAATTGTTTTCAAAAGGTTGAGGACCCACTGTATTGGATGATCTATCAGCCTATTAGAGGATCTATCAACCTATTTGATCAGGGGTTTTCAACAGGTGGTCCAAATGGAACCAAATGAAACCAAATGGACCCTTGCGGGTCCATTAGGTTTCATTTTACACTCTCAAGAGTTAAAATATTCGTCATCTGAATTAGCACCACTTAATTAAGATGTTTATACCGTTTTGTTTGCTAAATCTAGCCTGGAATTGTGGAAAGAACCAAAAGTTTTAAGTCTTGGGGTGAAATTGTCATCAAATGGTGGTCCGTGGCTCAAATGCTGAATAAATGGTGGTCCCTGGAGTCCAAAAGGTTGAAAACCCCTGTATTAGATGATCAACCAGCGTTGCTCATAGAGATGAACTATTATCAGTCTATTCATGTTTAGCATCACTGAGTCTCACCTGGTAGTTTATCTAGGAGAACAAACCAGTCATCACTGAGTTCTCACCTGGTAGTTTATCTAGGAGAACAAACCAGTCATCACTGAGTTCTCACCTGGTAGTTTATCTAGAACAAACCAGTCATCACTGAGTTCTCACCTGGTAGTTTATCTAGGAGAACAAACCAGTCATCACTGAGTTCTCACCTGGTAGTTTATCTAGAACAAACCAGTCATCACTGAGTTCTCACCTGGTAGTTTATCTAGGAGAACAAACCAGTCATCACTGAGTTCTCACCTGGTAGTTTATCTAGGAGAACAAACCAGTCATCACTGAGTTCTCACCTGGTAGTTTATCTAGGAGAACAAACCAGTCATCACTGAGTTCTCACCTGGTAGTTTATCTAGGAGAACAAACCAGTCATCACTGAGTTCTCACCTGGTAGTTTATCTAGGAGAACAAACCAGTCATCACTGAGTTCTCACCTGGTAGTTTATCTAGAACAAACCAGTCATCACTGAGTTCTCACCTGGTAGTTTATCATTAGAACAAACCAGTCATCACTGAGTTCTCACCTGGTAGTTTATCTAGGAGAACAAACCAGTCATCACTGAGTTCTCACCTGGTAGTTTATCTAGGAGAACAAACCAGTCATCACTGAGTTCTCACCTGGTAGTTTATCTAGAACAAACCAGTCATCACTGAGTTCTCACCTGGTAGTTTATCATTAGAACAAACCAGTCATCACTGAGTTCTCACCTGGTAGTTTATCTAGGAGAACAAACCAGTCATCACTGAGTTCTCACCTGGTAGTTTATCTAGGAGAACAAACCAGTCATCACTGAGTTCTCACCTGGTAGTTTATCTAGGAGAACAAACCAGTCATCACTGAGTTCTCACCTGGTAGTTTATCTAGGAGAACAAACCAGTCATCACTGAGTTCTCACCTGGTAGTTTATCTAGAACAAACCAGTCATCACTGAGTTCTCACCTGGTAGTTTATCTAGAACAAACCAGTCATCACTGAGTTCTCACCTGGTAGTTTATCTAGAACAAACCAGTCATCACTGAGTTCTCACCTGGTAGTTTATCATTAGAACAAACCAGTCATCACTGAGTTCTCACCTGGTAGTTTATCTAGGAGAACAAACCAGTCATCACTGAGTTCTCACCTGGTAGTTTATCTAGGAGAACAAACCAGTCATCACTGAGTTCTCACCTGGTAGTTTATCTAGAACAAACCAGTCATCACTGAGTTCTCACCTGGTAGTTTATCTAGGAGAACAAACCAGTCATCACTGAGTTCTCACCTGGTAGTTTATCATTAGAACAAACCAGTCATCACTGAGTTCTCACCTGGTAGTTTATCTAGGAGAACAAACCAGTCATCACTGAGTTCTCACCTGGTAGTTTATCTAGAACAAACCAGTCATCACTGAGTTCTCACCTGGTAGTTTATCTAGAACAAACCAGTCATCACTGAGTTCTCACCTGGTAGTTTATCTAGGAGAACAAACCAGTCATCACTGAGTTCTCACCTGGTAGTTTATCTAGGAGAACAAACCAGTCATCACTGAGTTCTCACCTGGTAGTTTATCTAGAACAAACCAGTCATCACTGAGTTCTCACCTGGTAGTTTATCTAGGAGAACAAACCAGTCATCACTGAGTTCTCACCTGGTAGTTTATCTAGGAGAACAAACCAGTCATCACTGAGTTCTCACCTGGTAGTTTATCTAGGAGAACAAACCAGTCATCACTGAGTTCTCACCTGGTAGTTTATCTAGGAGAACAAACCAGTCATCACTGAGTTCTCACCTGGTAGTTTATCTAGGAGAACAAACCAGTCATCACTGAGTTCTCACCTGGTAGTTTATCTAGAACAAACCAGTCATCACTGAGTTCTCACCTGGTAGTTTATCTAGAACAAACCAGTCATCACTGAGTTCTCACCTGGTAGTTTATCTAGGAGAACAAACCAGTCATCACTGAGTTCTCACCTGGTAGTTTATCTAGGAGAACAAACCAGTCATCACTGAGTTCTCACCTGGTAGTTTATCTAGAACAAACCAGTCATCACTGAGTTCTCACCTGGTAGTTTATCTAGGAGAACAAACCAGTCATCACTGAGTTCTCACCTGGTAGTTTATCTAGAACAAACCAGTCATCACTGAGTTCTCACCTGGTAGTTTATCTAGGAGAACAAACCAGTCATCACTGAGTTCTCACCTGGTAGTTTATCTAGAACAAACCAGTCATCACTGAGTTCTCACCTGGTAGTTTATCTAGGAGAACAAACCAGTCATCACTGAGTTCTCACCTGGTAGTTTATCTAGGAGAACAAACCAGTCATCACTGAGTTCTCACCTGGTAGTTTATCTAGAACAAACCAGTCATCACTGAGTTCTCACCTGGTAGTTTATCTAGGAGAACAAACCAGTCATCACTGAGTTCTCACCTGGTAGTTTATCTAGAACAAACCAGTCATCACTGAGTTCTCACCTGGTAGTTTATCTAGAACAAACCAGTCATCACTGAGTTCTCACCTGGTAGTTTATCTAGGAGAACAAACCAGTCATCACTGAGTTCTCACCTGGTAGTTTATCTAGGAGAACAAACCAGTCATCACTGAGTTCTCACCTGGTAGTTTATCTAGGAGAACAAACCAGTCATCACTGAGTTCTCACCTGGTAGTTTATCTAGGAGAACAAACCAGTCATCACTGAGTTCTCACCTGGTAGTTTATCTAGAACAAACCAGTCATCACTGAGTTCTCACCTGGTAGTTTATCATTAGAACAAACCAGTCATCACTGAGTTCTCACCTGGTAGTTTATCTAGGAGAACAAACCAGTCATCACTGAGTTCTCACCTGGTAGTTTATCATTAGAACAAACCAGTCATCACTGAGTTCTCACCTGGTAGTTTATCTAGGAGAACAAACCAGTCATCCATGATGGAGGTCTCCACAACCTGTCCCTGCTGCACCAAGGACACTGTCACACACACACACACACACACACACACACACACACACACACACACACACACACACACACACACACACACACACACACACACACACACACACACACAGATTTAACACAGGGGCGGATCTAGGCATGGGCATGGGGGGGAATGCCCCCCTAAATGCCCAGTCTGCCCCCCCGAACACAATGGTGTTCGGGGGGGCATATATATGCTTATATTTAAAATGATTTGAAACACTACTACTGCTACTAACTAACTACAGCTGTGTCACCACTAAACCAACAGCATTTCATCATTGAAAACAGAAAACTCTCTGAGTCAGACCTTTAGCTTTATGCATGCTTTGTGTCTGTTGCAACTTCAACAACAACTGATGTTATTATTGATGCTTTACTTGACTAATAAAAGTCCTGGAACTGAAAATGGTATGGGTGCGGCTTCATGAAGCGATGAAGCCGCACCCATACCATTGTTTTAACAGCCATACTGTTTACATGGGACATGATGACTGGCAGCTACCTGGTGGCACCATGAGGGGGCGGGGCTTCAGGTCGATGACATCAAACAGGACAAACCAATCGTCTCCTTCCTCTCGCTGCAGGAGGCGTGTCACTTCCTCCTTCCTGTTGTCCTGAACAGGAACCAGCGTACGCCATGGCGCCCCCTGCTGGGTGGAGGTACAGATATTTACACACAACGCAGTTTATGGATAGATAGGTTACGTTAGGTTAAGTTTGAGTTTAGAAGACTTCTGTCACCTCTGTCACTTCTGTCATCTCTGTCACCTCTGTCACCTCTGTCACTTCTGTCATCTCTGTCATCTCTGTCACCTCTGTCATCTCTGTCATCTCTGTCACCTCTGTCACCTCTGTCATCTCTGTCATCTCTGTCACCTCTGTCATCTCTGTCACCTCTGTCATCTCTGTCACCTCTGTCATCTCTGTCTTCTCTGTCATCTCTGTCACCTCTGTCATCTCTGTCATCTCTGTCACCTCTGTCATCTCTGTCATCTCTGTCATCTCTGTCATCTCTGTCACCTCTGTCATCTCTGTCATCTCTGTCATCTCTGTCATCTCTGTCACCTCTGTCATCTCTGTCACCTCTGTCTGTCACCTCTGTCATCTCTGTCACCTCTGTCACCTCTGTCATCTCTGTCATCTCTGTCATCTCTGTCATCTCTGTCACCTCTGTCACCTCTGTCACCTCTGTCACCTCTGTCACCTCTGTCATCTCTGTCATCTCTGTCATCTCTGTCACCTCTGTCACCTCTGTCATCTCTGTCACCTCTGTCACCTCTGTCATCTCTGTCATCTCTGTCACCTCTGTCATCTCTGTCATCTCTGTCACCTCTGTCATCTCTGTCATCTCTGTCACCTCTGTCACCTCTGTCACCTCTGTCACCTCTGTCACCTCTGTCATCTCTGTCACCTCTGTCACCTCTGCCATCTCTGTCACCTCTGTCATCTCTGTCATCTCTGTCATCTCTGTCATCTCTGTCATCTCTGTCACCTCTGTCACCTCACCTCTGTCATCTCTGTCACCTCTGTCACCTCACCTCTGTCATCTCTGTCATCTCTGTCACCTCTGTCACCTCACCTCTGTCATCTCTGTCACCTCTGTCATCTCTGTCATCTCTGTCACCTCTGTCATCTCTGTCATCTCTGTCACCTCTGTCACCTCTGTCATCTCTGTCACCTCTGTCACCTCACCTCTGTCATCTCTGTCATCTCTGTCATCTCTGTCACCTCTGTCATCTCTGTCACCTCTGTCACCTCTGTCATCTCTGTCATCTCTGTCACCTCTGTCACCTCACCTCTGTCATCTCTGTCACCTCTGTCACCTCTGTCATCTCTGTCACCTCTGTCATCTCTGTCATCTCTGTCATCTCTGTCATCTCTGTCACCTCTGTCACCTCACCTCTGTCATCTCTGTCACCTCTGTCACCTCACCTCTGTCATCTCTGTCATCTCTGTCACCTCTGTCATCTCTGTCACCTCTGTCATCTCTGTCATCTCTGTCATCTCTGTCTTCTCTGTCACCTCTGTCACCTCACCTCTGTCATCTCTGTCACCTCTGTCACCTCTGTCATCTCTGTCACCTCTGTCATCTCTGTCATCTCTGTCATCTCTGTCATCTCTGTCATCTCTGTCACCTCTGTCACCTCTGTCATCTCTGTCACCTCTGTCATCTCTGTCATCTCTGTCACCTCTGTCATCTCTGTCATCTCTGTCACCTCTGTCACCTCACCTCTGTCATCTCTGTCATCTCTGTCTCTGTCACCTCTGTCACCTCTGTCATCTCTGTCATCTCTGTCATCTCTGTCACCTCTGTCATCTCTGTCATCTCTGTCATCTCTGTCATCTCTGTCTCTGTCACCTCTGTCACCTCTGTCATCTCTGTCATCTCTGTCATCTCTGTCACCTCTGTCATCTCTGTCATCTCTGTCATCTCTGTCATCTCTGTCTGTCACCTCTGTCACCTCTGTCTGTCACCTCTGTCATCTCTGTCACCTCTGTCACCTCTGTCATCTCTGTCACCTCTGTCATCTCTGTCATCTCTGTCACCTCTGTCACCTCTGTCACCTCTGTCACCTCTGTCATCTCTGTCACCTCTGTCATCTCTGTCATCTCTGTCACCTCTGTCATCTCTGTCTGTCACCTCTGTCACCTCTGTCATCTCTGTCACCTCTGTCATCTCTGTCACCTCTGTCACCTCTGTCTGTCACCTCTGTCATCTCTGTCACCTCTGTCATCTCTGTCATCTCTGTCACCTCTGTCATCTCTGTCACCTCTGTCACCTCTGTCACCTCTGTCACCTCTGTCTGTCACCTCTGTCATCTCTGTCATCTCTGTCATCTCTGTCATCTCTGTCTGTCACCTCTGTCACCTCTGTCATCTCTGTCACCTCTGTCATCTCTGTCATCTCTGTCATCTCTGTCACCTCTGTCTTCTCTGTCACCTCTGTCATCTCTGTCATCTCTGTCACCTCTGTCACCTCTGTCACCTCTGTCATCTCTGTCATCTCTCCACTCTTCACCTCCGTCACAGAGATCTTCATGGACCTCAGTTCCACCACATCTGGAACAGGCTGGACCGGACCTGTGGGTTCAGAGGGATGGATAGTAGCAATGTAAACGTATGTTTGCTCATGCCAATAAAGCCATTTGAATTGAATTGAATTGAATTGAATTGAATTGAATTGAATTGAATTGAATTGAATTGAATTGAATTGAGAGAGTACCTCTTGGCATGGAGACGGTTTCAAACAGCTGGAACCAGACATCATCTTCTAGTGGTCTTAGAGGTGCTGATGGTGTGATCTGCTGTGGTCCAGAGATCTCCATCATGGGTGAAGGTTGTACAGGTGGTCCAGAGATCTCCATCATGGGTGAAGGTTGTACAGGTGGAATCATGGTTGGTCCAGAGATCTCCATCTCTGCTTTCATCTCCACAGATTTCTCTTCAGAAACTGCAGGTGTGATCTGGTACGCTGTTGGACCAGAAACCACATCACGTCTACTGCAGTGCGCTGTGTGTGTGTGTGTGTGTGTGTGTGTGTGTGTGTGTGTGTGTGTGTGTGTGTGTGTGTGTGTGTGTGTGTGTGTGTGTGTGTGTGTGTGTGTGTGTGTTCACCTACCTGGCAGAGCGTATGGCCGTGGCTGAAGCTCTACAACCAGTAAAATGAACCAGTCGTCATCCTGGAGTCTGCTCTGCTGCTCTGTGATCTGCTGCTCTGTGATCTGCTGCTCTGTGATCTGCTCAAACACCACAGGAGGTTCTGGAGGTTCTGGTTGGACTGCAGGAGGTCCAGGAGGTCCTGGAGGTTCTGGTTGGACTGCAGGAGGTCCTTTCGGTTCTTTGATGCGGATTCCAGGAGATTCCTGACGAAGCCGGACAGATTCCTGCTCCATAACGACTGCAGAGAACACAGGAGACAACAGAAACAATCTAAACTAACACCAACACTATTACACAGATGTGTTCCACAGCAGGAGTGTGTTGGTGGAATGTTTTCAACACTATTACACAGATGTGTTCCATAGCAGGAGTGTGTTGGTGGAATGTTTTCAACACTATTACACAGATGTGTTCCACAACAGGAGTGTGTTGGTGGAATGTTTTCAACACTATTACACAGATCTGTTCCATAGCAGGAGTGTGTTGGTGGAATGTTTTCAACACTATTACACAGATCTGTTCCACAGCAGGAGTGTGTTGGTGGAATGTTTTCAACAGCTAACCACTACAAACTCAGCTGACTGACACTAACATGTCAACACTACAATGTGTCAATATGATCCGGATTCAACAAGACTCTAAGGTGTAAATGATACCGACGGATCCACAGATCTGTCTAGAGGAGAACACAATGTGAGGTGTTACAGTGAAACTGGTGACCACAGTGTGAGGTGTTACAGTGAAACTGGTGACCACAGTGTGAGGTGTCACAGTGAAACTGGTGACCATCATGTAGAGGAGAACACAATGTGAGGTGTTACAGTGAAACTGGTGACCACAGTGTGAGGTGTTACAGTGAAACTGGTGACCACAGTGTGAGGTGTTACAGTGACTCATAAATCAACTGTCATGGTCTGAGGCAGACCATGGCTTCATGTCTGACTCGCCCCAGTCCTCTGCAAAGTCCATGTCACACTTTCCCACTCACTCAGCAGCCAAACAGCATCATACCCACTCAGCACCTGTGAACTCTTAGTAATCAGCCAGCTCCCTTTAAATGTGGACTCTGTGCACACAGACTCTGTCAGTTCATTCTTCTTGTTGCAGTAGCTCAGAGGACTTCCCTAGTTCGTGGACCTTGCTTTGTACTCCTGGTAATTTCACTCTTTGTATTTTGACTGCTTGTTGCCTGATGTTGTTGCAGCGTCAATTTATGTGGATGCCAATAAATTATAGTTTTTGAACTTCTTTCATCTGGTTATCTCTGCATTTGGGTTCAAAGTTTTTGCTACCGTAACAGAATGAACTGACCTAAAATGAACCCAGCAGAGCTTAAACTTTTTCGCCAAAAGGTGGCAGATTTTGAAAGTTTGGTTAACCGTTACGTGGCCTCTTCTCCCAAGCTACATGGCCAAGTTGAAGGGGAAATCTTGAACTTGCAGAAGTGGTTTAAAGAGAGGCCATGGGTTAGCCATTTTGTCCCCCATCTAGATGTGGTGCGTGGGAGGCTGAAAGATTTTCAAGACGCCAGTTCCTTTCATAGTGCTTCCCAGCCAGCTCCACAATCTCTAAGGCTTGGTTTTATGAGTCTGCAGCCCACTGATCCTGTTTCAGACCAGCAAAATGACTATGTGGACCTGCTAACATACTTTTGCAGAAGGGCAACTATTCAGACATTTTATGAACCACCTGATGCCCAGGATCCTTATCTGGGCACACGTCTAGCACGGGGAGGTCCCCGTAGGAACAAACGAGGCAAGATCTCCCAGGCTCGACAAGCCACTACGACTACCCAGAGACCACCGGTGTCTGCAGCTCCCTGTGAAGACCCGCCTGCAGCGCCTCTGCATGCCCGCCTCCGGTCCCGCCTGCAGCGCCTCCGGACCCGCCTGCAGCGCCTCCGGACCCGTCTCCGGCCCCGCCTGCAGCGCCTCCGGACCCGCCTCCGGCCCCGCCTGCAGCGCCTCCGGACCCGTCTCCGGCCCCGCCTGCAGCGCCTCCGGACCCGCCTCCGGCCCCGCCTGCAGCGCCTCCGGACCCGCCTCCAGACCTGCCTGCAGCACCGTCCCTGGCTCCGCCTCCGAGCCAGCCTGCAGCGCCGTCCCCAGCTCCGCCTCTGAGCCTGCCTGCAGCGCCGTCCCCAGCTCCGCCTCTGAGCCTGCCTGCAGCGCCGTCCCCAGCTCCGCCTCTGAGCCTGCCTGCAGCGCCGTCCCCAGCTCCGCCTCTGAGCCTGCCTGCAGCGCCGTCCCCAGCTCCGCCTCTGAGCCTGCCTGCAGCGCCGTCCCCAGCTCCGCCTCTGAGCCTGCCTGCAGCGCCGTCCCCGGCTCCGTCTCCGAGCCAGCCTGCAGCGTCTCCGCCTCTGAGCCCGCCTGCAGCGCCGTCCCCGGCTCCGTCTCCGAGCCAGCCTGCAGCGTCTCCGCCTCTGAGCCCGCCTGCAGCGCCGTCCCCGGCTCCGTCTCCGAGCCCGCCTGCAGCGCCGTCCCCGGCTCCGCCTCCGAGCCCGCCTGCAGCGCCGTCCCCGGCTCCGTCTCCGAGCCAGCCTGCAGCGTCTCCGCCTCTGAGCCCGCCTGCAGCGCCGTCCCCGGCTCCGTCTCCGAGCCCGCCTGCAGCGTCTCCGCCTCTGAGCCCGCCTGCAGCGCCGCCCCCGGCTCCGTCTCCGAGCCCGCCTGCAGCGCCGTCCCCGGCTCCGTCTCCAGAGCCTGCAGCTCCGCCTCCAGGGCGGCCTCCAGATTCCGGCTCTGCCTCGTCTCCGCCTCCAGGGCGGCCTCCAGATTCCGGCTCTGCCTCGTCTCCGCCTCCAGGGCGGCCTCCAGATGCCGGCTCTGCCTCGTCTCCGCCTCCAGGGCGGCCTCCAGATGACGGCTCTGCCTCGTCTCCGCCTCCAGGGCGGCCTCCAGATGACGGCTCTGCCTCGTCTCCGCCTCCAGGGCGGCCTCCAGATGACGGCTCTGCCTCGTCTCCGCCTCCAGATGCCGGCTCTGCCTCGTCTCCGCCTCCAGGGCAGCCTCCAGAGGACTCGTTCGCCTCGTCTACGCCTCCGGGGCGACCCCCAGACGACGGCTCCACGTCCTCTGCTTCGTCGCGGCCTCCGGGGCGACCCCCAGACGACGGCTCCACGTCCCCTGCTTCGTCGCGGCCTCCGGGCCGACCTCCAGACGCCTTGACGTCCCCTGCTTCATCGCACCCGCCGGGCCGACCTCCAGAGACCCCCTGTGCCTCGTCTCTGCCCCCAGGCCGTCCACCTGATGGTGTCAGTTTTGCCATCTCCCAGCCTCCAGGACGCCCTCCTGGAGTTACCAAGGTCCTTCGGCTCTGGTTCCCTCCTCCTGGCCCCCTACCGCCCGCCCTGCTTGTTCGTGGTCGTGGGGCGTCTGGTAGCCGCCCCTTGAAGGGGGGGTACTGTCATGGTCTGAGGCAGACCATGGCTTCATGTCTGACTCGCCCCAGTCCTCTGCAAAGTCCATGTCACACTTTCCCACTCACTCAGCAGCCAAACAGCATCATACCCACTCAGCACCTGTGAACTCTTAGTAATCAGCCAGCTCCCTTTAAATGTGGACTCTGTGCACACAGACTCTGTCAGTTCATTCTTCTTGTTGCAGTAGCTCAGAGGACTTCCCTAGTTCGTGGACCTTGCTTTGTACTCCTGGTAATTTCACTCTTTGTATTTTGACTGCTTGTTGCCTGATGTTGTTGCAGCGTCAATTTATGTGGATGCCAATAAATTATAGTTTTTGAACTTCTTTCATCTGGTTATCTCTGCATTTGGGTTCAAAGTTTTTGCTACCGTAACAGAAACTGGTGACCACAGTGTGAGGTGTTACAGTGAAACTGGTGACCACAGTGTGAGGTGTTACAGTGAAACTGGTGACCACAGTGTGAGGTGTTACAGTGAAACTGGTGACCACAATGTGAGGTGTTACAGTGAAACTGGTGACCACAATGTGAGGTGTTACAGTGAAACTGGTGACCACAGTGTGAGGTGTTACAGTGAAACTGGTGACCATCATGGAGTGTAGAAAGACAGAGATGGAGCTCAGGTTGTACCTGGTGGAGTCAGAGACGTTTCTCTGGGAACAACATCCAGTAGAAGAAACCAGACATCCTCTGTCCTTCTCCAAGGCTGTGGAGATGGAGGAGATTGAACTGGAGGAGGAGGAGATGTTGGAGCTTGTTGATCGTAGCTCCATTCCTCTCTGGTATGCAGTGTTGTTCTTGTTGTCTGTGATGTGATCACTGAGGTCTTCTCCACCTTGGACACCACAGGTCCTGACAGATCAAACAGAACAGTAGAGGTCTTCATGTGAGAATAATTAACACAAGCATAATTAACACAAGCAGGACTGGGCATGCAAATACTCAAATACTATTAAGACTGTAACTCTTGGGTCTCTGAGACCCGTAAAAACCTCACCCATTCTCTCCCCTTAAGAGTTCACACCTCCATGCCCAGAGCAGCTCTATTGTTCCAGCTAATGGCTCATTTACATTCACATTGAATTTCCAACCAGGAAGGACAAAGGTTGGAAAACATTTTTTTTTCGTGCTTTGAGGATTAGTGGGGGAGGAGGGTGACGACGGGTCGACAGGACCCGCAATGTCAGTCATGGTAGAATCGTTTCTAAACTCATATTTAGAAATTATTACAGATGAAAGAAAAACAGAGAAGACTTGAATTGCATCTTTAGGAAAAGTCCTACCTAGTGCCACTAAAGACACATCTCTGGGGACAACATCCAGTAAGATGAACCAGTCGTCATCCGTCATCCTCTGGTATTCCTGGAGGTTCTGTCTGAGACTGATGATCTCTTCCAGAAGGTCAAAAACATCACCGTCTGCTGACAGAACAACAGAACAGACGGTAGAGACTGGAGCTGGAGTTGCAAGTACATGAGAGCATATATACAACGTTTATATACAGTATATATAGTCTATACACTGTGTATATATATATATATATATATATATATATATATATATATATATATATATATATATATATATATATATATATATATATATATTAGGCCCGGGACTTTAGCGCGTTAATTGAGACTAATTAATTACAGAAAATATAGCGCGTTATAAAAAATAACGCATTTATTCGCACCTTTTCTTTGTCCACCATTGGAACGGAACGTTTGTCACTGATGGCCCATTCACACCATTGAAGTGGAACGTTTCTCACTGTATCACCGTTTCACACCTACCCAATATGCTAACGCACACGGAAGCGGCAGTCCACCCGGAGTCACGACATTGAGGAGTCAGAAACTGAGCGCTTGAGCGCTGTTCAAATGGCCTGAATAGGGACAAACTGCAGTTGAAGTCAATGTAGAAGAATCGCCATTGGTCTACTAGCTCTATGGAGTAAACGTAACTCAGTCTATACTCTAAAGCTCCGTCCGCCTCGTCGTCCTCTTCCCCCGCAGCAAAAACAAAACAAAACAACTCGCAACATGAACAACAAACCAGATGAGCAAGCATTACTCGGCCCCGTTGATGGCAAATTTAGATTTAAGCAAAGAACGGATGGAAGCGTGGACAAAAAGGCAGTTTATGCAACAAAGAATGTGCATACCATCGCAGCAGTTCGAGCCTCAAATCACATCCAACATGTTGGAGCTAGTGTTACTGTCCCCGTTTCGTAGAAATCTATGTAGAAGAGCCGCCATTGGACTGACCCCGTGAAGAGAAGGGAGCTTGGGTAAGTCTTTCTGCATTCTGGCTAGTACCAGAGCGACGTTGAGGTGTCCGACATTCAATGGCTTGAATAGGGACAAACTGGAGTTGGCGACCGGCGCTCATCAGTGCAGCTGGAGTCGAGTTCATATTGGCTGTAGCCGTGTGTGTGTGTGTGTGTGTGTGTGTGTGTGTGTGTGTGTGTGTGTGTGTGTGTGTGTGTGTGTGTGTGTGTGTGTGTGTGTGTGTGTGTGTGTGTGTGTGTGTGCGCTCAGATGATCAACTGACGTGGGCTTTGGGCAAACGGTTTGATCATAGTAGCCTAGTTCAGAGTAGTTCACTTCACTGTGTTTATCTGACACTAAATTGCATGATAATAATGACTGCTAAATGTACGCAAATGTATGCTCCAGAACAATCAGCGCTGTGTGTGTGGCACTGCCAGTATTTTATTTATTTTGCCCCAGAGTCAATTATTGTACTGGACTGACTGAGAAATGCTAACGTTTGTACTTGAATTTGGTAAATAAGAAGAAGAAAAAAAGAAAAGAGGAAAGCTTTGGAATTGGGGAATCTTTTTGAATCGAGAATTTAAAAAAAAAAATCTAGAAATCTAGTTTTTGGATCGAATCGTGACCCAGAAAATTGATACTGAATTGTATCGTGGGACACCCACAGATTCACAGGCCTAGTATTCAGTTCATTGCTTCACTCATTCAGTTCATTGCTTCACTCATAATAATAATAATAATAATAATAATAATAATAATAATAATAATAATAATAATAATAATAATAATAATAATAATAATAAATTCAGTTCAAAAATGTGCTTTCTCACTTTTCTCAGGTAAATAATAATATGCGATTAAAATGAGATTAATTGAGATTAATTAATTATTGAGCCTCTAATTAATTAGATCAAAATTTTTAATCGAGTCCCACCCCTAATATATATATATATATATCGTCATTTATATCGACAACCCTGAAGACTAACTCAATGATCTCAGAGGAACATCAGATGTTCTACCATCTTCTACAGAGAAAAGCTCCATATACTTTTAAATACAGGTAGATGTTTTAGCATTTCCAAAGAACAGCTCAAGACCCCAATGATGTCAATCCACAGCACCGCGTTTGTTTTGGCTTTCCTTCCCTTCAGCCACACAGGAAAGCTGTTGTTGAGGCATTTCTAGTCCGTTTTGGGGTTGATCCAGTTCAGATAGCAGCAGATGAACAAAGCCACGGTGTCTAGTAGCTCGACCGTGGGTGTACCGGTACCGGTAATATATTAATGTTTATAAACATTAATAATGATGATGGTGATCTGAACTGTGTGATCAACAGCAGGACTTCAGTTTTTGCTCTAGCAGAGGCGCTGGTTCTTCTTCTACTCTCTAATACAGGGGTTTTCAAAAGGTGGTCCGGGGACCACCAGTGGTCCTTGAGAGGGTTCCAGGTGGTTCCCAGGCTAAATGACGGAAGGCTTATGTACCAGATGTGAACTCTTGAGAAAATGAAACTAAACCATTTGGTTTCATTTTTACACTCGCAAGAGTTAAAATATTCATCACCACCACTTAATTGATAAGTTTTGTTTTACTTGCAAAATCAAGCCAGGAATTGCGGACAAAATCAAAACAATTCTTTCTTCTGGTGTCAAAAAGGTTGAAAACCCCTGCCCTAATAGAATGGTAGTGAATGTTGTTTTCATACTTGGCCAAATAATGATTTGACTTCTTTTACACAAAGTGCCTCCGTGCCATAACATTACAATCATGACTTAAGACAAATCTTTACTTGACATTGGCCTGTGCTGAACTACTGCTACTGTTATATATTAATGTATAAGTTAATAGTTCTACCTGTTGGAGTGTCAGATGGCTCTGCAGGTGGAAGCTCTAGCAGAACATCACCCTGAGAAGATAGAAGCTGCTGGTCATAGCTCCATTCTTCTCTGGCCTGCAGCATTCTTCTTGTTGTCTGTGATGTGATCTGGATCTGCTGGACTGAGGTCTTCTCAACCTCAGAGACCACAGGTCTGATCTGGATCTGCTGGACAGAGGTCCTCTCAGCCTCAGAGACCACAGGTCTGATCTGGATCTGCTGGACAGATGTCCTCTCAGTCTCAGAGACCACAGGTCTGATCTGGATCTGCTGGACTGAGGTCTTCTCAACCTCAGGATCTAACAGAGAAACCCCATGAAGAACAAGACACTTAGAATAACGACATCTATTAAATCATCATTCAGTTCACCCTAACAGGCTACAGGTCCAGGGACCACAGGTGGTGCTTGGCTTGAGAGGGTTCCAGGTGGTTAAAATGGACCCTTGTAGATCTTTATACTGTTGAGAGTATAAAATGAAACCCTTAGTTTGATCAACGTTTGCTTGTTATGTTTCCTAAAGTTAGGCCTACTGACATCAATACTGCTATCTCTAACAGTAATGACATAAATACAGCATGGAACTGCTATCTCTAACAGTAATGACATAAATACTGTGTGGAACTGCTATCTCTAACAGTAATGACATAAATACAGCATGGAACTGCTATCTCTAACAGTAATGACATAAATACTGTGTGGAGCTGCTATCTCTAACAGTAATGACATAAATACAGCGTGGAACTGCTATCTCTAACAGTAATGACATAAATACTGTGTGGAACTGCTATCTCTAACAGTAATGACATAAATACAGTGTGGAACTGCTATCTCTAACAGTAATGACATAAATACAGCGTGGAACTGCTATCTCTAACAGTAATGACATAAATACTGTGTGGAGCTGCTATCTCTAACAGTAATGACATAAATACAGTGTGGAACTGCTATCTCTAACGGTAATGACATAAATACAGTGTGGAACTGCTATCTCTAACGGTAATGACATAAATACAGTGTGGAACTGTTCTCTCTAATGGTACCATTCAATAGTGTGGATTCTATAGTTTATAATAGTGGTGATATTGCAGGTGGTTCTACAGCGCCCCCTAGTGGTACGTACAGGAAGTCACATCTCTGTCCAGCAGCAGGAACCAATCATCATCCTGCTGCCCTGTGTCCAGCATCACTCTCATTGGCTGTGGTGTGTCCAGCATTACTCTCATTGGCTGTGGTGTGTCCAGCATCACTCTCATTGGCTGTGGTGTGTCCAGCATCACTCTCATTGGCTGTGGTGAGGTTTCATCTGTCTGTCCATCTTCAACAGACAGCTCTGGTCTCTCCTCTCCTGTCTCCTCTCCTGTCTCCTCTCCTGTCTCCTCAGCGGTACTTCCTACTCTCTGCTCCAACATCACTGAAATGACATTCAACATTCAATGACCAGTTGGTACGAATCGGTTCATTCTCAACATATACAAACATTCATACAGTAACAATACAGCAGCATAGAAATGAAGTAATGCTAATAATGCTAAGTAATGCTAATAATGCTAGTAATGCTAATAATGCTAGTAATGCTAGTAATGCTAATAATGCTAAGTAATGCTAATAATGCTAGTAGTCTTCTCAGATCAGGTGACATCAGGCAGAACTCATGGATTGTGTACCTGATGGAATGTAAGGAACTCTGTCCATCACAATGAACCAGTCATCATCACGCTCTCTGATCGTCAGCCTCAGCTGTGACCTTTCAGTGACCTCTGTGACCTTTGTGACCTCCACACTCTCATCCACTGAGGTCATCCTAACCTCCGCTGTAGTAGGAGCAGGATGAGGGTTTCCCTGGATGATGGGGTTTCCCTGGATGATGGGGTTTCCCTGGATGATGGGGTTTCCCTGGATGATGGGGTTTCCCTGGATGATGGGGTTTCCCTCAGCACGCTCCACCACTGTAACAGTTTAATTACCGTTTACAATCTGCATTATAATCATTTATCCACAGTGACTCAGTAAACCTAGAACCTATCATCAGTCTAACAGTAGAATATATAAACATAGAAATAGTCATCTAGGATCATCAGTAAACCTAGAACCTATCATCAGTCTAACAGTAGAATATATAAACATAGAAATAGTCATCTAGGATCATCAGTAAACCTAGAACCTATCATCAGTCTAACAGTAGAATATATAAACATAGAAATAGTCATCTAGGATCATCAGTAAACCTAGAACCTATCATCAGTCTAACAGTAGAATATATAAACATAGAAATAGTCATCTAGGATCATCAGTAAACCTAGAACCTATCATCAGTCTAACAGTAGAATATATAAACATAGAAATAGTCATCTAGGATCATTAGTAAACCTAGAACCTATCATCAGTCTAACAGTAGAATATATAAACATAGAAATAGTCATCTAGGATCATCAGTAAACCTAGAACCTATCATCATTCTAACAGTAGAATATAAATAAAGAAGTAGAACATATAACATGACACCGGTCGTTTTACCTGCAGGTCTGAAGAAGATCTTGTATGGAGATCTCTCCATTAGGATGTACCAGTCGTCTGGCTCCTCAGAAGGCTTCCTCCTCGCCTCCTCTCTCCTCTCCACTAAGATGGTCACTCTCTTCTCGCTCGTCCGCTTCCATGTCCTCTGGACTTCCTCGGAGGAGGAGGACGAGGAGGTGATGAAGACCTCTGAAGACGTTCCTCCAACCTGGAGCCTTCGTCTCAGAATACCGTGCTCCACTCGTACCTCCTCCTCCCTCTGCTCCTGTTCTCCTGATAGAGGAAGCTCCTCCTCCTTCTGACCTCCTTCAGACACCTCCTGCACGGTAGAGTAGATGATGATATTGTTTTACTCAGTAGATCTTTCATTATTCCATGTAAGTCATACTTTAGTCTCCTGAGGTTCTCATCTTTCATCTTTACTTTCAGTCTGATAGTAGTCGACGGATTGTACAATTTATTGATCCGACACAAATGTGTATTTGTCCGTGATGGTGTCAAAATTCCTGATTTTATAAGATCACAATGTGATCGACAATTTTCAAAGCTAACCCTTCTACTTGATTCTCTTTTCCTCTGGTCTCTCCCCCGACATTTAGTTCTACTAGATCTCTTCTCCACTAGTCTCTCTCTGACATTTAGTTCTACTGGATCTCTTCTCCACTAGTCCCACTCGGACATTTAGTTCTACTGGATCTCTTCTCCGCTATAGTCCCTCTTTGACATTTAGATCTACTGGATCTCTTCTCCGCTAGTCTCTCTCTGACATTTAGTTCTACTGTCTGGATCTCCTCTGCACTAGTTTGTCCAGTCTGTATATTTAGTTTTAGTCGACAGGTGTTATTTCCTACCTCAGCATCTCCTTGCTGAGGTTCTCCAGGTGGTGTGGTTACCTCCTCCACCACCCTCTTCACCAGGTTTTTGGCCAGAAGATCCACCTCTTTCTGGGAAAAGTCTTTTTGCTCCTCCTTGCTGCCCTGATCTTTCTCTTCTTCTAGCAGTCCCTTCAGGAACACCTTCTTGATGTCCTCCTCCAGTTCGTCCTCCTCGCCGCCCTCCGCCTGGACCGTAAGTAGGGGTGGGCAAAAAAATCCATATGCCAATGCGTATATCGCAATTCTTAATGCCATGATATCACCATCGAATCGTCAGGTCCAAAATCGTTTTTTTAATATTTATGAGGCTGCATTGATGTGTATAATTGAACTTTTTCTGATCTATAGCGTTTAAAATTGCTTTAAAATATTCTAGTTGATCTCGTCATGGTCCATATTGTTTAGGCTTATTTTAAATGGGAATTCCACCCATGTTGGCAAGATATGTTCCCTAAAATGTTGATCTGAAAGAAATCATTAACATGGTTAAACACAACTAATGATCTGAAAGAAATCATTAACATGGTTAAACACAACTAATGATCTGAAAGAAATCATTAACATGGTTAAACACAACTGATGACATCATGTTGTTGTGTTTGTGTATTTTTCTTGTAGGACCTTTTTTTGAGGGTGTACAAAAGGAAAAACGCTCTAAGAAAAAAAATGGAATTCCCCTTTAAAATGTTCTAGTACAACAAAAGCACAGGCATTTGTGGGGACAAAGAGATATATCGATGTATCAAATTGAAACATAATTAAGAATGGCAATATAAATCGATACATATTGATATTGTATCGTATTGTGGGGTAAGTGAAGCCAGCTGACGTTCTGCACAGGAGATGTTTTTTTGCAGAGGAGAAAATGACGGTCACAACGACACTCTATGTCAGTAACTTGCGGCGGCCCGGTGCCATTCCACAATTCCGAACTGCCATTGTTGCGCCCTCCCATCATTCCGAATTTACGAGACGCAAAACCTCCTAGCCCCCTCCAACCGTAACCCTAATCCTAAACATCTGACCCTCAACCTAACATCACAGACCTGGCGGTCTGTGAGGTGGTTGAGGGTCGGGGGTTTAGGATTAGGGTTACGGTTGGAGGGGGCTAGGGTTTTGCTACAAAAATTGCTACACCCTTCTCTAAACCTACCGCTAAACCTAACCGCAAGCACGTCGCAGCTGATAGTGGATTTCCAGCGCATGTTCGGAGCGCTCAGTTTCTGACCCCTCAATGTCACAACTCTTCTAATATGAGCTCAATGCACAGCGCATGTTGAGTGTCGTTGCATCCGTCATCCTGTCCGGTGCAAAAGAACTTGTCCAGTGCAAAAAGGAAGCCGCGTAAGTGAATGGTCCCAGCCCTACCTGTAAAGAGCGGTCTACTTCCTGTCGGAGTCGCTCCACTTCCTCTCTGCCCAGCTCTCCCTCGATGGCGCTCTGGATCCTCCCAGCCAGCTGGTCTACCTCCTGGAGCCGGTCCTCCAGAACCTTCACCTCCCTCAGCCTCTCCTCCAGGACCTCCTCTTCCTTCAGGGTGGACATCACAGTCCTCCTGGTGGAGGTCTCCACAGTCCTCATGGTGGAGGTCTCCACAGTCCTCATGGTGGAGGTCTCCACTGACCTGCTGATCTCCAGAGGACCAGAGGAGGTCTCCACAGTCCTCCTGATCTCTAGAGGACCAGAGGAGGTCTCCACAGTCCTCCTGATCTCCTGATGACTGGAAGAGGTCTTCAGGGTCCTCTTCACCTGGACTGTGTCCTCACCATCTACAATCCAGTTCATACAATTATTAAAAAATATGTTTTGTTTAATAAATGAATGAATGAATTTAATTTTTAACAAAAATAGAGACAGTACAAGTGGAGTACACACAACAACAACACTGATGACAGCTATGGGGGCGGCGTCATCTGAAACTGAAAATAGTATGGGTGCCATGAAGTCACACCCATACCACTTCCAGTTAGAGAACTTTTATTAGTCAAGTAAAGGATCAATAATAACATCAGTTGTTGTTGAAGTTGCAACAGACACGCAGCATGCATAAAGCTAAAGGTCTGACTCAGAGAGTTTTCTGTTTTCAATGATGAAATGCTGTTGGTTTAGTGGTGACACAGCTGTAGTTAGTTAGTAGCAGTAGTAGTGTTTCACATCATTTTAAATAGAGGCACTTTAATTTGAAATATCTTGGGTTGTTTTGCATGGCATCGTGTTTGGTGGGCAGTCTGGGCATTTAGGGGGACATTGCCCCCCCCCATGCCTATGCCTAGATCCGCCCCTGACTTACCGATTCTACTCAGACTGATCTCCTCCAACAGATCACCAGGAGATCCAGGAGATTCCTGAGCGACTGTTGGGAGAACCAGATGAACAGGATCCATTTACAACAGGATCCATTTACAACAGGATCCATTTACAACAGGATCCATTTACAACAGGATCCATTTACAACAGGATCCATTTACAACAGGATCCATTTACAACAGAGGTGCCCACACTTTCTTGACTTGAGAGCTACTTTCAAAATGAGCGACTCAACAAGATCTACACATAAAAATGTGATTTTTCCATTACTGAAAATCCATTTCAAGGCCTCTAGAAAGTTTGAGCTTTGAAATAGTGGTGATGGAGTTACTTACTGTTATCATAATGCACTTATAATGGATTAATTTGAGTTGACAGTTTGTGATCTTGAGTTTAGTCTCTTGCACCCAAAACTAAGAACTTTCACGTTTTTGTCCACAACTGGGAAAACCTGGCCAAAATTATCCTCCATTTTCTAATTGTGTGGACTCTTGAAAAGTACGCAATTCAGATGTTTAAATATAATTTAACTCTTGAGAGTGTAAACCAAATGGGATTTGGACACTTAATGAACAATGATTTAAATAAAATTATAAATGAATGAAGTGGTTCACTTGAATCTTAACTGGACCCTAGAATCTATCTTCTAATTGTCGTTCATTGTGATTGGCTGTGAGGTCTGTCATGCTGCGCTCTGATTGGCTGAGAGACTCACTGCGGTCCAGGGAGGTGTACCAATCGTCTTCTGGTTTGGAGGCGGGTCGGAGCAGCCTGTCCAATGAGCTGTAGGATGATGCTCTGTAGCCACGCCCACCTGCTGATGTCAGTCACATTCAATTATGATGGAAATATATCATTTTGAAAAAGACACATAGTGATATGGCAACAAAATAAAGACAGCAGTTCATCTTCGTCCTAGCGCTGGTATAAACAATATAGTAAAGTTCATAGTAAACATATTATTTCAATGCAGTATTATTATTTCAATGCAGTCAATCTGATTAGTAATTTAATTAAAGGTCAACATTTTTACCTGCTGGACGGACAGGTTGGACAGGTTGGACGGACGGCAGAGATGGACGGCGACTCAGGAAGACAAACCACTGGTCTCTGTCCTCTGGCTCCTCCCCCTGCTGCTGCCTGGCCTCCTGCTGGTCCTCAGATGTCCAGCCCTGCTGTGATTGGCTGGAATCATAGCTTTGGACGGAGTGAGTGACCTCAGTGTCTCTGACTGTGGACACACCATGAGGAAGACGACCATGATGGTCATTGTTTAGTGGGCGGAGATGAAGACGGTGTTTCAGAGCTTTATAGATGAAGGAGGTGTTTCAGAGCTCTATAGGTGAAGAAGGTGTTTCAGAGCTCTATAGATGAAGGCAGTGTTTCAGAGCTTTATAGATGAAGGTGTTTCAGAGCTCTATAGATGAAGGAGGTGTTTCAGAGCTTTATAGATGAAGGAGGTGTTTCAGAGCTTTATAGATGAAGGAGGTGTTTCAGAGCTCTATAGATGAAGGAGGTGTTTCAGAGCTCTATAGATGAAGGCAGTGTTTCAGAGCTTTAAGGAAGTGTTTCAGAGCTCTATAGATGAAGGCAATGTTTCAGGCCTTTATAGATGAAGGTGTTTCAGAGCTTTATAGATGAAGGAGGTGTTTCAGAGCTTTATAGATGAAGGAGGTGTTTCAGAGCTTTATAGATGAAGGAGGTGTTTCAGAGCTCTATAGATGAAGGAGGTGTTTCAGAGCTCTATAGATGAAGGCAGTGTTTCAGAGCTTTATAGATGAAGGTGTTTCAGAGCTCTATAGATGAAGGAGGTGTTTCAGAGCTTTATAGATGAAGGAGGTGTTTCAGAGCTTTATAGATGAAGGAGGTGTTTCAGAGCTCTATAGATGAAGGAGGTGTTTCAGAGCTCTATAGATGAAGGCAGTGTTTCAGACCTTTATAGATGAAGGTGTTTCAGAGCTCTATAGATGAAGGCAATGTTTCAGGCCTTTATAGATGAAGGCAGTGTTTCAGACCTTTATAGATGAAGGAGGTGTTTCAGAGCTTTATAGATGAAGGCAGTGTTTCAGACCTTTATAGATGAAGGCAGTGTTTCAGAGCTTTATAGATGAAGGCAGTGTTTCAGAGCTTTATAGATGAAGGCAGTGTTTCAGAGCTTTATAGATGAAGGCAGTGTTTCAGAGCTTTATAGATGAAGGAGGTGTTTCAGACCTTTATAGATGAAGGAGGTGTTTCAGAGCTTTATAGATGAAGGCAGTGTTTCAGAGCTTTATAGATGAAGGCAGTGTTTCAGAGCTTTATAGATGAAGGAGGTGTTTCAGAGCTTTATAGATGAAGGAGGTGTTTCAGAGCTTTATAGATGAAGGAGGTGTTTCAGAGCTTTATAGATGAAGGCAGTGTTTCAGAGCTTTATAGATGAAGGCAGTGTTTCAGAGCTTTATAGATGAAGGCAGTGTTTCAGAGCTTTATAGATGAAGGAGGGTTACATGCTGGTATTTAGACATCCCCCTATTCAGACATCCCCCTATTTAGACATACCCCCACTCAGACATACCCCTATTTAGACATACCCCTATTTAGACATTCTAATTGTTAGCATTAGCATGTTAGCATGTGTCAATGCTAATGCTAGATGCTAGAGTTAGCATGTAGAGTTAGCATGTACCAATGCTAATGCTAGCAACATGCTAATGCTAACATACTAACATGCTAATGCTAACATTCTAATACGAACATGCTAATGCTAACATGCTAATGCTAACATGCTAATGCTAACATGCTAATGCTAACATGCTAACATGCTAATGCTAACATGCTAATGTATCCAGCGTGTTAGTATCTTTAGCATGTCAGCATTAGCATGTTAGCATTAGCATGTTAGCATGTATGTAGCGTATTAGCTTCTTAACATAATCATGCTATCATTAACATGTTAGCATTAGCATGTATCAATGGTAATGCTAGCATTAGCATGTTAGCATTAGCATGTTAGTATGTACCAATACTAATACTAGCATTAGCATGTTAACATTAGCATGCTATCATTAGCATATTAGCATTATCATGCTATTGTTAGCATGTTAGCATTAGCATGTTAGCATGTACCAATGTACCAATTAGCATGTTAGCATGTACCAATGCTAATGCTAACAGTAATATATTAGCATGTTACCATTTTAACATTATCATGCTATCATTCACATGTTAGCGTCTTATCATGCTACCATTAGCATGTTAGCTAGCAGCAGCATGATAGCCTGCTAGCATTAGCATGTTAACATGTTAGCATTAGCATGTTAGCATGAAATGTTAGCATGTTAGCATTGGGCATTGGCAGTGGTATTAGCATGTTGACCGACAGACCGACCCCCTCCTCTCCTGCGATTTTTCAGTTGCCACCCGAAATAAAGCAGCGGGGTTGGGAAGGAGCGTTTGTTTTACCTGCCAGCTACTACTAGTAGGGCGGGGCGAAGGAAGTTTTACTAAGGTTATGGTTAGTAGCTAGGCGGAAAAATGGTGTTTTTAATGCATGATAGTTCATTTGGTGATAGAAGCATGACATTTGGCACAGATGATCTTCATATGACCCTAAACAATAATCAACCTCGGGCCACGCAGAATTCCAAGATGGCGGCAGCCAAAATCCAAGATGTCTGCCCAGAAATGTGTTTTTTTCCTTCATAACTTGAAATGCATTGATTTTATGCCCCATAGATGTATTGAAAGTTAATACAAAGTTGGCACGTACCTGGTACAGACACGTACCAAGTACGTGTCTGTATCTCCTACGGTTCGTGAGATACAGCATATAGGTACTTTCACAGATTGAGGAGAGCAAGACATTTGTAACATTGATTCTTGTTACAAATGAAGTCAATCAAATGGTGATACAGGCATGAAAATTGGCACACACACTCTGCAATTTCTAATAGTACTGCATGCCCTGCAAAATTCCAAGATGTCCGTCCAAAAATGTGTTTTTTCCGTCATAACTCGAAATGTATTGAACGTTAATATGGGGTCGGGCATTACAGACATTTTGATCTCAAGTACATGTCTGTATGTACTATGGTTCTTGAGTTACAACATATACGTAGTGATGAGGCACCATCAGTGTAACATTTGGCACGTTTCACTATTTAACTCACCATATCTTCTATTTTCAGGTAATGGACCTACATGTATCTGCTATAATAAACAACCTCAAGTTTTTCAATTAATGAAACGGGTCGGGAGTTATTAAATCGATCGTGAAGGGCTGTTTCAGTGCTAAACTTGCTGTGTATATTTTGCGAACATAAGCCACCCAGAAATTTCTGTCTGTACATCTGTCCTTCACAATAAGTGTATATGTGACGCGTACACACCAAGTGTAGCATGTGTCATAGTATAATGGTATAATATGCTAATAGGTGTAATAGTGTAATAGGGCTAATAGTGTAATATATGTAATAGTGGTATACTGTAATAGGGTAATATTTGTAATAGTGTAACAGGGTAATATGTGTAATAGTGTAATAGGGTAATATGTGTTATAGTCTCATAGTGTAATTTCTTAATATGTGTAATAGTGTCATAGTGTAACATGTGTCATAGGGTAATATGTGTAAATGTGCCATAGTGTAACATGTGTAAAAGTGTAATAGGGTAATGTATTATAGTCTCATAGTGTCATAGGGTAATATGTGTAATAGTGTCATAGTGTAACATGTGTAATAGTGTAATAGTGTAACATGTGTAATAGGGTAATATGTGTAATAGTGTAATATTTGTAATAATTGCAATATGCTAATAGGTGTAATAGTGTTATATATGTTAATTAGTGTAATCTTGCAATATATGCAATGGTGGTATAGTGTAATAGGGTAATAATGCTGTTGTGTATTATGTGTAATAAGTGCAATAGGCTAATATGTGTAATAGTATAATGTATGTG
Source organism: Benthosema pterotum (assembly GCA_039105355.1). Taxonomy (NCBI): domain Eukaryota; kingdom Metazoa; phylum Chordata; class Actinopteri; order Myctophiformes; family Myctophidae; genus Benthosema; species Benthosema pterotum. The sequence goes on from CM076967.1 coordinate 56,262,568, forward strand.
CAATAGTGTAATATGGCAATTACACTATACCACTGTTGCATATATCACACTCTTACCCTAATGCACATATATTACACTATTACACGTATTAGCCTATTACAAAATCAGCATACTACGCTATTACACATGTTACACTATGACACTATTACACATATTACCCTATTACACTATTACACATATTACGCTATTACACATGTTACACTATAACACTATTACACATGTTACACTATGACACTATTATACATATTACCATATTACACTAGTTACACTACGACGCTATTACACATATTACCCCATGACCCTATTACACTATGACACTTTTACACATGTATACCGCTGTTGCATACATTACACTATTACACTATTAGCCCTATTTCACTATTGCAATTGCATACATTACACAATTACGCCTATTAGCATATTATACCATTATACTATGACACATGCTACACTTGGTGCGTCCGCTTCACATATACACTTATTGTGAAGGACAGATGCACAGACATTTCTGGGTGGCTTATGTTACGCAGCAAATTTAGCACTGAAACAGCCCTTCACGATCGGTTTAATAACTCCCGACCCGTTTCATCAATTGAAAAACTTGAAAAGGTTTATGATAGCAGATACATGTAGGTCCATTTCCTGAAAATAGAAGATATGGTGATGAAGTGATCTTTGAGTTAAAGAGTGAAACGTGCCAAAATGTTACACTTATGGTGCCTCATCACTATGTATATGTTGTAACCGTAGTACATACAGACATGTACTTGGGATCAAAATGTCCGTAATGCCCGACTTTATATTAACGTTCAATACATTTAAAATAAAATAAATTTAAAATCTTTGCATTTCGAGTTATGAAGGAAAAAAACATTTTTGGACGGACATCTTGGATTTTGGGGGCTGCCATCTTGGAATTCTGTGTGGCCCGAGGCTGATTATTGTTTAGGATCATATGAAGATCATCTGTGCCAAATGTCATGCTTCTATCACCAACTAAACTATCGCATCAAGTTTCCGCTTAGCTATAGCGTTAGGTTAGGTTTAGGCATATGTTTACTGAGGTTAAGTTTCGGGTGAAGTTTAGGTTAGGGTTAGATTTGTGGTAAAAGACTTCAATGTTTTTTCTCTTACAACATTATGTAGGAGTACAATACAGAGAATGTTTGCATTCGCCATCTTTGTTGAAGGAGTCTATCTAGGTCTGAGATAAATAATCTTAATTATCTTTCATAGTGGTTTAAACCCTGTGGAAATGTTGTATTAAGTTTTAAAATTAGGTTAGGGTTAGAGTTAGACGGTGCTTTATGCGGTAACTAACCCTAAACATAACCTCAGTAAAATTATGCTTCGCCCCGCCCTACTAGTAGTAGCCGGCAGATAAAACAGGCGCTCCTTCCCACCCCCGCTGCTTTATTTTGGGTGGCAACTGAAAAATCGCTCCTCTCCTGTCTAGGGCCTCCCTCTCTTCCTCCTTCTAGGGCAGGGGTGGCTAACCCATGGCTCGCAACCCACATGCGGCTCTTTGGCTGGTTTCATGTGGCTCTTAAGGGCCGCAGACCGATTCAAAGTTGACTGCATAGGTGTAAAAAAAAAAAGAAAAGATTGGTGGAACACTGCCTGCCTGCCTGTCTGTCTGCCTGTTTGTCTGCCTGCCTGTCTGTCTGCCTGCTATTATAACCACCATTACCATTACATTGAGTTTTAACCTGGGTTACATATGGCTTATTTGTGCTTGTCGCACTGCCATACTGTTAACAACAATGAAGGAAATTATTCAGTCTGGATAGTTCAGTCAGTAGAGTGGCAGTCTGACTTCGAAACAAAATGTTGCTTGGTCCCGTCTTATTACTGCTTGCAGCTATATTATTGTTCTTGTTCTTATTGTTCTTAAATTTGTGTTTTTATAATTGTTCCAAGGGCGATTTTTGTTTTGCATTATTATTAAAAGAGTGATTTTGTTGATTTTTGTTTTTGTTTTTGAGACCCCCCCCCCCCCCCCCACACACACACACACACACACACACACACACACACACACACACACACACACACACACACACACACACACACACACACACACACACACTTATGTGTGTGACTTTACAAAAGACAAACACTGCCAGTGCAGTCGTACCACAAACAGCCAGTTTCAAGTTGTATGTTTAGGGAATTAGGTCATTACTGTTCAATCACAGCAGACAACAATCATGGGAAGCTCTTCCAAATTTGATTAACTATAATAGCAGACAGACAGGCAAGCAGGTAGACAGGCAGACAAACAGGCAGACAGAGAACAGACAAACAGGCAGGCAGGCAGGCAGGCAGGCAGGCAGGCAGGCAGGCAGGCAGACAACAGTGAGAAGTGAACTGCCTTATTAAAATGAACCACCGAGAAAAGTATCTACTCTGCTGTCCCAACATGCACGACATACGTGGACGGGTCGGGTGGACAAACACATATACATGCGCGCGCGCATGAAACTATAGCCAAAGAGAGAGCCGCGGGTTGGCGACATGACGCTGTCGCTGGTGATCAGCATACATGATACAGTACATACATACAAATAGTAGTAGCCTACAAATATAGTAGCCCAGGGTTGCCAACTTCTGGAAAATGTCAAGAGTGAGAAACTAGTGTCTTAATGCGCTTGGCCGTCGCCCGGAGGGCGACGGCCGGAAAAAAATGTGTTTTTTTTGTGGATTTAGCCTATTTTAACAATGATCTGTAATCTTTAAGACTGATGTCTTCACCTCCCTGCCAGCTGTTCTCCATGCAATGGTCAGCCTCGTTGTGCCCTCTCTCTGGTTAGTGTATACCATGGGGACACCAGCCACACATCTATTTTCCTGGCTTCATAATAGACAACCATTCCCAGTTTTGGTCACAAAGGGGACTGAGTCTCTACGACAAGACTTAAACAACACTTCAAGGAACAGTCACTCCTTTGGGGTCCAGTGGCTGTCATAAGAAGGTGGTGGTCACTGGTCACACATTTACAGCCTCCAGAACAAGACTGAAGCACCGTCAGTTGCTTTTAAACTTGCATTGTCAGAACAGAAATCCCAATATTCTAAAATGTTAAATAAATATTCCTACTATGGCAAAGCTACAGTGTATACCAATCCATGCTTATTTTCTTTTTCCTTTTAAACACACACACACACACACACACACACACACACACACACACACACACACACACACACACACACACACACACACACACACACACTGACTCAATTATTGCATGTTGATTAACATGCATGTATCATTCACATTAAAGTGCTTGACATGAAACTTGAAAACACATTAAATCAAGACTTAAAAACAGCAACAAAAACAGTCATTTAGTACTACCTAAATGAAGATTGAAATAGTTAATTTAGCAATTAGTCAATAGAGGCTGTTGGTTTATGGGGTATTTCACTTAAAAAAAAAAAAAAAAAAAAAAAAAAAACTTTTGGTCATTATATGGTCTACTACTCAGTCTCATGTGAACACACCAGACAGTTTATAAGTTACTACATTCACTATTTAGATATTTGATGTTCATTTTAGCGCCTCCAACTCCTTCCTATACAAACCCATTATGACTTAAAACTTCATTTTAACCAAGATAGATTCATCAAAAACACCCAATTATTTTTCTGGTAGCTCATATTGTCCTCCTAATGCCTGAGAAGATCGTGGAATTTCATTTACTAACAGCTGAGAGGCATGTAAATCACAAGCTAAAGGAGTAGGCTACTTGTTTCAGCTAGTAGTCTCACACACTACTGGTAAACACAAAGAAAAGCTGCAAACCATGATGGCAACCTAACAGCAATGACGTTGGTCAAAATCAAAACATTTTGCCATGATTCATGCATATCTGTAATGTAATCCATTATTAATTCAGTTGAATTTTTACCTCACGTAACAACAGGTCTTCATCCAGTAGCTGACATTTCAATCATACCGGGTGTGCTGCTAAAGCCTTAGAGTATACACAGAGTTGCGACAACTCCGTTCATTTCATGGGGCCAGTCCAATGGCACCTATGGTGGCTCTTTTACATAGAGTTGTATGTAGAATGGGGACAACAAATGGGGACAACCCATATAACTCTATAGGACAACTAGAGCTTTTTCGGACCCCTCAATGCCTCAACAGCGCGACTCTTTTAGTGCGATTCTATTGGCTCTGGTCTGGTCTGGTCTTGGTGTTGCCAGATTTCGAGTGAGAAACCCACAAACATGTACAGACACTTGCCCATTAGACAACATTATAGACAACGCTAGCACAGAGCCGCTTACAATAAGGCAGATTTGGCAATATCAGTTGTAGCACGTAAAAAAAAAAGAAAAATCACCATGCTCCCACAGTGCGTGAGGGATGGGACATGTGGCGTTAGAGAGTGTGAATGACATCAAATGCGTTAGTCTCACGGTCAATGCGTGAACGTTGACACCTCTGTAGTAGCCTATAACACACACACGAGCGAGCGTGCGTGCGTGCGTGCGTGCGTGAGTGCGAGAGAGAGAGAGAGAGAGAGAGATCGACACTGGGAAGTAATTGGGGGAGCATGGAGGGTCTGTCCATATATTCCAATCTGCAATCTGTGCTGTATATTCCGTGGGAGGGGGCGGGGTTGGAGCGCATTTTTGGCCGAGTTGTGAATGGCCGTGCACCCCCCCCCCCCCCTGTCTGAATAGCGGGACGTCTCCCTTGTCTAAATAGCGGGACGTCTCCCGTGTCTAAATAGCGGTACTTTTTATTTTTTAGAAACGTCCCGCTATTCAGACAATTACAAATCAATGTCGGAATAGCGGGATGTCTAAATAGAAGGCGGTCCCCATGAAGGAGGTGTTTCAGAGCTTTATAGATGAAGGAGGTGTTTCAGAGCTCTAGATGAAGGAGGTGTTTCAGAGCTTTATAGATGAAGGAGGTGTTTCAGAGCTTTATAGATGAAGGCAGTGTTTCAGAGCTCTATAGATGAAGGAAGTGTTTCAGAGCTTTATAGATGAAGGTAGTGTTTCAGAGCTTTAAGGAGGTGTTTCAGAGCTTCACAGAGCCATGGCCAGAGTTATAAGAGGAATGTCTGCAGTTCTCACAAACCTAAGGAAGGACAGAGCTGAGAAATGTTTTGTAAGAAGTTGAAACAAAGCAAAGCAGCATGGTGATTGCGTGTTAATTAACATTCCACTTCTTTCTCCATTTGATCACCTTTTGGGTCCAGCACTGGAATTAAAGTGTGAGGTGCATATGGCTTTCCTTCTTCACATGGCAGGTGTTAAACCAGGTGTTAAACCAGAGGTTGAAAAGTTAATGGCAGCACATGGTAAGCAGAGGTGTGTTAGCGCGAAACGGCAAGTCGTTGGACATCAGACACAAACTGTTTAGAGCCGGTGACTGAAGACGAGATGTTTAGATGTTTAGAGTCAGTAAGCAGAACTAATCAAGGAGTCAAACAGCAGAACAATTCAAGAGACATAAATAGGTTGAGGTTCCAGGATGAAAAGGAACCATGTGAGAATGGAAGGTAAAGTTGTTTCACGTCTCAAAGCCAGAAAAAGCCTCTCGGTTTAGTACGCTGTGTGTCCAATCACAGCAATGGCGGCGATCATGTGATCACACACACCGATGGCCAATCCCGTTGATGAGTTCAGGGACAGACTGGCAGACGTCACAGAGGACTGAAAAGACGTCCAAAGACGTTCCTCAAGTCAAAGCCGAGGTGAAAAGCATGTCATGTTAGCGCTCTGGAATAAAAAGCATGTCATGTTAGCGCTCTGGAATAAAAAGCATGTCATGTTAGCGCTCTGGAATAAAAAGCCACGGCGACGTTTGTAAGAGAGAAGCTCCACACGCCTGGCGCTGTACCTGTTGGATCAGAGAAGTTCTGGTTCTGCAGCATGAGGAACCAGTCGTCTTCTTCACACCTGGTGGAGACTGAGAGCTCCAACAGAGGAACTGCAGAGAGTGGAAGAACTTTAATCTCTTAAACTGGTCTAAACACTAGGACCAGTTTCTCTTAAACTGGTCTAAACACCAGGACCAGTTTCTCTTAAACTGGTTTAAAAACTTAGACCAGTTTCTCTTAAACTGGTTTAAACACTTAGACCAGTTTCTCTTAAACTGGTTTAAACACATAGACCAGTTTCTCTTAAACTGGTTTAAACACTAGGACCAGTTTCTCTTCAACTGGTCTAAACACTAGGACCAGTTTATCTTAAACTGGTTTAAACACATAGACCAGTTTCTCTTAAACTGGTTTAACACTTAGACCAGTTTCTCTTAAACTGGTTTAACACTTAGACCAGTTTCTCTTAAACTGGTTTAACACTTAGACCAGTTTCTCTTAAACTGGTTTAACACTTAGACCAGTTTCTCTCAATCTACACCAAATGAGCAAAAAAAATCAAACTAACAATGCATCACTCTGTGATGCAGCGCGAGTTTGTAGATACGACTTGTTTTGTGCAACGTTCCCCTTGAATAGTGAAGAGGATAGAGGCTGAGCTGGAGGCACACACACACACGCACGCACACACACACGCACACACACACACACACACACACACACACACACACGCACGCACGCACGCACGCACGCACGCACACACACACACACACACACACGCACACGCACACGCACACGCACACGCACACACACACACACACACTAACCTCCGTCTAGGCATCGTGACAGCCTCTTGCTTGCAGAGCGTGTGAAGGTAGGAGCTGGCCTGGCGATCAGAGAGCTGGCCTGGCGGCTCTGGGCCTGAGTTCTACCGCTGTAGCGGAACTTTGAGCCCAGACCAGAGCCCAGAACCTGGGGGATGAACCGCCGAGGAGGAGGGTCCACGCTGGAGACCCTGAAAACACAATGATATTACAGTTAGAACCTGGGGGATGAACCGCCGAGGAGGAGGGTCCACGCTGGAGACCCTGAAAACACAACGATATTACAGTTAAACTGAGGAGGAGGGTCCACGCTGGAGACCCTGAAAACACAATGATATTACAGTAAACACAATGATATTACAGTTAAACTGAGGAGGAGGGTCCACGCTGGAGACCCTGAAAACACAATGATATTACAGTAAACACAATGATATTACAGTTAAACTGTTTCTGAACCCGAAACACAATGATATTACAGTTAAACCCATTGTGTCCTGACCCTCGATTTGATTTTCTGACACCAGATTATACAGTAGTTCCTGACACCAGATTATACAGTAGTTCCTGACACCAGATTATACAGTAGTTCCTGACACCAGATTATAGCTGCAGCAACATTCTAGCTTTTGACGCTAGATTCTACAGTAGTTTCCAACACTAGATTCTAGTTATTGACAGTAAATGATAGTTTCTGATGCTAGGATCTACTTTTTGATACTAGAATTTAGTTTCTGACACTAGAATCGAGTTTTTGACACTAGATTCCATAGTCCCAAACACTAGATTCTAGTTTTTCTGAAAAATCTGTGTTCCTGTGTCAGTGATGCTAACATATTTCAAGCCAAGGACCACCAGAATTATCCATATTTGGCTGCAGACCCCCATCTGAAAACATGTTGTTCTGGGGACAACATGTCAACATATCATTCCAGCTGATCTCACAGCTCTGTAGCTGAACTGGATGAAGTTTATATCATTCCAGCTGATCTCACAGCTCTGTAGCTGAACTGGATGAAGTTTATATCATTCCAGCTGATCTCACAGCTCTGTAGCTGAACTGGATGAAGTTTATATCATTCCAGCTGATCTCACAGCTCTGTAGCTGAACTGGATGAAGTTTATATCATTCCAGCTGATCTCACAGCTCTGTATCTGAATTGGGGAAGGAGAGCGCTTGGTTTCCCTACACACTTTGGCCATGCAGGAGGAGTCTAAGCTCCTCCTAAAGACATCAAACGCCTCCTATCCTCCGTGACAGAGACTGTCATGGAGGTGTGTCACTCTGGTCTAGTTACTTTTGTTAATTAGCAACAGTTTCCGTTTTAGAAAAGCAATAAGACCAGGCAAGGTCTGAGGTTATCAGCTGTTTTATAATGCCTGGGAGGTGAGGTGACAGGGGCGGATGTAACATTTCACAATTGGAGGGGCAGGAGAAAACGGTATGGGAGCGGCTTCATTGATGAAGCCACACCCATACCATTTTCAGTTACAGGACTTTTATTAGTCAAGTAAAGCATCAATAATAACATCAGTTGTTGTTGAAGTTGCAACAGACACGCAGCATGCATAAAGCTAAAGGTCTGACTCAGAGAGTTTTCGGTTTTCAATGATGTTTGTATTTGTCCTTTTTCTTTGCACTGTCTATTGTCTTATTGCACTGGGGAACAATGGAAACGTTATTTCATCCCTGTATATGTGAATAATGTTATTTCATCCCTGTATATGTGAATAATGGAAACGTTATTTCATCCCTGTATATGTCCTGACATACACTGGAGTGACAAATAAAGTACCTTGAACCTTGAACCTTGAAATGCTGTTGGTTTAGTGGTGACACAGCTGTAGTTAGTTAGTAGCAGTAGTAGTGTTTCACATCATTTTAAATAGAAGCACTTTAATTTGAAATATCTTGGATTGTTTAGCGTGCCATTGTGTTAGGTGGGGCAGACTGGGCATTTAGGGGGGCATTGCCCCCCTCATGCCCATGCCTAGATCCGCCCCTGTGTGGTGATTCTTATTATTCTAAGGTCTGAGGTTATCAGGTATTCTATAGGGTCTCTGATGTCTTGGTGGGTCTAAGGCAGGGGTTGGTCTTATTGCTCTAAGGTAGGGGTTGGTCTTATTGCTCTAAGGCAGGGGTTGGTCTTATTGCTCTAAGGCAGGGGTTGGTCTTATTGCTCTAAGGCAGTGGTGGGTCTTATTGCTCTAAGGCAGGGGTGTCAAACCCAAATACAGAGTGGGCCAAAATATAAAAATTGGTTCAAGTCGAGGGCTGGAGATACCAGTCTGTGTTTCAACACCGGTTGGCGATGACGTCCCTGTCAAACAGCAAGAAAATAATTTCCCTTCAAAAATCAATGTCTCTTAATGGCAAGATAATTGTAGGATGAAACTGCCTGCATTAAAAAAAAAAAGAAACTGTTAAGTTATAATGAAAAATAGCAGGTGTACACGCTATGAGACGTGAACACCTGCTATTTTTCAGGAAAAAAAAATCTTCTATGATCCTCACCTAATGCTGTTTTCATAGTTAATTGAGAAAGTAAATGAGACTGAGTTGAGGAAGTAAAACAATTAGTTGCATTCATTTCTTATCATGGTGTGTGTAATATACCAGAGTGCCAGTTCTAATACTAATTCAATATTATCCCGCAGGCCGAAGATAATCCATTCACAGGCCTGATTTGGCCCCCGGGCCTTGAGTTTGACATATGTGATCTAAGGTCTGAGTTTATCAGGTATTTTATAGCGTCTATAACGTATCTGGGCATTATGCGGCCCGGGGGCCAAATGCAGCCCTTTGGCTGACTCTGACCGGCCCGGGGACCACCAGTGGTCCTTGCGAGAGTTTCAAGTTAAATATGGAAAGTTGGTTAACCAGATGTAACTCTTTGAGAGTGTGTACATGAAACCAAATGGACCCTGGCGGGTCCATTTGGTTTCATTTTTACACTCTCAAAAGTTAAAATATAAATCATCTGAATTAGCCCAAAGTCTACACATTCAAACAGAGAATGTAAGAGAATGGTCATTTTTGTTATCCTGTTTTGTTTCCCAAATCCAGCCTGGAATTGTGGACAAAAACAAGAAGGTTTTGGGATCTGTGGGGCTAAAATGTCATCAAATGATGGTCCGTGGCTCAAATACTGAATAAATAGAGGGCCCTGGGGTCAAAATGGTTGGCCTTACTCTTACCTTTATCTTGAAATTAAATTAATATCACACAGACTTTAGTTCAGCCTTTAGTCTTGGTCCTCCACAATATTTTATGCATCTCATTTGGCCCCTTGGAAAAAATAATTGCCCACCGCTGGTCTATAATGTGAGTTTTACCTGAAGAATGTGTGATGCTCCACTGAAACCTTCAGCTTCATGTTTACCTGAAGAATGTGTGATGCTCCACTGAAACCTTCCACAGCTTCATGTTTACCTGAAGGTGTGATGTTCCACTGAAACCTTCTACAGCTTCATGTTTACCTGAAGAATGTGTGATGTTCCACTGAAACCTTCAGCTTCATGTTTACCTGAAGAATGTGTGATGCTCCAGTGAAACATTCAGCTTCATGTTTACCTGAAGGTGTGATGTTCCACTGAAACCTTCTACAGCTTCATGTTTACCTGAAGAATGTGTGATGCTCCACTGAAACCTTCCACAGCTTCATGTTTACCTGAAGGTGTGATGTTCCACTGAAACCTTCCACAGCTTCATGTTTACCTGAAGGTGTGATGTTCCACTGAAACCTTCCACAGCTTCATGTTTACCTGAAGGTGTGATGTTCCACTGAAACCTTCCACAGCTTCATGTTTACCTGAAGGTGTGATGTTCCACTGAAACCTTCCACAGCTTCATGTTTACCTGAAGAATGTGTGATGTTCCACTGAAACCTTCTACAGCTTCATGTTTACCTGAAGAATGTGTGATGCTCCACTGAAACATTCTACAGCTTCATGTTTACCTGAAGGTGTGATGTTCCACTGAAACCTTCCACAGCTTCATGTTTACCTGAAGAATGTGTGATGCTCCACTGAAACATTCTACAGCTTCATGTTTACCTGAAGGTGTGATGCTCCACTGAAACATTCCACAGCTTCATGTTTACCTGAAGAATGTGTGATGCTCCACTGAAACTTTCCACAGCTTCTTGGCAGCTCTGTAGTTTGGTAGTTTGAATCCGATGGTGCTCTCATACTGTTCCTGCTGTATGTGTGAAAAACAATACATTACCAATATAATTCAACTAGAACTGCACTCTGTACAGTACATTGCACACAAATAAGCCATACATGGCCTCCTTGTGCGCGAGCATAGTAAACGACTGGCCTTTCTCACATCCCGGTAGAATGATATAATTTTCCTCGGTCTAAAATCAGACACGGCTGTGTGAACAACATGAGGGGGTGGGGGGGGGGGGGGGGGGCAGGATAAAATGGTATGGGGGCGGCTTCATTTTCAGTTGCAGGACTTTTATTAGTCAAGTAAAGCATCAATAATAACATCAGTTGCTGTTGAAGTTGCAACAGACACGCAGCATGCATAAAGCTAAAGGTCTGACTCAGAGAGTTTTCTGTTTTCAATGATGAAATGCTGTTGGTTTAGTGGTGACACAGCTGTAGTTAGTTAGTAGCAGTAGTAGTGTTTCACATCATTTTAAATAGAAGCACTTTAATTTGAAATATCTTTGGGTTGTTTTGCATGCCATCATGTTAGGTGTCTAGATCCATCGCTATAATAATAATAAGTACCTGGGTGTACAAATCGATGGTGAAATGAGCTGGCACACTCATGTTGAAAATCTTTGTAGATTATTTGGAGTAAGTACGAACATAATGCTGATATTCTACAGAGCTAGTATTGAGTCAATAGTGAGATATGGTATCGCCAATTGGTTTGGAAACCTGACGGTTAAGTTTAAATCAGAAATCCTGAGACTGGTAAAGATGGCCGGGAAGATTATGATTATGTCAACACCTGCCAACACCCCACAGACCATCCTTTAACAAGCCACACTAGGGCAGGCAAAGAAAACTGTGTCTGATCCCTCTCATATACTGTACCCCAAGTTTAGGTTACTGCCGTCAGGTAGGAGGTACCAGGCTCCAAAATGGACATATAATAGATTTAAATACTCCTTTGTACCAATGTCCATTTCACTCCTCAATAATTCTCTTGCGGAGGAGGCAAGGGGAGGAGAAGACTGTGAATGTCGTTATGATGCTGCTGGAACTGCACTAGTTTTGGTACTGTTGTATTTATTCTACTTATATTTTTCTTATGACTACTGAACTAAGCACTACTTTGGGAGGTGGTATGTAAGCCTGATGAGGTGTACCAGTCACTACTATTGTACTGTACTGTATTGTCCTGTATTGTCTTACTTGTTGCTGCAAGTCTGTATGTCCAAGACAAATTTCTCTAACAAGACTAAATAAAGTAACCTTGAACCTTGACCGTGAGCCAGGGGTGGATTGGCACATATTTTCCCAACGGAACAATTTTGCCTTTGCCAGGCCACCCTGGAGGGGGCAGCTGGTTAACCAGATGTAACTCTTTGAGAGCGTAAAAATGAAACGAAATGGACCCTTGCGGGTCCATTTGGTTTCATTTTTACACCCTCAAGAGTTATGATATTCATCATGTGAATTAGCCCGAATTAGTCTACACAACTAGAGAATGTAGAAGATTAATGGTCATTTTGATCTGTATGTTCCAGGCGAGCATCTAGCACATTCTAGTGCCTTTTGGATCTTGTCCAGGCCACTAGGTGGCGCAGGCCACCGGGAAAACCAGATGGCCAATCCGCCCCTGCCTTGAATCATAATAATCATAATGATAATAATAATAATACCTCTGACGCTCGTATCTTGATGAAAAAGCTGCTTCTCTTGTAGGAGATCTTCAGGACTTTCGGCCATGGGAAGCGATTGATCCTCAACTTGTCTTTATAGACCATCAGACCACTGGAACAAACCCCCAGGGTGATATCTATACCATCTAGATCCTAGAAAACATAGAAATACACTTTATAGACCCCTAGGGTGATATCTATACCATCTAGATCCTAGAAAACATAGAAATACACTTTATAGACCATCAGACCATCTAGATCCTAGAAAACATAGAAATACACTTTATAGACCCCCAGGGTGATATCTATACCATCTAGATCCTAGAAAACATAGAAATACACTTTATAGACCCTCAGGGCGATATCTATACCATCTAGATCCTAGAAAACATAGAAATACACTTTATAGACCCCTAGGGTGATATCTATACCATCTAGATCCTAGAAAACATAGAAATACACTTTATAGACCCCCAGGGTGATATCTATACCATCTAGATCCTAGAAAACATAGAAATACACTTTATAGACCATCAGACCATCTAGATCCTAGAAAACATAGAAATACACTTTATAGACCCCCAGGGTGATATCTATACCATCTAGATCCTAGAAAACATAGAAATACACTTTATAGACCATCAGAGCATCTATACCATCTAAGAGCCACGTTTTTCACTGTGTTACTGCAAAGAGCCACAACAAATGGTCACAACGCTTATAAAACCGCTGCGACGGCCGTCACGGTCACAAATAGATTTCCCCTCTCCTGTCAGAGACACGTGCATTTGTGTGCAGCAGCGCAATACAAAGAAACTATTAATAAAACATATAGGCATGTATTTAGAAACAGGGTTTACAATCCAAAAAACTACATGGCAAGTGAAAAAATATTTTAGATGTGAGTGTCCCCTTAAGAGCTACATGTAACCAGCCAAAGAGCCGCATGCGTATAGACCATCAGGCCAGTTGAAGGACTCCACGCTTCCCGCGGGCGTGTGGAACGTGTGTGTGTGTGTCAGAGCAAACGGTCGTGTGTGTGTGTCAGAGCAAACGGTCATGTGTGTGTGTGTGTCAGAGCAAACGGTCGTGTGTGTGTGTCAGAGCAAACGGTCATGTGTGTGTGTGTGTCAGAGCAAACGGTCGTGTGTGTATCAGAGCAAACGGTCGTGTGTGTGTCAGAGCAAACAGTCGTATGTGTCAGAGCAAACGGTCGTGTGTGTGTGTCAGAGCAAACGGTCGTGTGTGTGTCAGAGCAAACGGTCGTGTGTGTATCAGAGCAAACGGTCGTGTGTGTGTCAGAGCAAACGGTCGTGTGTGTATCAGAGCAAACGGTCGTGTGTGTATCAGAGCAAACGGTCGTGTGTGTATCAGAGCAAACGGTCGTGTGTGTATCAGAGCAAACGGTCGTGTGTGTATCAGAGCAAACGGTCGTGTGTGTATCAGAGCAAACGGTCGTGTGTGTGTATCAGAGCAAACGGTCGTGTGTGTGTGTCAGAGCAAACGGTCGTGTGTGTATCAGAGCAAACGGTCGTGTGTGTGTATCAGAGCAAACGGTCGCGACGCAACATATTTTCTAGTGGGAGACCAGATGATGATGTCATGAGAGTGAACTCTGACCTTGGCGTGGTGAAGGTCGACTCCATACATGGAAAGCTTCTTGGCGTTTTCTAGGAACGACATGTCAGCTTGGGCAGGACTCATGGACCTGTTGGACACGCACGCACACACACACACACACACACACACACACACACACACACACACACACACACACACACACACACACACACTTGGAATGAGAGGAATCTGTCTTGGTGATTGTCTGAGAACTTTAACCTGGTTGTAACTAGTTGCAGGGGTTTGGGTAGGGTTAAGACCCTGCTACAGGGGTTTGGGTAGGGTTAAGACCCTGCTACAGGGGTTTGGGTAGGGTTAAGACCCTGCTACAGGGGTTTGGGTAGGGTTAAGGCCCTGCTACAGGGGTTTGGGTAGGGTTAAGACCCTGCTACAGGGGTTTGGGTAGGGTTAAGACCCTGCTACAGGGGTTTGGGTAGGGTTAAGGCCCTGCTACAGGGGTTTGGGTAGGGTTAAGGCCCTGCTACAGGGGTTGGGTAGGGTTAAGACCCTGCTACAGGGGTTTGGGTAGGGTTAAGGCCCTGCTACAGGGGTTTGGGTAGGGTTAAGACCCTGCTACAGGGGTTTGGGTAGGGTTAAGACCCTGCTACAGGGGTTTGGGTAGGGTTAAGACCCTGCTACGGGGGTTTGGGTAGGGTTAAGGCCCTGCTACAGGGGTTTGGGTAGGGTTAAGACCCTGCTACAGGGGTTTGGGTAGGGTTAAGGCCCTGCTACAGGGGTTTGGGTAGGGTTAAGACCCTGCTACAGGGGTTTGGGTAGGGTTAAGGCCCTGCTACAGGGGTTTGGGTAGGGTTAAGACCCTGCTACAGGGGTTTGGGTAGGGTTAAGACCCTGCTACAGGGGTTTGGGTAGGGTTAAGGCCCTGCTACAGGGGTTTGGGTAGGGTTAAGGCCCTGCTACAGGGGTTTGGGTAGAGTTAAGACCCTGCTACAGGGGTTTGGGTAGGGTTAAGGCCCTGCTACACTAGCAATATTTTGATCAATATCAACTTGCAATGTCAACAATGTTAGGGTTAGGGTAAGTATGGGTAAGTGTTGGTATGTGTTAGGGGTTAGGGTAAGTATGTGCAGTGGTTAGGGTTAGGGGTTAGGGTTCAGGGGTTAGGGGTCAGGGGTCAGGGGTTAGGGTTAGGGGTCAGGGGTTAGGGGTCAGGGGTTAGGGTTAGGGGTCAGGGGTTAGGGGTCAGGGGTTAGGGGTCAGGGGTTAGGGGTCAGGGGTTAAGGGTTAGGGGTCAAGGGTCAGGGTTAGGGTTAGGGGTCAGGGGTTAGGGGTTAAGTGTCAGGGGTTAGGGGTCAGGGGTTAGGGGTCAGGGGTCAGGGGTTAGGGGTCAGGGGTTAAGGGTTAGGGGTCAGGGGTTAGGGTTAGGGGTCAGGAGTTAGGGGTTAGGGTTACCTGTATGTACGGTGGTTAGGGTTAGGGGTTAGGGGTTAAGGGTCAGGGGTTAGGGTTAGGGGTCAGGGGTTAGGGGTTAAGGGTCAGGGGTTAGGGTTAGGGGTCAGGGGTTAGGGTTACCTGTATGTACGGTGCAGCTCCATCACCGGGTTAGGGTTAGGGTTAGGGGTTAGGGTTAAGGGTCAGGGGTTAGGGTTAGGGGTCAGGGGTTAGGGTTACCTGTATGTACGGTGCAGCTCCATCACCGGGTTAGGGTTAGGGTTAGGGGTTAGGGGTTAAGGGTCAGGGGTTAGGGTTAGGGGTCAGGGGTTAGGGTTACCTGTATGTACGGTGCAGCTCCATCACCGGGTTAGGGTTAGGGGTTAGGGGTTAAGGGTCAGGGGTTAGGGTTAGGGGTCAGGGGTTAGGGTTACCTGTATGTACGGTGCAGCTCCATCACCTTTTCCTCCAGCTCTTTACTCTGTAGATTTAAAATTTATAATCAGGTCATTTATCACTTTTAACATTGTAGACTATCCCGATTCTAAAAATGTCTTTGAAATAGACCTAAGTGTATTGAAAAACTTCAGATTGTGTAACACCATCAAATTTTTGACATTTTTTGATACTGTACATACTGTACAGAAGGGTTGTCAACTAGGGTAAAATACCACTGTTTAATACAGAGACTTCGTTAAAGCAGGGTCAGGGGTTGTGTCATACCTGTCAGGGGTGTGTCATACCTGTCAGGGGTGTGTCATACCCAGTGTCAGGGGGTGTGTCATACCTGTCAGGGGGTGTGTCAGGGGGTGTGTCATACCTGTCAGAGGGTGTGTCATACCTGTCAGGGGGTGTGTCATACCTGTCCCAGTGTCAGGGGGTGTGTCATACCTGTCAGGGGGTGTGTCAGGGGGTGTGTCATACCTGTCAGGGGGTGTGTCATACCTGTCAGGGGGTGTGTCAGGGGGTGTGTCATACCTGTCAGGGGGTGTGTCATACCTGTCAGGGGGTGTGTCATACCTGTCAGGGGGTGTGTCATACCTGTCAGGGGGTGTGTCAGGGGGTGTGTCATACCTGTCAGGGGGTGTGTCATACCTGTCAGGGGGTGTGTCATACCTGTCAGGGGGTGTGTCATACCTGTCAGGGGGTGTGTCATACCTGTCAGGGGGTGTGTCATACCTGTCAGGGGGTGTGTCATACCTGTCCCAGTGTAAGGGGGTGTGTCATACCTGTCAGGGGGTGTGTCATACCTGTCAGGGGGTGTGTCAGGGGGTGTGTCATACCTGTCAGGGGGTGTGTCAGGGGGTGTGTCATACCTGTCAGGGGGTGTGTCAGGGGGTGTGTCAGAGTGTATCTCAGGGTGTATCTCAGGGGGTGTGTCATACCTGTCAGGGGGTGTGTGATACCTGTCAGGGGGTGTGTCAGGGGGTGTGTCATACCTGTCAGGGGGTGTGTCATACCTGTCCCAGTGTAAGGGGGTGTGTCATACCTGTCAGGGGGTGTGTCATACCTGTCAGGGGGTGTGTCAGGGGGTGTGTCAGGGGGTGTGTCAGGGGGTGTGTCAGAGTGTATCTCAGGGTGTGTCTCAGGGGGTGTGTCAGAGTGTATCTCAGGGTGTATCTCAGGGGGTGTGTCATACCTGTCAGGGTGTGTCTCAGGGGGTGTGTCAGAGTGTATCTCAGGGTGTATCTCAGGGGGTGTGTCATACCTGTCCCGGCGCCAGGCTCAGTGAACAGACATAGTCGTCAGGGTGTGTCTCAGGGGGTGTGTCAGAGTGTATCTCAGGGTGTATCTCAGGGGGTGTGTCAGAGTGTATCTCAGGGTGTGTCTCAGGGGGTGTGTCAGAGTGTGTCTCAGGGTGTATCTCAGGGGGTGTGTCAGAGTGTATCTCAGGGTGTATCTCAGGGGGTGTGTCAGGGTGTATCTCAGGGTGTATCTCAGGGGGTGTGTCAGGGTGTATCTCAGGGTGTATCTCAGGGGGTGTGTCATACCTGTCCCGGCGCCAGGCTCAGTGAACTGACATAGTCGTCAGGGTGGATCTCAGGGTCGTATTCTCCCAGCTCTGATTGGACGGTGAAGGATCCCAGCAGAGACAGAGTGACGAATGAACAGGGAAGAACTGAAGACAAGATGTCTTTCCTGAGCTGAAGACACAGCAGGTACCTACACACACACACACACACACACACACACACACACACACACACACACACACACACCCCCTCAGTCAGTTGGGCGGGGTAAGGAGGTTAGGGGTGTGGCTATAGGTTTAGGGGCATGGTTAGGAGGGTGGTTATAGGTTTAGGGGCGTGGTTAGGGGCGTGGTTAGGGGTGTGGGTATAGGTTTAGGGGCGTGGTTAGGGGTGTGGTTACCTGGTCAGGTCTTCAGTCAGCTGGGCGGGGTCGGGAGGATAGGGGTGTGGCTATAGGTTTAGGGGTGTGGTTAGGGGTGTGGTTAGGGGTGTGGTTACCTGGTCAGGTCTTCAGTTAACTGGGCGGGGTCAGGAGGATAGGGGTGTGGCTATAGGTTTAGGGTGTGGTCAGGGGTGTGGCTATATGTTTAGGGGCGTGGTTAGGGGTGTGGCTATAGGTTTAGGGGTGTGGTTAGGGGTGTGGTTATAGGTTTAGGGGCGTGGTTATAGGTTTTAGGGGTGTGGCTATAGGTTTAGGGGTGTGGTTATAGGTTTAGGGGTGTGGTTATAGGTTTAGGGGTGTGGTTACCTGGTCAGGTCCTCAGTCAGCTGGGCGGGGTCGGGAGGATAGAACTTGACGTTGAAAGTGAACTGGTGGGTGGAGCCTGGGAGGGGGGCGGGGCCTGGAACCTGTTTCCTCAACTCTTTAGACGGATCTATCCATGTCTGGACACACACACACCCACACACACACCACACACACACACACACACACACACACACACACACACACACACACACACACACACACACACACAGAGACACAGCGATTAACCCAAATACTGCCATCATTAGGAAACAGTGCATGTTGCTCATGTGGTCTCGGTTATCACACCTGGTTAGCTTAGCACCTTCACCTCAAGTTAGGTGTACAGTTTGCACTTTACTGTCTGCTGCACTATTGTTTGTCTCGTCTATATATTGTCTCGACTTTGTCTTATTGCACTGTCTATTGTCTTGACTATTGTCTTATTGCACTGTCTATTGTCTTATTGCACTGTGGAAAATGTAAACGCTATTTCATCCCTGTATATGTCCTGACATACACTGGAGTGACAAATAAAAAACCTTGAACCTTGAAGGGTTTACTATAGATAGTAGTTTAGGACTTTAAGCAGAACGGCAACGCGTAGAGGAAGTGCTATGATACAATCACTGTAGCTGACAGAATCATTAAGCTCACAGACAGACAGACAGACAGACAGACAGACAGACAGACAGACAGACAGACAGACAGACAGACAGAGGCAGGCAGGCAGGCAGACAGACAGACAGACAGACAGACAGACAGACAGACAGACAGACAGACAGACAGACAGACAGACAGACAGACAGACAGGCAGGCAGGCAGGCAGGCAGGCAGGCAGGCAGGCAGGCAGACAGACAGACAGACAGACAGACAGACAGACAGACAGACAGTACCTTGCTGGTAGGGGTCTCCCAGTGAGGCAGACAGACAGACAGACAGACAGACAGACAGACAGACAGACAGACAGACAGACAGACAGACAGACAGACAGACAGACAGACAGACAGTACCTTGCTGGTAGCGGTCTCCCAGACAGCCAGAGCAAAGTAATCTTTCTCCATGAGGTTCAGGTGATCACAGACCTTAGAGAGCAGCTCCTGGGCCTTAGCATGTTTCTGAAATATAAACATGTTTATGATATATAAACATACAATATCAACATGTTTATGATATATAAATATACAATATGAGCATTTATTATGTAATATAAACTCACAATATCAACATGTTTATGATATATAAACATACAATATCAACATGTTTATTATATATAAACATACAATATCAACATGTTTATGATATATAAACATACAATATCAACATGTTTATGAGATATAAACATACAATATAAACATGTTTATGATATATAAACATACAATATCAACATGTTTATGATATATAAACACACAATATCAACATGTTTATGATATATAAACATACAATATCAACATGCTTATGATATATAAACATACAATATGAACATTCATTATGTAATATAAACTCACAATATGAACATAATTTAGGTGTTTTTAGAAGACAGCATTTTTATGAAATATAAATATGTTCATGAAAGATGATAATGTTTATTTAATACATAATATTTAGAAATAATGGATTGGAGTTCATTAAAAGCACAATGAACTCGTACTTGGTGTTGTATGAGTTGACAATTAAGGACTGGAATGATAATTACATGATAATTGAATGATGAATAATGAAAGACAGCCTGATATTTAAATGATGACTTTGCGCTCTATGAGTTAAGCTAACGACTGTAAATGTAATATTCACAAGTAGAGTAAAAAGGGGAGGAGCTTAAATGGAATATTTATGAGTAGAGTAGAAAGGGGGAGGAGCCTTACGTCGAGCTCACAGTCAAAGTGAGTATCGTCCAATAGGACGACTTGACACTGCATGGTCTTCTGACGCTTGGACAGCTTGTTGTCCTCTGTCTTGTCTTCTTTGACCTTCTGCTTAGACTCCTTCTTTTCCTCCTTCTTTTCCTCCTTCTTCTCCTCTTTTTTCTCCTCCTTTTTGGACTCCTTTTTGGGCTCCTTTTTGGACTCTTTTTTGGATTCCTTCTCCTTCTGCTCCTAAAATAAAAGTAAAAATAGTGAATGATAAGACTTAGGGTTAAGGCTTTCCTAGCCTGGTCTAGCCCTCAATGATTTTGGCCTTGGGGGTCGGGGGTGTCGTGGGATCCACACGGCAGAAGTGCTGCGCTCTGATTTGATCTCACTAACGTGTCGTCATCTCCGGCCCCTCCCACGCCCGTCCACTGCTGTTCTACGTCACATCATTTAGAGCCACGCCCACCCGGAAGGTTGACTCCTCCCTCTGTTCTACGTCACATCATTTAGAGCCACGCCCACCCCGGAAGGTTGACACGCCCCTCAAGGCCACTTTCCAACGCACGTTAGTCCAGGCTTTCCGTTTTCGTGCAAGGCGAACGAAAATGAAAGCCTGGGTGTCGAGGCTAAGGCTTTCCAGACTACAACGATAAACGCCTGCATAAATTGATTCTCTCTGCAGTGCCGACATAAAGAAAATCGGCCGTCGATAAACGATCTTTATCGCAGGTCGTTTTGTGAGCACAAAACGCACAAAAGACCCTTTAGAGTTATGGTTACTGTGGAAGAGTTTAGTAAATGATAAAGGAACGTCACAGGGCAACAGCTCTGTGTGTGTGTGTGTGTGTGTGTGTGTGTGTGTGTGTGTGTGTGTGTGTGTGTGTGTGTGTGTGTGTGTGTGTGTGTGTGCATCTAATCAGGATTCCCAGAGGTTGTCCCTACCACCTGCCCCCCTCCCCTCCTGCCCCCGGGGGTAAATACAACGTTAGGGCAGGTGTAGTCTAACCTGGTTGCATCACACACAGCTAACCCTAACACTGAGTATGACGCGTCTATGGCAGGGGTTTTCAACAGGTGGTCCGGGGACCACCAGTGGTCCTTGAGAGGATTCCAGGTGGTCCCCAGCTAAGTTCTTAACCAGATGTAACTCTTGAGAACGGGTCCATTTGGTTTCATTGACATGAAAGATTCAATCAATCAATCACCTCCTTCTTGGTTTCCTTCTTAGTTTCCTTCTTGGCCTCCTCCTCCCTCGTCACCTCCTCTGTTTCCTGAACTTTCTCCTCCTTTGCTCCGCCCTTCTCTGCAGGCTCCTCCCCCTTCTCTGCAGGCTCCTCCCCCTTCTCTGCAGGCTCCTCCCCCTGAAGAATAAAAACAGATCAATAACCAGCCCTGGTGTCAACACACTGACCAAACCCTAACTATCAGCCCTGGTGTCAACACAGTGAAAACCCTAACTATCAGCCCTGGTGTCAACACACTGACCAAACCCTAACTATCAGCCCTGGTGTCAACACACTGAAAACCCTAACTATCAGCCCTGGTGTCAACACAGTGAAAACCCTAACTATCAGCCCTGGTGTCAACACACTGCCCAAACCCTAACTATCAGCCCTGGTGTCAACACACTGCCCAAACCCTAACTATCAGCCCTGGTGTCAACACACTGCCCAAACCCTAACTATCAGCCCTGGTGTCAACACAGTGAA
The DNA here is from genome assembly GCA_039105355.1 of Benthosema pterotum. NCBI lineage: Eukaryota > Metazoa > Chordata > Actinopteri > Myctophiformes > Myctophidae > Benthosema > Benthosema pterotum. The sequence continues at coordinate 56,284,373 of CM076967.1, forward strand.
AACCCTAACTATCAGCCCTGGTGTCAACACACTGCCCAAACCCTAACTATCAGCCCTGGTGTCAACACACTGCCCAAACCCTAACTATCAGCCCTGGTGTCAACACAGTGAAAACCCTAACTATCAGCCCTGGTGTCAACACAGTGAAAACCCTAACTATCAGCCCTGGTGTCAACACACTGCCCAAACCCTAACTATCAGCCCTGGTGTCAACACAGTGAAAACCCTAACTATCAGCCCTGGTGTCAACACAGTGAAAACCCTAACTATCAGCCCTGGTGTCAACACAGTGAAAACCCTAACTATCAGCCCTGGTGTCAACACACTGCCCAAACCCTAACTATCAGCCCTGGTGTCAACACACTGCCCAAACCCTAACTATCAGCCCTGGGATCAACACACTGCACAAACCCTAACTATCAGCCCTGGGATCAACACACTGCCCAAACCCTAACTATCAGCCCTGGTGTCAACACACTGCCCAAACCCTAACTATCAGCCCTGGGATCAACACACTGACCAAACCCTAACTATCAGCCCTGGTGTCAACACACTGAAAACCCTAACTATCAGCCCTGGTGTCAACACAGTGAAAACCCTAACTATCAGCCCTGGTGTCAACACACTGCCCAAACCCTAACTATCAGCCCTGGTGTCAACACAGTGAAAACCCTAACTATCAGCCCTGGTGTCAACACACTGACCAAACCCTAACTATCAGCCCTGGTGTCAACACACTGAAAACCCTAACTATCAGCCCTGGTGTCAACACACTGAAAACCCTAACTATCAGCCCTGGTGTCAACACACTGCCCAAACCCTAACTATCAGCCCTGGTGTCAACACACTGCCCAAACCCTAACTATCAGCCCTGGTGTCAACACACTGCCCAAACCCTAACTATCAGCCCTGGTGTCAACACACTGAC